>JEMP01000040.1:101712-117628 GCA_000738655.1 Venturia pyrina ICMP 11032 | reverse complement strand
ATTAGTAGGCGTATTATTAGACTAAGCTATAAGCTCTATACGATGGTTAATATACGCAGCGAAGCCCGTTTATACGCCGTACTAAACTACTATTATCGCTTTCNTATCGTTCTATCTACCTTTATCTATTATTATACCTTTAGGCCCCTCTTCCCTTATATCGTTGCTTTAGGGGAGTAGTAAACCTACTAATCCTTCTTATAATTCCGACTACCGTCTATTAACCTCCTAATGCCTACGTCGCTGTATTAACTATTATCTATTATTATAGCTCTAGGCCCCTCTTCCCTTATACTATTATATTAGGGGAGTAGTAAACCTATTAATCCCTATCTTTACTCTTTTCCTACCCTCTATCTCGGCCTTACTCTAGGTCCTATATAGGCTATCCCTAGTCTATAGCCTCTCCTACTACTTCCCCCTCCTCTTTCCCTCCCCTAATTACTCCTACCTTACTCTCCTTACTAGCTCCGGTATAGTTAAGAATATACTCCTATCCGTTTTCTAGGCATTATTCGTGGTAGTACNTTAATATTTTATATATTTTTAGAGTTTAATACCCGAGGGATTATAATTACGATAAGTTCTTAGGGATTAGATANGCGACTTAAAGAAAGATACTAACCTACGAGTAGATCTATAAGGCTAGATTTAAATCTATAATAGTAGGAACTAATAAATAGCGAGATTAAATCCTAAGATCCCTTTAAGGTAATAGATAATATCAGTTCCTTATACCAAAAGATAACTAAGGAGGGGGTTATAGATAAATCTAACGACTATAAAATAGCCCTTATTAAGTACCTTAACCTTATTGAGAGAACAGATAGGGTCCACGCGGAATCCCGTAAATTCTATATATATAATAATATTTACTAGATTAAGAACGTTCCTAATTTAGTTAAAAACTATCGAAAGGTTATTTAGACTTGACTAATTGAAATCTACTATAAGGCCCCCGTATACGCACGTAATACGGAATCCTAAGAACTCTTTTTTAAAGGCTAGAATACCTTAGGCTAGTCTACGGTATAGAAACCTAAGTATCCTTATAGCTTCAACCCTCGAAATTTCGATTACTAACTATAGAATTATACCTACGTTGAGGGAGTCTACTTAGCTAAATTTAAGCATAATATAGCTATTTAGAAAAAAAAAAATAAAGCCCTTAAAGATCCTAAGGTAAAAGCGATATTCGACTAGAACCTCGCTAATAATAAGAAAAGGGTAGAATAGAGAAAAGCTTCTTATAACTAGTAAGACGAGGCGGCTTAGAAAATCTACTTTACTACCTTTAAGGCTAACCAACTAAGACGAATATTATTCGTCAAAAACCTCACTTATCGATCTAGAATAGCCGTTTGACGGAAGCTACCGGATCCCTAGTCTATATATAGTCTAAGGTAGTATACATCGAATAGGAGAATACGCTAAATATACACAAGATATACACGCTAAAACGCTAGATTATAGCGCTAAAACACTAAATCGATACGCTAGAGCACTAAAACGACTAGGGTGCTACTAGAATAGTAGATCTACTAAGATAGCCGGAGGACACGGCTTACTATATAGATCCTACTAAATCTACTACTAAATCTATTTCGTTTAACGTTTCTAACGAACCTAAACTATATTTCTTGACTAATATACGGATCCTAGATAGTAGATTAGAGCGCTATATATAGAACTCTCCTCTCTTTACCTAGTTTACTAAAACTAGAGAGGCTACTAAGGGATACTACGTTTAATATAGCTATACTAAATATATAATCAAGGCCTATAGTAACTATATCCTTAGTGTCTAAGTCCTAGAAGGTAGTATAACGGCTATTACTATTACTAACGTAGCCTTATATCTATACTTCCGCATAAACCTCCTTTTAACAATAAAGTTAGAGGTAAAAGGACTCTATC
The DNA here is from genome assembly GCA_000738655.1 of Venturia pyrina ICMP 11032. Lineage (NCBI taxonomy): Eukaryota > Fungi > Ascomycota > Dothideomycetes > Venturiales > Venturiaceae > Venturia > Venturia pyrina. The sequence goes on along the minus strand of JEMP01000040.1, from coordinate 115,711 downwards.
TAAATACCCTTAACGGAGGCTATATATCTAACTAATAACGTGTCTAGGAAGCTGTTTACTCTAGTAAATTAGTTATCCTAATAGTACTTAGAATTTAACCCTACTACCTTTTATCCTTATACTAAGGATCTAAGGGAATCCTTATTATCTACCTTCTATACGGATTAATCCCCGAAGAAGCTATCGAAAAAGGCTGTTATACTTTAGAAGCTACTTATTACGAGTACTTCTANGAGAGTAGTAGTTTAGGATCCTTAAGGTTAGGATCTACCTTAGGCTATATACCTAAGTCGTAGTACTAGGCTTCGACTAATTAGATAAAGTATAGCTATTCCTTATCAAACTTCTATAAAACTCTTCCCTTCTTACCCAGCCACGACACCTCAAAAGTCGAAAATCTTAGTATTCAAAATCGTAAAAACGCTATACGTACCTTTATAGACTTACGTCCGCGTAGCAAAGGCGAAATCGATAAATATAATAAGCTAAAATCTAAGTTTTTGTAGGATCTTTTGATATATTCGATATATTAAAAAAAAAGATATATTTATTAACTTGATGAATCTCCTTAGCGATATGAATTCTTTTGCTATTGAAATCCTAGTTTTACGCAGTTATAGCCCGTGCTTTTGAGCGTTATGTAGCCCTAATAGGATTATAGCCTTAGGTATCTATATTATAGCCTAAATATCGTACTAGCGACTATATAGAATTAAGCTATATCCGTATCGTAGCCTAAGGCTAGCGTAGCCGTATAATATACGCTACCGTATAACGTACGTAGCTATATAACATACGTAGCCGTACACCGTACGTAGCCGTATAACGTACGTAGCCGTACTTACTACGCCCTAGCGGGGCAAGGCGGCTACGTACATTATAAAACACAAAGGTTATATAATAAAATTAACTATTACATAATACTGTCTTTCTAATCTAAATAATAAGATGAATAAAAGTAGACTATTCAAAAATTGTTTAGAGGCGAAAGTATTCAGAATTATAAAAGCGCTATATACACCTTTATAGTNACCTTAAGGATCCTAAACTACTACTCTCTAAGCCTAATAAGGTTACTATTAAGAAACCTAGGGTAGACCTAAGAACCTTATTAGCTAATTAAGATCAGAGGTAAATCACTCTACTTAAGATATTATAAGAGGAATATCGATTCTATATAGCTAAATACGATAGAGAACGTACTGATATAGCTACTACGTATAAGTAGATTAGGGACTATATAACTAAGTACAATCTTAACGTAATTAGCTCCTTAAGATCGTTATATACGACCCTAAGGCGACTTAAAGAAAGATACTAACCTACGAGTAGATCTATAAGGCTAGATTTAAATCTATAATAGTAGGAACTAATAAATAGCGAGATTAAATCCTAAGATCTATTTAAGGTAATAGATAATATCAGTTCCTTATACCAAAAGATAACTAAGGAGGGGGTTATAGATAAATCTAACGACTATAAAATAGCCCTTATTAAGTACCTTAACCTTATTGAGAGAACAGATAGGGTCCACGCGGAATCCCGTAAATTCTATATATATAATAATATTTACTAGATTAAGAACGTTCCTAATTTAGTTAAAAACTATCGAAAGGTTATTTAGACTTGACTAATTGAAATCTACTATAAGGCCCCCGTATACGCACGTAATACGGAATCCTAAGAACTCTTTTTTAAAGGCTAGAATACCTTAGGCTAGTCTACGGTATAGAAACCTAAGTATCCTTATAGCTTCAACCCTCGAAATTTCGATTACTAACTATAGAATTATACCTACGTTGAGGGAGTCTACTTAGCTAAATTTAAGCATAATATAGCTATTTAGAAAAAAAAAAATAAAGCCCTTAAAGATCCTAAGGTAAAAGCGATATTCAATCAGAACCTCGCTAATAATAAGAAAAGGGTAGAATAGAGAAAAGCTTCTTATAACTAGTAAGACGAGGCGGCTTAGAAAATCTACTTTACTACCTTTAAGGCTAACCAACTTAAGACGAATATTATTCGTCAAAAACCTCACTTATCGATCTAGAATAGCCGTTTAACGGAATCTACCGGATCCCTAGTCTATATATAGTCTAAGGTAGTATACATCGAATAGGAGAATACGCTAAATATACACAAGATATACACGCTAAAACGCTAGATTATAGCGCTAAAACACTAAATCGATACGCTAGAGCACTAAAACGACTAGGGTGCTACTAGAATAGTAGATCTACTAAGATAGCCGGAGGACACGGCTTACTATATAGATCCTACTAAATCTACTACTAAATCTATTTCGTTTAACGTTTCTAACGAACCTAAACTATATTTCTTGACTAATATACGGATCCTAGATAGTAGATTAGAGCGCTATATATAGAACTCTCCTCTCTTTACCTAGTTTACTAAAACTAGAGAGGCTACTAAGGGATACTACGTTTAATATAGCTATACTAAATATATAATCAAGGCCTATAGTAACTATATCCTTAGTATCTAAGTCCTAGGAGGTAGTATAACGGCTATTACTATTACTAACGTAGCCTTATATCTATACTTCCGCATAAACCTCCTTTTAACAATAAAGTTAGAGGTAAAAGGACTCTATCTAAATACCCTTAACGGAGGCTATATATCTAACTAATAACGTGTCTAGGAAGCTGTTTACTCTAGTAAATTAGTTATCCTAATAGTACTTAGAATTTAACCCTACTACCTTTTATCCTTATACTAAGGATCTAAGGGAATCCTTATTATCTACCTTCTATACGGATTAATCCCCGAAGAAGCTATCGAAAAAGGCTGTTATACTTTAGAAGCTACTTATTACGAGTACTTCTACGGACAAATAGTACCTTAGACTTAGCTACCTAGGACTAGAAATACTGAAACACCTACTAAATTTAGTATACGGTAGTATTACCGTATCCTTAGTTCCTACTACGAGAGAATATAAAGTCTATATAATCTTAAAAGCCTAGTAGATTAGAAATGTATTAGATTTCAAGAAACATCTATCTATATAACTATTATTAAGGGTGAGTTTCGACCTAATCCCTATATATAATAGCTATAATAGCTATAAGTACCTTTCCTATTTCTCGTAGGATTTGTTTAAGTTTATCTTTAACTTGATATATAAAAAGAAGAAAGACTACGTATAGTGCTTCATTTACGTAGTTATCCTAATAAAGAATTAATAGAATCTAGATGTTTAATTCCAAAATATAGATAGGGAAATATTCTTTAGAAACATCCTATACGACTTTGTATATAGTAGGGGAATTGTAGTAGAAGTCTTAGTACCTCGTACTTAAGCCTAGAATAGGGCTGCAGAAATAGTAGGCTGATAGATTATACTTAAAATACGTATATCATATATTTAGTAAGGGTAATATTAGGATCTACATCTAGGGAGAGCCCTGGCTATAGTAGTCCTATATAATCGAAGCCTATTAGTTAAGAATAGATAGATCTTACTATATACGGTAGTCTAGTAGGCTAAACTAGTTATCTTCTATCTTATTACCTATAGGTCAAAAGCCTATCCTCTTAATAAACGAATTCCTAGTCTAGATCGGGAGAATCCTCGTATATTTATTAGCTATCTCCCAGGCTATAAGGGAACTAATATATATAGAGTCTAGATCCTATCTTAGAATATTGTTATCTAAACTAGGGACGTTATCTTTGATTAAGATAATTTAACCTATAATCCTATAGAGATTAACGTATTAACTATATATATAAGCTATATAGAGACCGATCTAGTTATCAAGTTATTACCTAAGGTTTAATAAAATATAGATGTCTCTAAACGTTAGGTATCCGATAATATAGGGGACCTTAATAACGTATAGTATATTACCAACTCAATTAAACAGCTAATCGAGTCAAAGGGTAATAGTAGTAAGGATAATAGTAGTAAGTATAATAGATTTCAAATATTATGAGAAGTTAATAAGGAGCGCTCTAGTATAGCGCTAACGGAGATTACTCCGGAGGTAGTTTTAGCTAATTAGGGTAGCTTAAGACCTCCGTATTTTGCCGTAGAAATAAAGGCTCCTAGTATAAAACTATCTCGATTATTAACTACTTCCTTTTTATCTAAGGTTACTAGTACGCCTATTAAGGCTAAGGCGAAGCCGGGTTACTCGTATATAAGAGAGGTACCTAAAAAGGGGATTACGAGTAACAATATTCTAGTATTTAAAGGTAATACTTAAGGTAATAGGAAAAAGAAGCCTGAAGGCCCTAGAGGGTTATTATTCTATACAATATTCCTAGATCAAGCTAATAGGAACTTAGTATTCCAAACCCTTATCTTAATAGGTAAGAAAAAACAAAGGGAAGATCTACCTACCCTACCTTAGATAATAAGGAAGCTAAGGCCTTACTACTTAAGCCTTAATAGCTTTAGGTAATACTTAAGGAGATTGATTACTATAAACAGAAAAAGGTATTTAAAGTCGTATTATATATTAATAGATTAACCCCGAAACTACTTCCTTTGAGATGGGTCTTTAACTATAAATTTGATAGTACTAGCTACCTAATAAGGCTAAAGGTAAGGCTATATATACGTAGTAATAAGTAAGTACTTAATAACCAGGATACCTATATAGCTACCCTAGCTACTAAGATAATACGATTCCTATTAGCTATCACGGTATACTTTAGCCTTAATATAGTCGAATAGGATAATATTACCATATTCCTTAATATAGGATTAGATAAGATAATCTATATATTCTAGCTATTAGGATTCCAGAAAAAAGGTTAAATTTAGCAACTACTATAAGCCTTATAGGGCCTCCGAAGGTTACTATATTTATCAAAATTCTTTAAAACTCTTCCCTTCTTACCTAGCCACGGCACCTCAAAAGCTGAAAATCTTTGTATTAAAAATTATAAACACGCTATACGCACCTTCGTACACTTACGGATACTCTGTAAAGGCGAAATTAAAAAATATAATGAGTCAAAAGTCTTAGTTTTTATAGGATCTTTCGATATATTGGAAAAAAAAGATATATTTATCAACTAGATCGATATCCTTAGCAATATAAAATTCTTTTCCTCTTGAAATCCTAGTATTACATAGTTGTAGCCCGTGCTTTTAAGTAATACGTAGTACTAACCCCNAAGATATATTTATTAACTAGATAAATATCCTTAGTAATTTGAAATTCTTTTACTATTAAAATCCTAATATTGCGTAGTTATCGCCCGTGCTTTTGAGCGTTGCGTAGCCCTAATAGGCTTTCGGACTAAGGTATCTATATATTCAGCCTATATAGCGTACTAGCTACTACGTAGAATTAAACTAGCGACTATATAGAATTAAGCTATATCCGTATCGTAGCCTAAGGCTAGCGTAGCCGTCTAACGTACGTAGCCGTACTTACTACGTATATAACACACGAGTTTATATAACATAATTAATTATTTACTATAATATATCCTTCTAATCCAAATGATGAGATAAATAATACTAGACTATTCAAAATTTATTTAGGGGCGAAAACTATTAAGAATTATAAAAGCGCTATACGCACCTTCGTAGTTTTATAGGCGCTCTATAAACGCAAAATCGAAAAATATAACGACTAAGAAGTCTAAGTTTACGCCTGCTCTTACAAAACATTATATAAAGAGAATTATTCTATTAACTAGATAAATTCTTAGCATTTGAAATTCTTTTCCTCTTAAAATCCTAATATTACGTAGTAATAGCCCGTGCTTTTAAGTAATAAGTAGCCCTAACCTATACTAGAAGAGTAGACTCTCTAGTAGAAACGAGTAGTTCTAAGATACGAATAACTAAGAATCTTATACTAAATATATAGGAAAGTTAGTTTTGGATATCTAGAAAACCTAGGCTTATACTATAGCAGATCCTTTAGATACCTTTTAAGGTAGTACTCTAGATAGTAAAGTTATAGTAAGAATCCTTACTTAAGAAGGTTTTATAAAGAAATTTATATTAATTAAGAATTTCTACCCTATTATAGCCTAAAATGCTAGTAATAAGCTCTAGATATAGGTATCGTCCCCGCTAAACTCTAATACTATTAAATACGCCCTAAATCAATACTTAAGTATTTTAACTTTAGTAGTACTAGCGGTACTAGTACTACGACCGCCGTAAGGGCCCCTCTTTAGTTGTTTCTTGCTACCGTAACCGCGTTTAGTAGCGGTAGCGCGATTAGCCTCTAGCTTCTCCGCTTAGTAGGCGCGACGCTCTGCCTAGGTCTTAATAGTATTAACTATACCGTACTTACCCTATAAGTAGTTAGAACGAGCTAGAATAAGCTAGATTACGCTATAATACTATATACCTTATTCGGAGACTAAAACTTTACTATATCTAAGTTATCTATATCTAATACGGCCTATCGCTTACGCTTATTCTTTATAAACGCTACCTTTACCCGGGTCCGCCCCTTTATAATAATACTAGACTAAGAGATACTTCTAAGGCTATCGTATAAACAGAAATTAAGAGCGTAGGGTTTCTTACTATAGGGATATATTAAAATACGCTATATTACGCTAGAATAGATAACTTACCTATTAATCTTAGAAACTATAAGCTCTATATACTTCTAAAGTGCTTTTATAGCCGCGTAGCCGCCCGCCGCGTTACTATAAGTTAGGACTACCTTAACTAGCTCCCGAAGCTTCTTTATCTCCTCCTCTATATCCTCGTTAACCTGAATATAGTTAGAACGAGCTTTATAAGCTATTAAGGGTAATTAACTTACCTTTAAATAGTTCTCGTTCTTTTTAAGGTAGTATACGTACTTATTACCTTACTTATTATCGAATATAAATCTATAGGAGCTTGTTAGCTAGAATACGCTATAACGCGCTAGAATAGGGAAGCTTACTCTTTTATAAGAATAGGATTATTATAGAACTAGTATTTATCCTCTACGTATCCCTCGGCAAACCGACGGATATAACGGAGATAGGTAGAGCCGTATAGCTCCTTAATATACGTAGCCTCTAACCGACGGGACGCGATAGATTAAATAGATATAATATAAGAAATTCTTAGAGAAATAAGACTAGAATTAGCTAGAATATACTTGAACGCGATATAAAGCGCTATATTACTACCTAGTAAGAAGCCAGAAGTCGTAATCTAACTTATAAGCTTAATAAGAGAGTATAAGAGGGATAAAGCTAGATTAAAAAGATTTCAGCTTCTTATAACGCGCGCTTACTATGAATAACATTATCTGCTTTGTTATCGCAGACAATAACCTTAGAAGGGGGTATTATTTGGAATCTACTACGTGATTGCTAAACGTATACGTATTATTATATAGAGAATACTTACTAAGATCCTAATAATCTCTAGCGATTGTCTTATTAAATACAATATACGTTCCGATCTAACTTTAAATCTACTTATCCTAACACCTTACCCTGCTAGGGCGTGGTAAGTACGGCTATACTAGCCTTAGGCTACGATATAGATACAACTTAATTCTACGTAGTAGCTAGTACACTATATAGCCTATAATATAGAAACCTTAGGCCGTAATCATATATAGCTAGTACGAGNTTAAATAGTTCTCGTTCTTTTTAAGGTAGTATACGTACTTATTACCTTACTTATTATCGAATATAAATCTATAGGAGCTTGTTAGCTAGAATACGCTATAACGCGCTAGAATAGGGAAGCTTACTCTTTTATAAGAATAGGATTATTATAGAACTAGTATTTATCCTCTACGTATCCCTCGGCAAACCGACGGATATAACGGAGATAGGTAGAGCCGTATAGCTCCTTAATATACGTAGCCTCTAACCGACGGGACGCGATAGATTAAATAGATATAATATAAGAAATTCTTAGAGAAATAAGACTAGAATTAGCTAGAATATACTTGAACGCGATATAAAGCGCTATATTACTACCTAGTAAGAAGCCAGAAGTCGTAATCTAACTTATAAGCTTAATAAGAGAGTATAAGAGGGATAAAGCTAGATTAAAAAGATTTCAGCTTCTTATAACGCGCGCTTACTATGAATAACATTATCTGCTTTGTTATCGCAGACAATAACCTTAGAAGGGGGTATTATTTGGAATCTACTACGTGATTGCTAAACGTATACGTATTATTATATAGAGAATACTTACTAAGATCCTAATAATCTCTAGCGATTGTCTTATTAAATACAATATACGTTCCGATCTAACTTTAAATCTACTTATCCTAACACCTTACCCTGCTAGGGCGTGGTAAGTACGGCTATACTAGCCTTAGGCTACGATATAGATACAACTTAATTCTACGTAGTAGCTAGTACACTATATAGCCTATAATATAGAAACCTTAGGCCGTAATCATATATAGCTAGTACGAGGCTAGGGCGTAGTAAGTACGGCTACGCTAGCCTTAGGCGTTAGCCTTAGGCTACGATATAGAAATAGCTTAATTCTACGTACTAGCTAGTACGCTATATAGAGCTAGTACGAGGAAGTTTAAAATTTTACGACCGTACTAGAATAGAGTAAATAGAGGGGTTAGTACTACGTATTACTTAAAAGCACGGGCTACAACTATGTAATACTAGGATTTCAAGAGGAAAAGAATTTTATATTGCTAAGGATATCGATCTAGTTGATAAATATATCTTTTTTTTCCAATATATCGAAAGATCCTATAAAAACTAAGACTTTTGACTCATTATATTTTTTAATTTCGCCTTTACAGAGTATCCGTAAGTGTACGAAGGTGCGTATAGCGTGTTTATAATTTTTAATACAAAGATTTTCAGCTTTTGAGGTGCCGTGGCTAGGTAAGAAGGGAAGAGTTTTAAAGAATTTTGATAAATATAGTAACCTTCGGAGGCCCTATAAGGCTTATAGTAGTTGCTAAATTTAACCTTTTTTCTGGAATCCTAATAGCTAGAATATATAGATTATCTTATCTAATCCTATATTAAGGAATATGGTAATATTATCCTATTCGACTATATTAAGGCTAAAGTATACCGTGATAGCTAATAGGAATCGTATTATCTTAGTAGCTAGGGTAGCTATATAGGTATCCTGGTTATTAAGTACTTACTTATTACTACGTATATATAGCCTTACCTTTGGCCTTATTAGGTAGCTAGTACTATCAAATTTATAGTTAAAGACCCATCTCAAAGGAAGTAGTTTCGGGGTTAATCTATTAATATATAATACGACTTTAAATACCTTTTTCTATTTATAGTAATCAATCTCCTTAAGTATTACCTAAAGCTATTAAGGCTTAAGTAGTAAGGCCTTAGCTTCCTTATATATCTAAGGTAGGGTAGGTAGATCTTCTTATTGTTTTTTCTTACCTATTAAGATAAGGGTTTGGAATACTAAGTTCCTATTAGCTTGATCTAGGAATATTGTATAGAATAATAACCCTCTAGGGCCTTCAGGCTTCTTTTTCCTATTACCTTAAGTATTACCTTTAAATACTAGAATATTGTTACTCGTAATCCCCTTTTTAGGTACCTCTCTTATATACGAGTAACCCGGCTTCGCCTTAGGCTTAATAGGCGTACTAGTAACCTTAGATAAAAAGGAAGTAGTTAATAATCGAGATAGTTTTATACTAGGAGCCTTTATTTCTACGGCAAAATACGGAGGTCTTAAGCTACCCTAATTAGCTAAAACTACCTCCGGAGTAATCTCCGTTAGCGCTATACTAGAGCGCTCCTTATTAACTTCTCATAATATTTGAAATCTATTATACTTACTACTATTATCCTTACTACTATTACCCTTTGACTCGATTAGCTGTTTAATTGAGTTGGTAATATACTATACGTTATTAAGGTCCCCTATATTATCGGATACCTGAAGTTTAGAGACATCTATATTTTATTAAACCTTAGGTAATAACTTGATAACTAGATCGGTCTCTATATAGCTTATATATATAGTTAATACGTTAATCTCTATAGGATTATAGGTTAAATTATCTTAATCAAAGATAACGTCCCTAGTTTAGATAACAATATTCTAAGATAGGATCTAGACTCTATATATATTAGTTCCCTTATAGCCTGGGAGATAGCTAATAAATATACGAGGATTCTCCCGATCTAGACTAGGAATTCGTTTATTAAGAGGATAGGCTTTTGACCTATAGGTAATAAGATAAAAGATAACTAGTTTAGACTACTAGACTACCTTATATAGTAAGATCTACCTATTCTTAACTAATAGGCTTCGATTATATAGGACTACTATAGCCAGGGCTCTCCCTAGATGTAGATCCTAATATTACCCTTACTAAATATATGATATACGTATTTTAAGTATAATCTATCAGCCTACTATTTCTGCAGCCCTATTCTAGGCTTAAGTACGAGGTACTAAGACTTCTACTACAATTCCCCTACTATATACAAAGTCGTATAGGATGTTTCTAAAGAATATTTCCCTATCTATATTTTGGAATTAAACATCTAGATTCTATTAATTCTTTATTAGGATAACTACGTAAATGAAGCACTATACGTAGTCTTTCTTCTTTTTATATATCAAGTTAAAGATAAACTTAAACAAATCCTACGAGAAATAGGAAAGGTACTTATAGCTATTATAGCTATTATATATAGGGATTAGGTCGAAACTCACCCTTAATAATAGTTATATAGATAGATGTTTCTTGAAATCTAATACATTTCTAATCTACTAGGCTTTTAAGATTATATAGACTTTATATTCTCTCGTAGTAGGAACTAAGGATACGGTAATACTACCGTATACTAAATTTAGTAGGTGTTTCAGTATTTCTAGTCCTAGGTAGCTAAGTCTAAGGTACTATTTGTCCGTAGAAGTACTCGTAATAAGTAGCTTCTAAAGTATAACAGCCTTTTTCGATAGCTTCTTCGGGGATTAATCCGTATAGAAGGTAGATAATAAGGATTCCCTTAGATCCTTAGTATAAGGATAAAAGGTAGTAGGGTTAAATTCTAAGTACTATTAGGATAACTAATTTACTAGAGTAAACAGCTTCCTAGACACGTTATTAGTTAGATATATAGCCTCCGTTAAGGGTATTTAGATAGAGTCCTTTTACCTCTAACTTTATTGTTAAAAGGAGGTTTATGCGGAAGTATAGATATAAGGCTACGTTAGTAATAGTAATAGCCGTTATACTACCTCCTAGGACTTAGATACTAAGGATATAGTTACTATAGGCCTTGATTATATATTTAGTATAGCTATATTAAACGTAGTATCCCTTAGTAGCCTCTCTAGTTTTAGTAAACTAGGTAAAGAGAGGAGAGTTCTATATATAGCGCTCTAATCTACTATCTAGGATCCGTATATTAGTCAAGAAATATAGTTTAGGTTCGTTAGAAACGTTAAACGAAATAGATTTAGTAGTAGATTTAGTAGGATCTATATAGTAAGCCGTGTCCTCCGGCTATCTTAGTAGATCTACTATTCTAGTAGCACCCTAGTCGTTTTAGTGCTCTAGCGTATCGATTTAGTGTTTTAGCGCTATAATCTAGCGTTTTAGCGTGTATATCTTGTGTATATTTAGCGTATTCTCCTATTCGATGTATACTACCTTAGACTATATATAGACTAGGGATCCGGTAGATTCCGTTAAACGGCTATTCTAGATCGATAAGTGAGGTTTTTGACGAATAATATTCGTCTTAAGTTGGTTAGCCTTAAAGGTAGTAAAGTAGATTTTCTAAGCCGCCTCGTCTTACTAGTTATAAGAAGCTTTTCTCTATTCTACCCTTTTCTTATTATTAGCGAGGTTCTGATTGAATATCGCTTTTACCTTAGGATCTTTAAGGGCTTTATTTTTTTTTTTCTAAATAGCTATATTATGCTTAAATTTAGCTAAGTAGACTCCCTCAACGTAGGTATAATTCTATAGTTAGTAATCGAAATTTCGAGGGTTGAAGCTATAAGGATACTTAGGTTTCTATACCGTAGACTAGCCTAAGGTATTCTAGCCTTTAAAAAAGAGTTCTTAGGATTCCGTATTACGTGCGTATACGGGGGCCTTATAGTAGATTTCAATTAGTCAAGTCTAAATAACCTTTCGATAGTTTTTAACTAAATTAGGAACGTTCTTAATCTAGTAAATATTATTATATATATAGAATTTACGGGATTCCGCGTGGACCCTATCTGTTCTCTCAATAAGGTTAAGGTACTTAATAAGGGCTATTTTATAGTCGTTAGATTTATCTATAACCCCCTCCTTAGTTATCTTTTGGTATAAGGAACTGATATTATCTATTACCTTAAATAGATCTTAGGATTTAATCTCGCTATTTATTAGTTCCTACTATTATAGATTTAAATCTAGCCTTATAGATCTACTCGTAGGTTAGTATCTTTCTTTAAGTCGCCTTAGGGTCGTATATAACGATCTTAAGGAGCTAATTACGTTAAGATTGTACTTAGTTATATAGTCCCTAATCTACTTATACGTAGTAGCTATATCAGTACGTTCTCTATCGTATTTAGCTATATAGAATCGATATTCCTCTTATAATATCTTAAGTAGAGTGATTTACCTCTGATCTTAATTAGCTAATAAGGTTCTTAGGTCTACCCTAGGTTTCTTAATAGTAACCTTATTAGGCTTAGAGAGTAGTAGTTTAGGATCCTTAAGGTTAGGATCTACCTTAGGCTATATACCTAAGTCGTAGTACTAGGCTTCGACTAATTAGATAAAGTATAGCTATTCCTTATCATACTTCTATAAAACTCTTCCCTTCTTACCCAGCCACGACACCTCAAAAGTCGAAAATCTTAGTATTCAAAATCGTAAAAACGCTATACGTACCTTTATAGACTTACGTCCGCGTAGCAAAGGCGAAATCGATAAATATAATAAGCTAAAAGTCTAAGTTTTTATAGGATCTTTCGATATATTAAAAAAAAAGATATATTTATTAACTTGATGAATCTCCTTAGCGATATGAATTCTTTTGCTATTGAAATCCTAGTTTTACGCAGTTATAGCCCGTGCTTTTGAGCGTTATGTAGCCCTAATAGGATTATAGCCTTAGGTATCTATATTATAGCCTAAATAGCGTACTAGCTACTACGTAGAATTAAGCTATATCCGTATCGTAGCCTAAGGCTAGCGTAGCCGTATAATATACGCTACCGTATAACGTACGTAGCTATATAACATACGTAGCCGTACACCGTACGTAGCCGTATAACGTACGTAGCCGTACTTACTACGCCCTAGCGGGGCAAGGCGGCTACGTACATTATAAAACACAAAGGTTATATAATAAAATTAACTATTAACTATAATATATCTTTCTAATCTAAATAATAAGATGAATAAAAGTAGACTATTCAAAAATTGTTTAGAGGCGAAAGTATTCAGAATTATAAAAGCGCTATATACACCTTTATAGTCTTACGGGCGCTCTATAAAGGCGAAATCGAAAAATTTAATAACTAAGAAGTCTAAGTTTACGCCCGCTCTTACGATATGTTATATAAAAAGAATTAGTCGATCGACTAGATAATTATCCTTAGGGATTTGAAGTTCTTTTATACTTAAAATCCTAATATTACGTAGTTATAGCCTATGCGTTTAAGCGATACGTGGCCCTAACCTAGTATTTTCTACCTACTAGGGTCCTACTACCGTCACCTTAGCCTATCCGTATAATTCTAATACTACGTAAGACGCGTACTTAGCGAAATAGTACACGTAATACAAGTATTATAGGACTTTGTTCTAGCTTTTAGAGAGGGTTATAATTTATAATATATATAACGTCTCCTAAATTTAGGCTATTTAGCTACTATATATATAGTTAAGTCTATCCCCTACTTCCTACGCCTCTTAATCCTAAACTTAAATATCTCTTTTTCGGTATTGTCGTAAACGCGAGCGTGTTAAAACCTAAGTAAAGCGCCTCTTTATAAGCCTTTTATTCTTTATTACGCTTAGGCTTAAGCTAGATTAGAGTCTTAAGAATA
>JEMP01000040.1:2943-97532 GCA_000738655.1 Venturia pyrina ICMP 11032 | reverse complement strand
AATAGCCTCGTAAGGAAGAATAGTAAGAGAGAGGTTTATAATTTTTAACTTCTTACGAGCGTACGTATTTCCTATATATATACCGTACGTACGTAGATTATAGGTACCTATATACATAAGACTCTAATCTAGCTTAAGCCTAAGCGAAACGAAGGCAAACATGTTATTATAGTAGTAGATTATATAATAAAAGGCTTATAAAGAGGCGCTTTACTTAGGTTTAAATACGCTCGCGTTTATAATGATACCTAAAAAGAGATATTAGAGTTTAGGATTAAGGGGCGTAGGAAGTAGGGGGTAGACTTAACTATATATATAGTAGCTAAATAGCCTAAATTTAGGAGAGGTTATATATTTTATAAATTATAACCCTCTCTAAAAGCTAGAAATAAGCCCTATAATACTCGTATTACGTATACTATTTCGCTAAGTACGCGTCTTACGTAGTATTAGAACTAATACGGATAGGCTAACTTAGCGGTAGTACTTAGTAGGACCTTAGTAGGTAGAAAATACTAGGTTAGGGCTACGTATCGCTTAAAAGCACGGGCTATAACTACGTAATATTAGGATTTTAAGAGTAAAAGAATTTTAAATCCCTAAGGATATTTATCTAGTTAATAGACTAATTCTTTTTATATAATATATCGTAAGAGTACGTATAAACTTAGACTTCTTAGTCGTTATATTTTTTGATTTTGCCTTTATAGAGCGCCCGTAAAACTACGAAGGTACGTATAGCGCTTTTATAATTCTTAATAATTTTCGCCTCTAAATAATTTTTTTATAGTCTAGTATTATTCATCTCATTATTTAGATTAGAAAGATATATTATAGTAAATAATTAATTATATTATCTAACCTCTATATTATATAATATACGTAGCCGCCTTACCCCGGTTATACGGCTACGCACGTTATACGGCTACGTACGTTATACGGCTACGCTAGCCTTAGGCTACGATATAGATATAGCTTAATTCTACGTAGTAGCTAGTACGCTATATAGGCTATAATATAGATACCTTAGGCCGTAATCCTATATAGCCCTAGGTAGGTTAGGAGGTTAGGGCTACGTAACGCTTTAAAGTACGGGCTATAACTACGTAATATTAGGATTTTAAGAGTAAAAGAATTTTAAATCCCTAAGGATATTTATCTAGTTAATAGACTAATTCTTTTTATATAATATATCGTAAGAGTACGTATAAACTTAGACTTCTTAGTCGTTATATTTTTTGATTTTGCCTTTATAGAGCGCCCGTAAAAGTACGAAGGTACGTATAGCGCTTTTATAATTCTTAATAATTTTCGCCTCTAAATAATTTTTTTATAGTCTAGTATTATTCATCTCATTATTTAGATTAGAAAGATATATTATAGTAAATAATTAATTATATTATATAACCTCTATATTATATAACGTACGTAGCCGCCTTACCCCGCTAGGGCGTAGTAAGTACGGCTACGTACGTTATACGGCTACGCTAGCCTTAGGCTACGATACGGATATAGCTTAATTCTACGTAGTAGCTAGTACGCTATATAGGCTATAATATAGATACCTTAGGCCGTAATCCTATATAGCCCTAGGTAGGTTAGGAGGTTAGGGCTACGTAACGCTTTAAAGTACGGGCTATAACTACGCAATATTAGGATTTCAAGAGCAAAAGAATTTCAAACTACTAAGGATATATATCTAGTTAATAAATATATCTTTTTTTTTAATATATCGAAAGATCCTACGAAAACTTAGACTTCTTAGTTATTATATTTTTCGATTTCGCCTTTACGGAGCGGACGTAAGTCTACAAAGGTGCGTATAGCGTTTTTACAATTTTTAATACTAAGATTTTCGACTTTTGAGGTGTCGTGGCTAGGTAAGAAGGGAAGGTATTTATAGAAGTTTGATAGTAGGTAAAATCGGTTAATATACTAAAAGTACTTAAAGGTATAGTTAAGCAAATTCTTAAGGAACGTATTAATATAGGTAGAATCGAGCCTTACTATAGTCCCTATAGTAGTCTATAGTTCCTCGTAGCGAAGAAGGGAAATAATATCGATAAGCCTAGTTACCGATTAATTAATAGGATAATAAATTATAATAGCGTTACGATCCGAGATACTAATATCCCTCCGTCTACGGACAAGTTTACGGATTCTTTTACTAGATATCCTTATATCTTATTAGCTAACCTTTTCTTAGGCTACGATCAACTTAAACTTACTAAGGAGAGTAGAGATATAATAGTATTCTAATACCCTTTCGGACTTTACCGTATAATAACTCTACCTTAGGGCGCTACAAACTTAGTTACTTAATTTTATAGGATTATAAAGATAATTATTCGGTATTAGATTTATACAAGTAATATCTATATTAATGATATTCTCAATAAGTTAGAAAAGGATTACGGAGACGAGATAAGTAAGCTACTAGGATTTCGAAGGAACGTTCTAGAATATATTAGAAATCTTAATACTTTACTAGTAGATATTAAGCGCGCGAAGGCGATAGTCTTAGGTAAGAAGCTTAATATCTATATAGAAGGCCTTTATATTATTAGCTACTAGTATAATAAGTATAGTCGCCGCCCTAATAAGTCTAAGGTAGTAGTAATTATAAACTAGGCGGAACTAAGATCATTAAAGTTAGTAAGGGTATTTATTAGTATCTATATATATTATCGTATTTAGATTCGAGATTTTGTGATAATTATATAACCTATTTTCTTCCTATTTAAGAAGGACGTAGACTTCGTATAGGGAGATACTTAAAAGGAGGATATAACTCGATTATAGACTACTCTTACTAAAGACCCTACTCTGAAACCGATTCGGTATAATGAAGGACTAGGCTAACTAATTCTTTCTATTAATATATCGACTAAGGGTTAGGGCGCGGAGCTCTCTTAGGAGTATAAAGGAAAGTATTATCTATATAGGTTACAGGTATATAGGTAGTATCTAGTTAGTTGCTAAAAGGAAGTATAATACCCTTCACTTAGAATCTTAGGTACTATTAAATATACTTAAAAAGTTCAAGATTTACTTATAGGGTGCGTACTTTATAGTCGAAATAGATACTAGGACTCTTATCTATTAGATTAATAGAATATTATCTAACGTTACTAGAGTACTTATAACGAGGTAGCTTACGTAGATAGTAATATAGAACTTCGAAATATAATACGTTGAAGGGAAAAAGAATATAGTTACTAATAGGCTATCCCGTTAGTATAAAGATATCCCTATTAAGGATATTCCTCTTATTCCTAACTTCGATATCGACAATTTTATAGCTTCTGAACTTAGTACGACTACTTATACTAGGCCTCAGATTTATTTACTTTCGGGTTCTAATAGTTACTATAAGACGGACTATCTAGGATCTTAAGACTCCCTAACCGAAAGTTATAATAAGGGATATAGTACTAAATAGAATAGCGAGAGCGAGCCTTCCTCGTAAAAGTAATAGAGATAGTAAGGACTAGATAGAACCTATACTAACGAGTATTATATAATTATAGATAACCTAATAATACTCAAGAAGCTATCGCTTTACTCCTCTGCTAAGGAGTACCGCGCTATTAGAAAGAAGGCTTTTAACTTTCTCGTCCTTTATTAGTAGCTTTGCTACCGCGGTATACGAGGAGTACCATACCGGCGTATTATCGATTATATAACGAAACAGGAGGAGATTATAGAGCGCCTTTATAATAAATATAGTTATAAAGGACGAGAAGCAACCGTAGAATTAGTTAGGTAGCGGTACTTTTAGGAGGGATACTATAAAGACGTTATCGCGTAGAATAAGGGTAACGAGACTTATTAGATAAACGATTAAAACAAGATTAACGAGGGTCTAAATATAACGAAGATCCGTAGCAAATTACTTAGTACTTAATAGTTAATAGATTATACTAGGATACCTATAAGAGAAGGATTTAAATATTTTATTTATACTCGTAAAGAACTTAGTAGTTAGACCGAAGCTAAGGCTCTTAGAGGCTCCCATAATATAAAGTATATCGCTAACTTTATATTTGAATATATTATTACTAGATAGGGTATACCTCTTAAGATAGGTATAGATAGTAGCCCTAAAAACAAGCGCTTTATAACCGCCCTTCTTTATTTATTTAATATAAGGAAGATTTAGATCTCGCTATATAACTTATAGGCCTAAGGCAGAATTAAGCGAAGTTATTATCTAATTATTATAGCGCTATATAAGATAACTAATAGTAGAAGAAAGCCCTAGGTATCTCTACTACCTAGTATTCT
Source organism: Venturia pyrina ICMP 11032 (assembly GCA_000738655.1). NCBI lineage: Eukaryota > Fungi > Ascomycota > Dothideomycetes > Venturiales > Venturiaceae > Venturia > Venturia pyrina. Next base: position 93,245 of record JEMP01000040.1, on the reverse strand, counting down.
ATAGGCGGATCGAACAACTATAAAGCGAACGATAGGAATAACTCTAGCTAGAATAATACTTAGTAAAGAATATATCTTACCTATCGAGTTAAAGATAACTACTTAGCGTACGCTAAACTAGAAGTCTATTAAGATAACTAAAGAGCTTTTTACTATACATATAAAACAGCTTAACCTAAGAGAGGGTAATTTATAAGAAGTAGCTACTAGGTAGTAACGTATACGTTAGGAGGTAATAGATTACTAGGAAGTTTCTCGCGCGTTACGACGTCGTACTTTGAAGCTTAAGGTTAGCAGCCTAGTACTTCTATATAATACGAAGATAGTTCAAAACTTTAGTAATAAGTTAGAATTTAGGTAGCTTAGACNCTAGCAAAAAGCAAAGCACGTGAGGTGTGCGGGTTTCCGATGCAATTCCGAGTAAGAACTCCTACTACATACTAATTATATCAATGAGGGAATGGCCACCTGCATAGATGTTCGCTATTCGATTAGGACACCACACACCAGCGATGAACAAACCGTTTTACGTATTCCAACGGCTACCCCACTGCTTGCGACTCGGAAGGTTTCTCTAGCTGCTATCGAGATCATCATCATCATCATCATCATCATCATCATCAGCAGGCCCTGGAGACCGGAGGCAGGAGATGCAGAATGTCCACACAGCTGCACTATATACTGGAATTCCGGACAATATGTCGTGTACGGTAGCACTACGACGCTTGGAGACCCGAGGCTTCTTACCTAACCACACTTACACTCCCTTTTGCGTGGCGAGAAACTGTTGAACTGTCACGACCCGAGTGTTGGTTGTGGAATTCAAGACTGAAATCCGCGGGTCAAAACCAAACACCAAAGAATATGGAGATCACGGTTTTATTGTCCACATCTCGTTAGGACAACTGATTTCTCCATCACTCTTCTGGTTAGCCACAAAGTAAAGTTGCCATCCTTGACCAATCCGAGTCATTAACCACAATTTCCCGACGCGGCTGCTCCCCGTCCATCTCCATATTTCTATTTCTAGCTATCCGTATGTTCTTCACTTTCCACCCTCTCTCAATCGTTACGGATTCCACGATGCAACAACGGTCGATTCCTCCTAGTCACATCTCACAACAGCTCTGCATCAGTATAGTCCGGATCCACAACATGGTAGAAATACTCATTTCATACCAAGCACGGGCCTGTATCTGCAAACGCCTCATACCCGACATGCACGGTCACAATAGCGCGTTGAGGCGCTGATTGAAGGATCCATCCATCCCATAACTGTTGTTGACCCCCTTCCCCTTCTCGTGCTATCGATTGTTTTCTACTCCTTCTCCACCTCTTGCTTCAGTATCGAACCCATCACTCGTTATCAGGTTCTTCATACGCTTCGTCTCTATACCCATTTCAACTTGATATCTTCTTACCTAATCCAAGATGCGCCTCTCTGCTGCCCTTCTCCTCGTTGCTGCCGGCATCGTTTCCGCTGCTTCTACTACTACGACAAGTGCTGCTGCTTCTTCCACAGGTACTTGCGATGCTCAGAGGTAATCCACTCGTCAGAAAGCTCTGATGTTCGAAAGGAATAACAGTCGACCAGTGTTTTCGACCTTTGCATCGAATCTACCACGGCCATTCTCAACAATTGCACGCCCTCCGACTACATTTGCATGTGCCAAAAGCAGACTGATGTTCTGACGTGAGTGCTTTATTGACGAAATAAGCCTGTCAAGTACTGACAAGCCATAGCTGCTATAACACCTGCCCGAATGACCCATTGCACTCTTCGGCAAAGGGCACGAATGCATCGTACTGCCAAGCCGCTGCTCAGTATGGCTACCTCCAATTTCTTAGCCAGAGAGAAGGGCTGGACGGTCTTAGTACTACTAAATTCAGATACTAATACCGTATTTTAGACAATCCTCAGCCTCGATCGCCGCATCGGGAACCCCTACCGTCGTCTCCTCCTCCGTCAAAGCAACAACCTCAGCCTCTTCAACTTCTGGAACTGCAGCGTCTGCGTCCAAAGCCTCGGCTTCCGCACAGGCTACCAGCACCGGTGCCGCTACAAATGTATATGCGCCAGTCGGTGGTCTCGCAGCCATAGCAATTGGTGTTGCTGGCCTCCTTTAAATTGGATATTCAGGATTATTGGATACATGTGATTAGCGCATGGAGAGATTGGAAGGCGAAGAAGCATTACTTCAAGCAGGTATCAGCGGATCTGAAACGAGGAAAGAATATCAGGCTGAACTGTGGTACTTAATATATACCAATTCAAGATACCTGCTGCAGATCACAGCTGTCCAGTCATTACCCTTCCGTCTGTCCACATCTTCAGCGCCCGAGATAGAAGTGATCATCTGGTAGGACAGAAGGGTTTCTAGCATGGGGGAAATGGGTTATGGAGATCACGATCACGATCACGGTAGCGAAGGATTGACGGGTGCGCAGTGGAAGTACCGAATCTGGGTATGGATACTGGTTAAGACTGGTTTAGTCTAATAGCTACTCTACCGCTGTTTGTTCGTGGGGAGTGTGGAGGTAGAAGGTAGGTAGATTAATACGGCCGGCGCCGAGGCTCGGTGCGTGCATCCAAAGTGGTTTCCCTTGCTCGGTAGGTACAGAGTAGAATACTGTGGTAAGGCCCTTCTCCCGGCAAGACCCCTCTCCCGACAAGATCCCTCTCCCGGCAAGGCCCCTCTCCCGGCAAGACTCGTCCCCCGGCAAGACTCGTCTCCCCAAGATGGCGGGATGTCCACCCAAGAAAGCAACAGCAACCCTCTGTCATATCGTACTGAATCGAACATCCCCACTTCTAACCTAAAGAGGTATAGACTAGATTCTCTCAGCTGATGATGTCCAGTCATTACGGCGAGGCGGTGTCTGAACCGACACATAGCCAATCAGCGACTTGCTGCCCCACAACCCAACTTGATATTCGCTGATGCGTGATTGGCCCGTCGTCATGCACCGTCTTCATCATGACCCCACCTCCAGGATTTCTTCTGTCTAGTGAGCTCAATCGGTCCCTCTCTTCATCATACGAGTATTCAACCCCGACCTAGCTGAGGAGAGTAACCAACCCCGACCTAGCTGAGGAGAGTACCCAACCCCGACCTAGGAGGTCGCTGAGGAGATGGCCCAACCATTTGGTGTACCGCTACCACTACCACTACCACTACCACTACCACTACCACTTTTGCCTTCTCTGCCGATTCTCGATTCCTGTCATACCATTCCTACGAGTCCTTCGTTGTTCCCGACCCGCTGGTTGATAGTAAACGGTCATCATATCCGCCTGTTATGTTTTCGTGTCTGCTCTTGCGACTCCTTCATCCTGTTCTCCCTTCGTGACGACGTGAAGAGGTGGATTGAGGTGCGACGTCAGATCATGGTACCGGCGCATTGGGAGGGAATCAAAACGTGTTGGTGATACACGATGGCGGACATAAACAATTACTCGCATCCGCAGTCGCGGGGACCGGCCGTTCTGATTGTGACGGTCACCATGATGGCGTTGGCGACAATCTTTGTGCTGTTGAGGATGGTTTCGAGGATTGGGATTGTGAAAAGAGTAACTCTGGACGACTATTTTATGATGGTGGCTTGGGTGAGTAAGGATGACTAAGGAATAATGCCAGCTGGACTAATTCTGATAGGTCATTGCGTTTGGTTTATCTTTTGCCATTTGCTATGGTACCAAGTATGGCCTGGGGAGACATCAAGTCGACATACCAGCCGACTGGAATTCGCCGTTGAAGAAATCCGAATATGTCTTTTCGGTTCTATACGTACGTAACTGGGATTATCTCAACAGGCAATCACTGACTCGTCGGCAGAACCCAGCCTTGATGGCCACCAAAACCTCCATCCTACTCTTCTACCTCAACCTTTCGAAATCCGAAAAAATCTTCCGATGGGCAACATTTGCAACTCTAGCTGTCGTCAATCTAGCAGGTATCGCGTTGACATTCCTCAATGCTTTCCAATGCAGCCCGGTGGGCGCAGCTTTCAAGACCCCTGTCCCAGCCCAGGATCACTGCCAATACATAGTTGTTCTATACCTCTCCTCGGCGCCCGTCAACATCATAACCGATCTCGCGATACTCTTTCTTCCTATGCCAATCCTTACTGGCATGCGACTTCCCACAAAACAGAAGATCATCCTGATCATCACATTCGGTTTCGGCTTCTTCGTGGCAGTAGTGGATGTCATCCGAATCGTCTACTTACAAGATGCCGCAACAGCAAGGCTAGAAAACGTCCAAAGCAACAGTGCCACAGACGCGCGCAACACCACCGATGTTCCCTGGTACTCATCTCTATCGTACATGTGGAGCGCAGTCGAAGTAACAGTGGGAATAATGTGCGCCAACGTACCTGGAATGAAACCACTAGTGAGCCGTTTTATGCCCCAAATGCTCCGAGACCTCAATCGCACCTTTTCTTCTGGAGAAAGCAAAATCGATATAGATGAAATGGCTGCAGCCCATCGAATCCCGTCCCTTGCAGATTCAACCCACCACGCAAAGGAAATAATCGAAACACACGGTACGAACCGATGTGAAAGCTCAGAGGAGGGTGGAGTGGATATGATTGATTTCCTGACGACACCCGATATGGCCGAATTCCCACATAAATGTCAAAAGACCCAAACGGCATTGACAAACACAACGCGGCACACGAAAAGGGAAACGCCGACCTTTATTGATTTTGTAAACATGAAAAGAAGGAAAAGCATGGTTCAAATGACCGCCAAAGAATCACTCTTCCCAAATGCTATGGTTACGATTTTATTCCTCGTATGGGGCATCGCATACGGATTCCTCGATACACTGAACGCCCAATTCCAAATCGCTGCGAAAATGACTACGGCCCAAACACTTGGTATACATTCAGCTTATTTCTCAGCTTACCTTATTGGCACTCTGACATTCGGGAGACTGGTGTTGAAGCATTGGGGATTCAAAGCTTGTTATATGGTCGGGCTATGCATTTACGCCTGCGGCACGTTAATCTTCTGGCCCTCCGCAGTATTGACATCCTTCCCCGCCTTCCTCGTCTCAAACTTCATCGTCGGTCTTGGTCTTTCCACACTCGAAATCAGCGCAAATCCCTTCGTCGCGCTATGCGGGCCCCCTGAATACATGGAGATTCGTCTGAACCTATCCCAAGGTGTGCAGGCAATAGGCTCCGTCGTCTCGCCTTTACTCGCTCAAAAAGTGTTGTTCAAAAATGTGGCGGGGAAAACGGGGAGTCTGATTGATGTACAATGGACGTATCTGGCGATTGCTCTCTTTACTGTTTTGCTAGCGGTAGCATTCTATTACGTCCCGCTGCCCGAATCCACAGACCAAGAACTCGAAGACAGCGCCGAACGAACCGATTTCGCAAATGTAGCAGAGATAAATGGTGTGAGGGTGATATGGATAACCCTCGCCTTGGGTGTTTTCGCTCAATTCTGGTATGCCAACATTCTCATTCTTCATCTAAATGCTCTCCCCCATCATCACCATCTAACCCCATCAAAACTAACATAAAACCCACAGCTACGTTGGCGCCCAAGAATCCATCTCCACCTCCCTCGAAAACTACATCCACCAATCCTTCCACTCGCCAATCCCCACATCAACGTGGTCTGCCATAGCGCACACCTGCTTCGCCCTCGGTCGTTTCTTCGCCGCAGCCCTCTCCTACCTCTTCTCCCGCCACGGTCTCCAACCCCGCCACCTCCTACTCTTCTTCCTCCTCGTCTCGACCTCCCTCTCAATAGTATCCATGTATTACCAAGGCACCCCATCCCAAATCACCATCATGCTCCTCTATTTCTTCGAAGGACCCGTTTTCAGTCTCATATTCGCCAATTGTCTCAGGGGACTGGGCAAATGGACGAAAGATGGGAGCGCGCTTTTGATAGCGGCGATCAGTGGAGGAGCCGTGTGGCCGGCCGTTATGGATGTCGTTGCTGGACGGCGATCGGGGGGGTTTCGGTATGCTTATTGTGTTGTTACTGCTGCTTTGGGGGTGGGCTTATTATTACCGCTTTGGCAGACTTTTGTGACGAGTGCGAGGTGCATTAGTGATCCGGTAGTAGTGGGGAGAGGGAGGGACGCTGATGCTGGGTCGCGGGGGAGTGGGGAGAGTGGATTGGGTTGGGGCTTGTTTAAGAGGAAAATGGAAACGCGGGGTGTGGAAAGAGTTGGGTTTAACAGTTCTTCGCGGGAGTGGGATCAAGGACGGAGACAAAGTGGTGATTGTCTCGGAAGTCGAAATGATTCGCTTGGGAGGATCGATACTTTGGAAAGTAACCCATCTACCGCTTCCATGGATAAAATCAGTTCGGAAACTTGATCTTTTGAAAGTGGCAGGGGAGGAGGGTTTTTGTGTATTTCATGATTTGATGATTTGATGACGATGGATGGATGGGCTTTTGTTTTCTGTAGATACCCCTGATTTGTTATTTCCTCCGTGGAAGGAGAGAGGCTACATTATCTTTGTTACAGAGTCAGATACCTTTTGTCTTGAGGTAAGGGATGGATTCGTGGTTGCGGGAAGAGGGGTTTATCTAACGAAGTAGAAAGGATAAGTATCTACCTACCAAATACCCACTACTCACTTTAGTAGGTGAATACTTATACTCAAGAACTTCTACCGGGCGTACCCGGATTTCCCTCCTTTGTCTGTGGCACATCTGCACAACAACGGTGTCCAACTAATAGTGGCGAGTCAGTCTCCGGAATTGCTTCCGAGGAAAGCGGCTGCAGCCTTAGATCGCGCATTGGTTTGACGTTACACAAGTACATCTCTGTCTTTATCCGAGCTGGACTTTGCTCCTCATCAGGCTGAGTGGCTCTGCAAAAGTTGCTACAAAGCTGCCACATTTCCTGCAGCTGGATGTCGCATGAGCCAATATCTCAAGATGCTAGGCTACGAGACTTTGAAAAACAGTCTTTCCGAGGAAGCGATGCAGCTCGCGCTGGCGATTGTTTTCGCAGTCTCGCTTTATCAACTCTATTCCACGATATGGCGCTCAACTTTCCCTGACAAAGGCGCGACCTTCGTTTCAGAAGGGTGGCCTATTCTTGGAGCGTCTCGATTTTGGAGTGCGCGACTAGACTTTTTTCGAGAATGGATCGCCAAAGGTCATCCAGTCATGAGCTTTTACGTGGGAAGATACCAGGTAATCAGTCTGAGCAAGAGAGAACATGAACGGTCTCTCCGCACAGCCGCCAGGTCGACATGTGTATTTCAAATACAAGTTGCGTGATGGATGAGGAGGGGAAGGCTTAACACATGTGCGAGAAAGCTAGATCAATAACAAGTCAGGAAAGTCAAAGCCCACGATTGGGATCGACAGGGTCAGAAACTCGGATCTGTTGGTGGCAGGAGAACATACCCTTGGGTGGAGTTTCCCGACTCGAGCTTGTGATTGTTCTCTCGATGAGAAGAACAGTCCGAAACCAGGCGGCTAGGCCCATCACAACAAGAGCACAGATAATAGATATTTTCAAGGCACATCAACCATTGGTTCGTCCTAAACCCTGTGTCAGGAGTGTTTGGTGTTGAACATCGGGCTGGCCGTAAAAGGGCTAGATAAGCTGAATGTCGGCAAGAAAGAGAATAACTGGAAGTTTCATGGAACTGAGGAAGAAGATGTATTGGATCGTGTTCCTGCTCCTGCTCCTCGCTGTGGTGGTGAAGTAGCAGAAGATATTTTGGCGCGAGAACAAAGCTTACTATGGTTGACGGCAAAGGTTGTTAGCGTCGAACTATGAAAACCCCTGAGCAGATCAAAGTTCTGATAAATACGCGTGCTAGAATGAGTACTACCCGCAGAGATTCGCGAGTAGAATTGAGAACGGACATATTGAGGGCAGAAGCATTGATCAAGCGCTAACAACTATTAGCCATCATACCACAGTAACTTGAAGTGGACACTATATTCAGGGCACGTGACCTCGCTTGACGCGACGTGACAAATTCTTTCCAACTTCATTTCTCCTTTCTGTCACTCCCCCACACATGGATATCAACGATACTGCCGCTATGAATCCCTCGTTCCCTATGCCTCCACATGCGTATGAAGTCGTCAAGAGCATCGACCAGTTTAGTAGAATTAGATGTCATTGATCTTCATATCAGTATTACTCGTCACAGAATCACTTCCAGCGTCACTCGTAGTATGGCCGCTCTACGCCTTGCCGACGGATCAGATCAGGCCTCCACCTATAGTTTGTGCTGAAAAGCATGAAAGAAAAGCCTATCGTGGATATTCTCCCGTCCATCCAAGACCACCGCTTCTACAGCCGTTCGTAGATCAACAGGGTCACGCCAATCTCCCGCCAGATTGATGGGGCTTGTCAGAGAGATCGAGCTGCTCTCGGGCTGCTAAATATTGAGCTCGGTTCGGTCCCCATGTCTCAGCTTGAAAATCTCCCGCCCGCAAACAACCACAAGGCTGAGTATTTCCCTATTTTCTGCCGATTCCATTTCCTCATACTGATACAACTGGGGACCCTTACCACACTTGTCCGAAGTACCTGTGGTCTGCTTTTTTTCATTGGGTGTGCCCGCTATAGTGCTCATGACTTACTCTCAACAGAATAGGATTTGGGAAAGGTGTGACATGACACAAACTGCCAGGGGCACCGAGAGCTCGGAAAATTCTACGACATGCCGAGGAGGGCAGACATCAAAAGCAGCATAAAGACATTGCGATCTGTCGTCCACAGCAGAGATCAAAACAGCAATCAAACAATCTTCAGCTTCTCATCGAGCAAACTGGCTTCCTGACTCATCTATCTTTCTTTCATAATCCATCATCGTCACTCGCTCCAATTTGGATCACCAGCTATACAATCACTCCAAACTCAAAATGCGTTTCAGCATCATCCCTCTTCTCTGTCTCGCCAGCACCACCCTCGCGGCTCCAATCACCAACGACAACACCTCCGCCAACATCGTAACCTCAATGAAGAACGTCATTGGGTCCCTAAACAACCTTACCGACGCCCTCAAAGCCGTCACTCCTCGCATGTCCTCCGAAGACGTCGCCTCCCGCTGGCCCCGCGTTGAAAAGGCCTGCCACCAAGTCTCTGACCTTCTCTCAACCGACGCTCGCTTCATCCGCATGGGCCAAAAGCTTGCCATGACTGATTCTACTGCTCTCCTACAACCAATCGATCAGATGACTCAAGCTACACAACGGACTGTTGATCAATGGATCGCTATCAAACCTGCCATCAATGCTAGGGATAGGAAGGGTGTTGTTGGGACTTTGAAGCATCATGAGAGTACTGCCAACGAGTATGCGGATGCTATGATGAGTGTACAGTCGACCCTTAGCCAGCCCGCTGGAAAACTCTTTGGCAGCAGGGTCACGATGCAGATTGAGAAGGCGATCCTCGCTTACTCTTGAACGAGTTCTTTCGCAAATAACATCTGCTTTTTCGCAACTGTATGAATATAGCGGTTGCGATGTACGAGCGTGCTGGACGTGCTTTACGAAAAATTTGGACCTTTGCCCGATTGGTTTCTTCGCTTCTACCTTCTCTGTATTATTTTAGTATCAGATGCTTATAGATTTCCTATTGTGTGGACTATAAGCACCAAAAATATCATTCTTATCAATTCTAACTTTCACACCATCCACGTCACGACCCAACGGGACATTGACCTGATCTCGCTGTCTTGAATACTCAACACGAGGATATATCTGATCCCCTCCCCATTTCACCTACTCCGTTATATCCAGGGTAATAGAAGAGTCTAGACCGACAAACCCCTGGACACATGCAACCCCAACACGACAAATTAAGGTTTCCCCAGACCCTCACTATAAATCAATCAACAGCGAAAACCGAAGCAATCCTCGGCGTCCTGCTTCCTTGCAAAGAAGCGATAGTATCCAAATCCAAGCGCGGCGGGAGATCAGTCCAGTCGAAACCACCCGGCACTCGTGACTGTGGAAGAGTGTTGCAACAATCCGACATGGAACGCGCAGCTCTTTCCACATTATGGCCAATACGATTGATGTTCCAGGTAATGAAGAGAGGCGTTCCACTACGATTGCCTTTCCGCAAGAGCTCGTTTACGGTGTTCACGGCGTGTGATGGGTCTTCTGTTTGATTCGCTTGCGTGATGATGATTATCACGCCAGCGCGGTCTATACCTTTTCGTGAGAGGATCCGCCGGATGGCGCTCGGCGTCTTGTTCGATGTCAGGAAGGTGTCTAGGTCAACCTCGAGAAGGATTAAGAGAAAGGGATTGGTCGCCGTGGGCATGAAAGAGAAGTGATCGAACTCGTCTCCGGTCGCAGGGCACCAACACTCGACAAGTCGGAATAGATGGTTCATTCTTCGGATTTCTGTGCTGCGGATGGGAAGTGTAACGTCATTGATTGTATAGAGTTCTTCAATCGAGGTCGTGAGAACCTCGTTGGTGACCCTGCCCTTTCCATCAGCCTATGAATAAGGTTCGTGGCACATTTACACTTACGACAGCTGTTTTTTGGCTTCCTCGGTAAGATTTAAATACTTCACTACACAGTCTGCAAGCTTGTTCGGAAAGCTCCGGTAGAGCACCGTTATTTGAGGCACAGTGGTCCCGGGAACGAATACGCCTCTGTCCAGTGGGTGTGTGAGGTCTGTCGGCCGCTCATCCATAAACTCTTCCGTGATCTCCTTAGGCCGTGTGGCTCGTCGGGCCAAAGAGCGGAAAGTCCGCTGGTAGACCTGCGTCTGCAATAACTGGCCATCGAATCCGAAGCGTAGCGAAAATCTGGACCAAGTCGATCTCGTGAAAGAAGTTTTCGTCGACTCTTCGTCCCTGAGACCGAAAAGGGACGATGAATCGTCTTTGACTTGGTTTAGCAGGTGTCGATTTTGCTTTTCTTGTAAAATGTTGAGCTGATCGACCTGAGTTTGACTACGATGTTGTCAGTGTTTAGAACCTGTAACCGGTCAAGGTGAGAATACCATTGAAAGGCTGTCAAGAGTAAATTGAGGGCTGAACATTGGTGGGAGAGGTGTGTGATACAATCCTGTGTGGCTTTCTCCGCCATGACGACTTTCGCTTTGCTCACAGATCTCAGGACGTTCTTGCTATCCCAGCCTAATCTTGAGATTCGCTCATCCATGAGCCCGAGGAGCAAATGACAGCTTGCTAACGTGGCGTCGACATCCATAATCATTTGGTAATGCTGCGCATTTAGTGTGTCCATCGACATCCATTGCTCGATTTGAGCCAGCGCGGCTTTGAGTGTGCTAAGGTTAGAGATCAAGATCGTCGTCGTGAAATTCGCGGTTTGAAAGCGCTCGCGCGCCTCGTACAGGCGGTCGAGACATTTTGCAGCCAGCTCAATGATGTTTCCACAGCTCGCGGCGAGACCAGTAACCGAACAGTTTTCCATGGCTCTTTGAAGATGAAAAGGGAACAAGGAGGAACAGGAAAGGCTTTATCGTGAGGTGGGGATGGGCGGTACAGCACCACAGGCTGAGCCTGCCGCAGTCATCATGCGGGGCGTTTTCGAGAACGCCACCAACGCGTGTGGCAGCGCATTCAGCCTTGTCAAGGTTAGCATGTGCCATCGAAAACATAGACGCCGACTCCCAGCCCAAGGAGCGCAAAGCACTTGCAGAGTTGCTGGAAGGAAGGGGTGGGCGTGGTCCTCCTTGCTCCCATGAAAGAGTTAGGTACCTACCAATACAAAAAACGACGTTGCAAGAATTAGACCATGCGACAATATACCATTACTGGAGGACGAAAAAAAGGCCTTTTCTTCTTGCCTGCTCCACCTGAACGACTATACACTGCCTCCAAGAACAAAATTTGCCCGATCATCAAACAGGCTATCCCTGGTTGTCGTGAGTGAGTATTCAGGTAAACGTCAGATCGTAGCCGCTCGACAACCAGGGATTCCAGTTTCGCAAGGTCAACATGACACTCTTCACATTGATGACTTGAACTATCATTGCTTCCATCATCCAGTAGACAACTGCATAATCTTGCGGCTATGCCTTCCATTTTTCAGACCACTACACCACCTGACTGGCCGCTTATTCTATCATTCCCCATGTTGTAAGGCGCCTTGATTAATAGTCTTGCCATATCCATCGTCGCTGACATTACTGCCGTTTCGTGTTGAACGTCGTGGTGATGAATGCCACCATCGTCAAATCGCCCGAGACTTTCTGGGATGGACCTTGAGCCGTTAGTGCGCGACCTCTGCAACTAGAAATTGCTGACGACTTACCATCTGTGGCAACTAATATAGCTCTATCTATGGTCATGAGAAACAGCCCAGATCTCCATCACCCGAGCAAACTCGAGCCAGGCTGTCACGTTGGCTTTGTTCGCACGCCCATCAAGTGCTCTGATCGGTGCAGCTTGGTTCTGTCCACGAGTGAAGTCATGATAAATACGCACTTTGAAAATCTGCCATGGCAGCAGGGGCGTTCTCTTTAGCCAAGAGACGTGATGCAACCGGCAGAACTCATTGATTCTGCATTGCACGTGCTCTCGAAGGAACCATCGCTGCGAAATCGGGTTGATGTTTGTGCTGCCTTGGTCGCAGGCGCGTCCGACTTGAGTCGAATGAGGTGTGCCCTCCAGCAGCCTGTCGAAAAGGAGATGGTCAGATTGGAGGCGCACTTGAATTCGGAAGCTCGCCGCGAACATTTGGTGCACTTCTAGGTACTGATGACTGTGTCAGTTGAGCATCTTAGGGGCGGACAGCTGTACTTACATGAACCAGCTTACTCTTCAGGCAATCCCCACAGAAGTTCTTTCCAAAAACCCAGTAGTGGCAACCAACGTAGACGCCAGCACCGCACCCATGGCAACCTTTCTCAAGCATGAATCTGAACAGGACCAGAACGTAGGCCCATTGATTGTCGACGCCCAAGATAGCCGCCATTGCTGGAGAGTACGGGATTCCGTTGTTCATAAAGAAGCCGTTGAGATCATGTTCATGAATGACTTTGCGCAGCTCGGGGGCAGATACGACGATTTTTCCTCTCATTTTGCTCGTTTTGGTGTTCTTTCCCATGCAAGCCTTGCCTAGGGTTCGAAAGTCCGAGTGTGAGAAAATCATCGCTTTCAACTCTGCCGGCAGTTCGATGCGTCTCAAGTTGTATGAGTATATGTAGGGTTCGCCGGTCTCGTTCTTGTTGATGTTGTTTTCGGTGTATACCACCACCGCTCCTTCTCCCATTCTGGCCGTTTTGTGGTATTTCAGGCAATACTTCAGGTTGTTTTGATCCTTGGAAGCAGGCGGGGGCTTGTCCTTGGGCTTTTGTGGCTGCTGTTGGGTTTGACCCTGGCGATATTGTCGCGTATGTGCATCAGCGACGCTCGTAGTTGCTTCTGGATCGTCCTCCTTCTCGGTGTCGCTAGACCGAGGTCGCTTGGCTGAGAGAAACTCCTCATCTGTGACAGATTGTAGAGGATGCTTGGCTGGTCGTGGCATGTCTGCTTCAACGTGCAATCTGGGAGTTCCGGTGAAAGGAGCTGCTTCAATGTTGCTCCCATCCATGTTTAGTGAAAGGACAAGAGTTGTGTGTGAAAGAGGGATGTTGCGGAGGTCGGCTTTTTGACGCAAGCAGAAGCACCTAAGCCAGGCCTTGCAGGGGTAGACTTATGTAATGGGTGTTGACTCCGACCATAAGTCTACCCGCCAGTTGTATGACTGTATATGCTCAGTAATTTCTTGTGCCAGAGTATCGTGACAGCCAATGGTCTTGAGCTTAAGATAAGGTACAGTCCTGTATTTATTCAAACCTGTGTGCAACCATGATACGATACTTCTTGAAAGACAGAAGCTGATCAACGTACCGAGCTCAACACAAAATTTCAGTTTTGTCATCGATGGGAGCAGACCATGCACTTCCACGGTCCTCTGATAGTATATGACAAGCGTTCTTCAGTAGACTCGTGGTAGCTGGATGTCGAACTGATACTGGCGGTCTATATCTCAACCTTATCCAGAAGGAATTACATCCCCATGATGTACGAAATAGTGTTGACGTTCCTTCCCACGATAAGCATGATCTTCTAACATTGCCGAAATAGTGGAGATGTCCAAACGACAACCAAGGATAGGTCACTAGATGAAGGCTCAAACCCAATTGATCAGAATCGAGATGTCTGCACAAAGTGATCGAATTCTTTCATCTCCAGAGCGAATCCGATAGGAGAGAGTATTGAGGCGAAGAAAATAATGGGGAACTGAAACAAAATCTTGAAAAATTATATCTTGACAAAGTATTCAGATCCCAACGCATTGGGGTAAAGCCAATTACTGGAATGGTTGAAGTAAAAGTAAACTGACAGAGAGAGATGTGGATGATCTGATCTGGCAACTTTGAAAAGTGGTAGTAGTACACGCTCGGGCGAAGCTCGACATTTTGGAGTCAAAGCATGGTCGGACCAAGAATCAACAAATCATAGCATAGATATGTACGGCCAAACGGTCCGAGGAGCGATAAAGCTCGAGTAGATCATCGATACCCTCGTGTCTGAAAGAGGTAGGATTTTGACTTGGATTAGAAAATCGACGATCAGATATTGCCCCTCCTGAGAAGAGCAAGAGTCTTCGTGAGGGTGCATCGTTATTCGAATTCACTTTTGAAGTTTCCGGCCCACTCAATTCCCTTAGCTTTCGGGAGGCATAACTTCTTATCTGTCCAGCGGTCAAATGGAATTCCTTTGAATACCTTGAAAATGTTCGCGGTTAGCCTCTCGATGTCCTACATGATGACTTGATGGTTGATTGATTGGCTGTGCAATTACAGAGCGAAAGTGAGAAGTGTTCGTGGTCCATACTATAGCCATCCAGGTGGTGTGCTGGGAGCCAGTGTCTTCTCACAAAAACAGGGTTAAGTTCTTGCTCGCAGCCCGCCCTGTCGCTGAGTGGCACGGTGATTAGGTCGCTGTCGATAGGTATGCTCGAAGGTTCCCAGTGGGTACATGGTGGATTAGGTGGATTGGGTAGATGTTGATGGTGATATCGAGGTGAAGGAAAAGAAGGAGGCGAGGGAGGTTGGAGGTAGAAATGCACGGTTGTGCAGCAACGGCGAAATATGGCCGGGATGTGCCGGGCGGGAAGAATGAGATGGCACGCCTTAGAACTATCGTATTAGTAATTGCACCTTCACCATCCGTCACCGTAGTTCTACACAGAATTCAAGTTGGAGCCTGAGGGCATTGAAGAATTCAAGTTGGAGCCTGAGGGCATTGAATTGCATTGCGCATTGCACGGAATGGCTCCTATATCGCTCCTCTCCCATGCAAAGCTACCTCCGTACCAGTCCGAAGTCGCTCGCGGCAGAAGACTCCCTGAGACTCCCTGAGACTCCCTGAGACTCCCTGAGCCCCCCTCTCACCAGAGTGGCTCGCTGCCTGTCACCAGAGTGGCTCGCTGCCTGTCACCAGGGTGGCTCGCTGCCGGTTGGTCTCTCTCGTCGCAGGTGACCCAGTAATCCATCGCGAAGAGCCGCCACAGTGTGGGGTATACACGCAGAAGACCCAGAGTGGTTTGGCTCAACGCCCACAGTAGCCAGCTCCGGCTTGAGACTTACACAACTTGAAGGATCGACCGCGCTTAAAGAAAACGACTGCCCGTCCAGAGATTCCTGCATCATCCATCATCTTGACTGCAAGAGACGACAACCAGCTGGCCACGATGCGATTCGGCAGCGAGGGTATGGAATGCCGATATCTTGGCTGGGACAACAGCTGAAGCCCAATTGCAGAGAAACAAGACGTCAATGGCCTTGGTTGGTCAAAGGAAACAACTCCGCCTCGACCGCAAAGTGAAGAACAGTACGACGACGACCTTCACGTACCTTGCCCACCCCATACCACGGAGAGACGGCTAGTGAGCAAGATTGACTTGCATGTCCTGCCATACCTCTGCATCCTTTACCTGCTTGCATTCCTGGATCGGTACGAGACTGACTTCCTGGCACAACAGGGTCTAGCTGACAGACTCGCAGAGTGAACATCTCCAACGCGAACATCTTCGGTCTTTCCAAAGAACTGGATTTGCTCAGGGACAACAGATACAACATCTGCCTCGTCATCTTCTTCGTCCCCTATGTTATATTCGAGATCCCGTCCAATGTTCTTCTGAAAAAGTTCAAGCCAAATGTCTGGCTTTCCTTTTGCATGTTTATGTTTGGATTATGCACCATATGCCAGGGTCTAGTCAGTAACTATGCTGGAATTTTGACGACAAGATTTTTTCTTGGATTCTTCGAGACAGGTAAGTTGAGATAAGAGATAGCAAATCCCTAACAGGTGAAGTTTTTTTTTTTGAAAAGATCTTGCTAATTCCTGTGTATAGGCATGTTTCCAGGTACGTACGACACTATAACACATTCCTTCCATCTTGCTTCTCTGACAGATCAATAGGATGCTTTTACTTGATTGGCATGTGGTACCGCCGACATGAAGCACAGAGACGCTATAGTTTCTTCTTCAGTAGTACCACTTTAGCCGGTGCGTTCGGAGGGCTCCTAGCCTCTGCAATCGGGAAAATGGATGGCCTGCGTGGCTACCAAGGCTGGCGTTGGATCTTCATATTGGAAGGCACCCTAACTTGCGTTGTCAGCTTTGCTTTCTTTTTCTTGATCCCAACATTTCCCGAGGACGCGAAATGGCTCACACCAGAGGAACGCACCTATGTATCTGCACGCCTGAGACAGGACCAGGGCCAATCAGCTTTGGAGCGCAAGATTACGATGACAGACGTAGTCCAAGTTTTCAAGGACCCCAAGATCGTAATCGGTGGCTTCATGTACTTTGGTCTCATTGTCCCAGGTATACATGAACTGACCCTTTATAGCTGGTCAAGTTGCTAACTCTTCCAGCATACGGATATGCATACTTCTCGCCAGGCATTATCCAAAGTTATGGCTATAGCAGAATTCAGACACAGCTGCACTCAGTCCCGCCTTGGGCTGCGGCGTTTGGGTTCGCCATGATGATTGCCTACTTGTCTGACAAGACGAAGCATCGCTTCCTGTTCACGCTCATTCCGATATTTGTCGCTCTGGCTGGATTTTCGACCTTGCTTGCTGTGCACAACAATCAGCACGTACAGTATGCCGCTTTGTTCTTGTGCGCGATGGGCGCCTACAGCGCGATGCCGGTGATCGTTTGCTGGTTCAATATGAATCTAGGAGGCCATCACAGGCGTGCTATCGGTTCGGCGTGGCAGGTTGGGTTCGGAAACATCGGCGGTAGGTTTACTCGTGTAGGTTCGACGGCTATGTCGTTGCTAATGAAGCTGTAGGAATTATCGCTGTCTTTGCGTTTCTGGCAAAGGATTCGCCGCGGTATGTGCCTGGATATAGTATCTGTCTTGCGTTCATCTGCCTTTCGGCATTGAGCTGTATAACATACTTCCTGGCTTGTGCCTACCAGAATAGGCAGCGCGACCTGGCAGTCCGTGACATGAGCTTGACCGAGTTTGAAAAGACGGAATTGGGGGATATGAGCCCAGATTACCGGTACATGCTCTGAGTTTGAACCTGCTTTGGACAGTATTTCCTGGTCCGAACACACAAGAACCTCAAGGTCATGTCGTCTCACTGGCAGCAATTCAGTCAAATACTATTATCAATCCCCAGACAGACAGTAATTTCTTCATTGCTCAGAGCTTCGCCACTTTGAATCAGACCTGCTTTCACTTTCTTGCATCAGTGCTGATGCTCGGGCTGTTATGAACACGCTGTAGGTCTTGCACTCGACATAAAAGTCCAAGCGCGCCTCTTCTTCCTTCTCCCACCCAACAACAACTCACAATCTACTCACCGCCCAAATATCCACCCAAAACTCCTCAAATCCTTTCCAATTCCTCCTTCACAATCTTCCTGGAATCCACGAACCGGGCTACTGTCATTGCTGCACCTGAAAGATAGTGGCGGTCAACACCTCCGAAGTTCTGCAGTGTCTGCTTCGGAGCCATCCAACATGGCCAACGAGGGCAAGTCTCAGCTACCTTCGACTCGTGGTGTCATTATACTAACAAAGAGAGAAGGCCCACACATCCCTAGGGCAAAGCGCTCTCTACCAACTGACACCCTGGGTTCAGAGACCTCTGAGATGGAGACACGGCCTTCAAAGCAATTGAAAGTCCTCACCATTGCAGAAGAAGCTCATACACAGGCTTCAGAGGTACCAGGAACTCCTGAGGGACCAGAAGTTTCCGAGGGTCAGTTAGCTACTTCATCACCTGCACCAGCTCTCTCAGCACCTATCGTACGACGAATTAGCCCGCCCGAACCTAAGAAGAAATGGACGAAGCAACTATTTTTCGAGCTTGCAAACGGAGCATCATACGTCCAGTACTACAAACCTGGCAGTGATAAGGACAATGCCGGAGACTGCGGTCAGACGGGTGTGCCTCGGGAGTTAGTAGACGAGATTCTACTCCGCTTGGACCCCAAAGATTTCAAAACAATCTTCGTCGAACGGTCGAAACTACGGTTGCCCTCACAAGATGCAGAGCACGTACTTGGATACTCGTTAGTGAGGAAGTTTTTGAAGAGGGAAGGAGTGCCATTACAGACGCTTTACTTTCCAGATCCCCCAGAGCATGCCCTCGTAGGCGCGCTGAACCCATTCGACGTTTTCTGCGTTGTTCTGGGCTACGGTTGTCAAGTATGTCAAGGGTCTATTGTTATCCATGTCGTATGCTGGGGGTATCCGCTACGAATTTGCGAGATGTGTAGCAAAAAACACATCATCGATGTAAGTTACCGTACTTGTTTCACGACCAGATAGGTACTGACTCACAGAAAGTACAAGGCTGCCTTCGAAAAGCTTCAGCAAGCCGGGTTCGCCCATGCCAATAGGATCAAGAGAGTTCTCGAATGCATCGTCTACATGCAGGGGTCTGGCAAATTCCAAGCTGTCGGAAAACGCAAGTTCCATGACGCCGCCGTTGATGCGTTGATTCATGATTACAATGATTTCGAAGCAAAGGAAGGTACCGATGGCGCGGACACATTCAATGATTGGTTCCAAGACAAGCAAACTTTCCAGGTCAATCGTCTATCATGCACGCGCATCATTGCCGAATGGCAGAGCAACGCCAAACGCAGCCACAAAGTAGACGTGCAAGCCGGCAGAAAACAGCGGATCCAGGATATCAGAACTCAAGCCGCAGCCATGCAACCACCAATCTCTCGCCGCGAGTTGATAAATTGCCAATCCTATCAGAACCAATTCTCCATCTCGGAACCCCTGACCCACCGATCCTGGAAAATCCTCTCCACCAAACTCCTCCGCGAAACTAGAACCGCGCATATCAACAATCGCGCAAGAACCTACTTCACCCCCCCAATCCAGCAGGACCTCCTCCAAAAATGTCCTTCCTACCACTCCTCCATCCAAACCACATATCCATTGACAGAAGACGCTTTGAACGCCTTATTCACCTCTATATCCATCGAAGCCCAAACCCTCGTAGTCACAGCCGTCCAAACACATCATACCGCCATCCGAACCATGAACCCCCATTTCTTCACGACGACACCGCCCTCCCTCCTCGCCAAATCAGTGACATGGCAGGAACAACTCCAGCTCGGTACGCAGTGGGCCCTTCCCCCTGTTCTGCCAAGCATGGCATTTCAACACATTGCCGCGAGGGTTTGGAACGAGGTAAATACCTATATCAATGGACAGAGACAAGCGCGGCTCGGACGAATCCTCGATGCGATTCGTCTGCGTGATCCGGCTGTTGATGAGGGCATGTTGAATCGGTGTTCAGTGTTCAGGGCGCAGCGACAGTTTTGGGGAACCATCAGTAGGGAGGAGGTAGATGTTGTTGTGGACATGGTTTTGGGGCAGATTGGTATTTTGAGGCAAATGTGGGGACATGGCGGAATTCGATAGGTTGTGCGATGTGTGTTTTGAGAGGTGGAATTGAGGTGTGGAAAATTTGGTGGGGGTTGAGAGGGGCTACGGCGATGGTATTCCTGCTTCAGGGGATAGACTGGAATTGCTTCGGTCGTGATTGTGGTTTTTGATGGATGTTTGGTAGTTGCAGTGGTTCTTTGATCCTTGTGGCGGTTCTGCTGGTCTAATTGTGCCGAGGTACCCATCATTCTTGTCTGTAATCAATCATCCAAGCATCGAAACTCTGTTTTCGGGTCTTACAGTATCCAAATTGATGTTGTAAAGTTCTTGGAGTTGAAAAAATGGATGTATACCAATGAGCGGATTGTTAAATGTCTTCCAACGGATTCAGTACCAGTAGGATGCTTGATGGCTGCTCAAGAGAACATATTGAAAAAGAAGATAACTGGAAAAATTAATTCTTTCGTAACAGCGGTCCACAATATCCACCCGTAAGACCTTAACATTACACCCAGCTGCTTGAATCAAAACTTTTATAGTCTCACAGTGCTTTACACAGAGACTGTCAACATTACTTCCAAAACCTTACCAAGATTGTTTCAGCCTTGCCATCCCCAACCCAATCTATACCCCAAAATCCACACCGCCCCAACTCCAAACACCCCACAAACCCCATCCCGTCTATCCGTGTCCAAACTCCCGCGTCCCACACATAACCCCCACGATCATCTCTTCCGATAAGTGGTAGTGTGCACGCCCGACACCGTCCCCACCTCCCTCAACACCTCAGCGAACCTCTCAATCTCACTCCCCAGATCCCCACAATTCCACACAAAACCCATCGGCACGCCGTTTCTATTCGATTTCCTGATTTTCTGCTCGACAAAGTATTCATACTCGACTCCATCGTAGCTTGCCGAGCGCATGATGGAGACGAGGATACCATTGGGTCTGATCGGACCTGGCGCTGCTCGGACAGGCGTTGGAGTCGTGGGACGCGTAGAAGATGTCGTAGATGAACCGAGGATGACTTTCACAGCTGCGATAGCGGAGGAGACGAAGATTTTGTTTCTGGATGTGAGGTTGAGTTCTATAAGGGTGAGATTTGGAACGTGAGGTTGTGGGATGGACATGTAATGATCCAGGGGTATTTTGTTAGGATCGCCCGTATCGATGCTTTCCCTGATTTCTAGGGTGGAGAGATCGCGTTTGATGGTCGTGTGACGCAGTGAGTATGCGTCTGAGGTCGTTTCGGTGGTCGCAGTTGCTGGGAGGGTTATTGTTTCTGATTTTGTGATTGAACCTGGTTTTGTGCCTATGCGGTCTTCTTCTGACCCTCTGGGACTGACTAGTTGGAGACGTTTGATTAGCGATGTTGCTGGACGGTTTGGAATGCTTGTGTATAGTATCGTGAGTCGTTTTGGCGGTGGCACTGGTATGCTGCAGGTGTATCGTGATATTGAGTAGTCGCTAGGGCGGGGTTTGTCACGCGTGCAAGCTCGTAGTCCTTCTCGATAAACTTTTGATTGCAGAAGCTCATTTTCAAATTCGAATGTTGGCGAGATAGATTCGGGGGAGGGCAATCCTGGTGTTTCTATCATGGTTTCCTCCCCTGTCAACAAGATTGTCTTCATCGTCATTTCATCCCGAATTTCAGCAAGTTCTGATGAGTCGTCTCTGACTTGATACAGAATATACCGGGTTTGTTGATTTTGGAGCAGATCAAGTTGCTCAATCTGATTTTTGCTGTGAACAACATTAGTAGAAGCAATAAAGTTTCATTCATCAGAGTCATACCATCGAAAGGCCATCAATAGCACATCCAAAGCAATGGTCAGATGCGAAATGTGACCAACACAGGTTATGGTCACTTTGTGGTTCGCATCCAGCCTTGCCTTAGTAAAGCGATCCGAAATACGTCCATCTGCGTTATCGATTTCCGCGATTTGATCGTTGAGAACACTGAGCACAAGATAGCAGCTGGCTAGCACCGTGTCAACAACCGTCATCAAGTGATGATGCTGAGAGCTGAGAAGATCGCTCGCCGTGAGCCATGTCTGAAGCTGAGATAGTGTCGACCCCAAGGTGCTGAGGTGAGAGAGAAGGAGCGTGGTTGTAAGATCAGGCGTCTGATGTCGTTTTGCAGTTCGCTGGAGAAGAGTTACGCAGTTTGCCGCGAGCTCAGTGATGCGTGCATGTTTAACTGCCAATGTTGTTTCCATGGTGGTTGTTGTGATGTCGATAGTCCTCTTCCGATGAGGATGTCGATGCCTTTCAAGGGTCAATAACAGTAATCTAAGGAAGACGGGAAACTATCCGGCCCACTATCTGGTTCATGCTCGGTCGAAAATCGTCCCATTACTTTCCTGGGAGGTCCCAGGAAGGATCTCTAGGAATAATGGGAAGGATTCGTACGGAGTACTGTGTTAGGCTCTTTGGGAAGGGTTGGAGATAGGAACCGGGAACCAACCACAGGCGGAGGTGGCGTTTGGAAAACGCCGCATCGCAAATGAGCGCATTCAGAATGTGCCTTTCGTACGACTGAAGCTTGCGGCGAGAAACTGTGCAGTGATGTATCCGCGAGCAGAGAGTTGCTTTGAACGTTGACGAATCGTATGCGTCCCATCTCATATCAAATTGTCGGATTTCTCTCCATTCGCCTATTCGTAAGGCTGAATATCCATTTATAGAGATTCATCTCCGACGTAAATATGGACACTGCTTGACACCTTCCAAATTAAATTCTCAAAGAAAGGTTCGTGCAAGGTCTTGCCTCACGATCATGGTCGATCGATTAAGGCCCCAACGCCTAAAATTGGGTCGAAGTTGAACCGCGATGAGGTTTTTATCCACTCCACTCCACTTTCCTATCGATGATAGTTGCTGATTCTGGTAACACGATTGTCGTGAACATCTTTGTGCCGTGCTCATTCTTTCTGGCCTTGCGACGAACCTGTACGGTAATTGGGAGAATTGAAGTGTTGACTGGATGTCGAATAGTTTCTATCCCTGACCTTCTCAGATGTCAAGCAGATAACAGTTAGTTCTCGGAGTAAGGCATTTCCATTCGCTTTCGATGCAAAAACTTGCGTGGTAGTTGTTCCAACGCAGTGGTCTAAACCAAAGAACACCGACTTGGAAAAGAAATGTACCTGGATGAAGCAGGGAGGCATACTATAGCCGACGACAAGCCTTGGCCAGCGTAATCATTGACCCATAGTTCCGGCGTTGCTGCCACGGAATATGATCGCTGCATCAAAGTGGCCCGAGGGTTTGAATCCCAACTTTCGGGCACCTCGCCCTGTGTGGAATGAGGCATAGCTAACTTCACTCGGGATGGGTACTATCTGGATAGCGATTGGATAAATTCTACACAGTAGGGCAGAGGGATGGGACAGTCGGTCCAAAGGAATGCATGTACTGTGCAACATATTGTACATAGTTAGCTGCGCCTCAGGCCCCAAAATTGGCCTTCAGCCAATCAATTAAAAAACTTCATGTCGAATAATATGATCGCTGCATCGGTGACGCCTACGGGGAGGTATCAGCCTCGTACTACCATAGTAGTACCTGCACCGGTGGTAGATCATGCTTACTCCTAACTGGTGAGTGCCACGACCAGGCGTTCGACGTCTGCAGTCATGCCAATGATCCTCGCTCTGTCCGTAGGGCTCTCACCATCAATTTATCGAATGGACGACTCCTCATCGATCGTGTTGAGGTTGATTTTGATGTTCCTGCGTCTAGCAAACAGATTCGAGATCAAGCCATGGTAGTAGAATTTCGACGATCTCGCACATACCGGCGATAGTCTCTACAATCATTTTCCATAGATAAACAGACTCTCATTGGGATGACGGATTTAAAGAGGAAACAAAAATGGGCGAGAGGGAGGTTATTGAAAAATTATGCAGTGGAGAGTGACCAAAGACAGAGCACCAAGTGTAGATTATGTAAGCGAGAAGTAGAAGGTCAGATTATACTATATATAGATTATATCTATTTCCCTTGCGTATTCCCTCAGCCTCCCATTTTCTACACAGGTATAGAAAGGTACTCAAGCAGAATACAAGCTCCTATCAATCCTTTATCTATATCCGACACTCTCAGATCTTCGCTCAGCCACAAGTGTTAAATTAGAACAATCCAACGACCTACGCAATTCTTTGAAACCAGGACGAATATGCCTAGGTATCCGGGGCTTTCACTGCCAGTTAGAGCCTCTCACGCTAGAATAACCATGGCTAAATCTCCGTCAACTTGATTTTGAGAGCTAACGAATTTAATAAAACAAAGAACTATCACCTTAGGGCGTGTACGAGAACTCTACAGAACGAGATCCACGAGGATTTCACGGACTCGTAGATCTACGTATAAAGGAGACGTGTATGAAAAAGATTGTGCGTAGAATAGAACAGTGGGGTAGGGGCCAAGATGGTGGCTCAGATGGGGGTTGAGAGCGAGATTTCGTAGAGTCCGTAGAGTGCACTCTACAAGGAATTCGAAGCTGTCTGATTGGCTAGAATCGAATAGCCGCGCTGACTTTCTCGTACACAGTAGATCTCGTAGATCCGATTTTTGAGTAAATTCTTGTAGATTACGTAGATTTTTCTCGTACGGAGCACACACCCCTGTTTATTTCGCCCCAAGGGCCTCACCAACCTCGTAAGCTTTTTTTCTCACTGCACTTTATGATGTAGAGATCAATATCGTTGAATTGCTGAAACACCGAACAGAAAGCTCTCCAAAGATCCATCGTCATCGATAATTGATTGAACATGCCGGACCAAAATACAGATGTCGTTAGGTCAGGTAGAAAAGAGCTGCTGGTTCCTCCTCAAAGTATGTGGTCAGAGATTGCTGGAGGCGATAACTTAGTCACTCAAAAGCATCTCCAAGCCATGTAGGAATCACAGACATATCGCATCGCATGGCACGCAAGTCTGCACCTCACCAACCTTGTCAACCGCACAATCCCGCTCTTTGATCAAGATCCCTCAACTTGAAATCGCTACGGATGATCACTTAGCAATTTTGGACAACCAATAGCCAGAAACGTAGAAAGCTTGGCGTAGAACTGCATTCCATGAGATAATGGGTTATAGCTATTTCTACTGCGTGACAAGCACATCCCCCTCCGCCTCTCCTAATGCCTGTCCGCCCTCCATCTTCATGGCAAAGACTACAAAGTCGCTAATACAACGGCCCAAGCTTGAGTTTGAATAGAGGAGGCATAACCAGACCATAATCCAATCTGTTGACCGTGATATTGTGCAATGCCTCAATACTTTTTGGAAAGTAGCCCTGATCAAGCCCGAAAAGCTCCAGAAGATTCTTCGAGCGCATCAGGTCATGCAACGCAACCTCAGCCCAGTTCCCAGTGTCCTGACGCCTGACTCTGTGCTCGTAAATGGCCCAGTGCTGCAGTTCGGCATAATAAGGGGAGATCTGTTTGTTCAAGTCGGTATCGACGAATTGTTCTTGCTCCCAGAGTCGGCACCATAGGCTCATGTCTTCCTTGCTTGGCAAGCTCCCTCCCTTCTCCATGAATTTATCTCTCCAGTGGTTATTGAAGACCTCCGGCGGGACTGATGAATTGAATTGCGGGATGTACTCCCAGTCTGTGCCTGGGCCCTCCAATTCTAATCTTTTCGCAATGATTCTCATCATCAGGTCATCCATGTCGTCCAATGTGTGATATGTTCGATTTGGAACACGCATAGGGAAACCTTGAGTATCACCAGGAAGCGGGTTCTCGATGCTGAGAGTGGGGTATTGGCTTCGTAGTCGTCGATAACGTCGCACTCGTTCGTCGCAGTGTCGTGGGTTTCCGTAAATTAGCGTACTGATACGCAGTAGGATCATATAGGCGGACTTTGGCGACCTGGGAAGAAACCAGTGCTCCACGCCCATCAAGAAGACATGCATGGCGCCAAAGAACTCAGAGGAACTTGGTCCATCGCCGCGGTCTCCATCGCGGACATCATGCCACTTGCGATCGAGTGCTGCCATGGTGAATAGATAGCGGTCTCTCGCCACAGACTCATAGCCGCAATCGGCGGCAAGACGGTCTTTGCTCCAGAGTGTATAGTGTTCAAGCTCTAGCATAATCCATGGATACATGGACAGTGTCGATAGACCGTGAAAGTCTGCTGTCCATGACTTCCTGTCGTCTGTACTCGGGGGTTGCGGCTCATTACGTAAATTCTCTCTCTTGATTCTCCAAGCGTCGTCTGCCCAGAAATAGCCATTGTAGTAGTCATATATGCGGCGTTCTTCTGGAAACGATAGCGTGGGGAGAGAGGACGACAGAGAACAGTCGTTGTTGTTTTGATTGTTCTCCATCTTTCATTCACCGCCACTAGACGATAGGATTCAATGATGGTTTGGAACAATTGCAGAGGTATGTTTGAGTACGGTTGTGGTGAATGCTGTTGGTGAACAAGATGGATTGACCAATGGGGGCAAATGTAGACTTGAACATCTGGGTTCATCCAGTAGCAGCATCTGTGTGTGTATACTGTGATGCGAGGACGGAGATGCTGAGGGTCGATGTCATACTGGGTCGTTCTTGCACATTTTGCGTGATTGTTTCCTGACGATAGAATTCGTTGAAAATCGCTTGAAGACGACCAATTTCCTTGCTCGCACTCTATACCATTGCAACAATTGTTTGCCTCGTTCCATCAGTCGTGGCTCAAAACGGGCTGAACGTTCTGAGGATTCCCAAACTCGAGGATTAGGAAAACGAATGCAAATGCTTCGATCTCTTCCTGCCGTCCTCTCGTACTCGCTCCAGCATTCTTGAACTCATATACTGTGTTCTTCGTGGCCAAGATAGATGAGGCAAGAAATCTGATGAGCGTTACACCATCCGATAGCAATCTTGCCATTCTTGTTCGCTGCTGTATTTAACAGTAAACAAAGAAGTGGGTACCAGATCAACTCCATCGATCGACAAGACGGGAAGCACGGGAGGGTGAGTCAGACTTACGGCTGATTCGATCAAGCTGTTTGCAGGATCGTGGTAGGGGCAGCAGTATGGCGGCAGGCTGGGGCTGGGTATATGTATGTCCACCATATCTATCCTGGAGAGCTGAACCCGAATTTTGGCATTTTGCAAGCCGAGTCAATAGACCAAGGGCGGCAGGACGCTTGTTCATTTCCACAACATTGTCTGCGAGATATAGGGTACACATGCGCCGTCCCTGCTGACCAACCAGGCCAGGTGCCATCATTCACGAAATGCTGCCTGAAGTCGTGCTGCCTGTATCGCCCCAAATCTCCTTGCTCTCCCTCTCCACGCCTTTCATAGCTTTGGCCACCTCTTCGAGCTTTTGCACAACTTCCACAACGCCCTTATTGACACGCTGAAAGTACTTGTCGTTCGCCTCCCGTCTCTTTCTCGCCAGCGCAATGTCATTTTCAGTCTCTTCTTCCAGCTGAGTCTTGCCACTGCCACCGCTCTTGTCCGTGCCGCTTCTTGCACGTCCCTCAGAGGCGAATTCAGCTCGATCGGCTGCCAGCACATCAGCGGTATTCAGTGGCTTGACCTGTGCCTCTTTCGCATTTGAAGCATTCTGGGATTCCTCCTCAGCCTCGCTCTTTGCCCATGCTTGTGCCAATGCTATCTGTGCCGTCCGCAATTCTTCCAGCGCTTTAGAATGATCAGGACCGAAGACATGTATCCCACTCGCTGCACTCAGCTCGACATCTTCCAGTGTATTCTGCATTTCAGCAATTGCATTCTCGACGCGTTCATTGCTCTGGTGGTCAGTTTTGGACGATTGTTGCTGTTGACGGTTGAAAGGGTTGGCATTAAGGCCATTGCTGAATGAGGTAGAGGTATCTTGCTGCTCTGGTTTTTGGCGATCAACCCCAAGGAGCGACAGCTGTCGACTTAGCGGTATCCTAGCTGGATTGGCGGGATCTTTAGGCGGCGCGTTGATGGAGATATTAGAGGCGTTGCGAGAGGGCGGGCCGACGAAGAGTGTAGGTGCGGGTAACCGCTGCGGTTTTACGTTGTCTGTTGATTGGATCTTGGGACCATCTGCTGGAGCTTTCCCCGGCGCAGACATTTTGACTTATGACTACATGTTGTTGTTGTAGGGTGAGTGGAGGGGGCAAGATCAAAGAACTTTGGTTCGACCTCAAGAGCCTTGCACGTGAAACATGGTGAGCCAACTAGATACTAGTTTCAAGTTTTTAGTATCTTACTAGTAGTAAAATTACTCTAGACGTCTTTCCGCAGTTATACAGATGCTGGCAAGTGCCTGTAGATATTCCGAGACATACACAGAAGTTTTTCAATTAAAGACTGGCTGGTTTTTACTACTAGTGGTAAATAGTCAGATATTCTATTCAAGTTCCTACCAACTTGGCTCGGAACATTAAAATAGTAGAGGAGAGAGGGAAAGACCAAAGAGCAAAGCTCAACAATTGGTAGACAAATCTTTATGCATGTATGATATTCTTATAGGCCTTTCACAGCCTTTTTCTATGAAATGAATTCTTTTGAATCCGGTTGTGGGAGAAATGCTTGGACGTGCTGTGTCGAGAAGTGATAGCAAAATCCCTTGTGGCATTGAGAGTTGCCGACTGTGCTGACGATATAGACCTAGGTGTAAGAATGCAGTGATCGAGATGTCGAGATGGGATTTAGGTATCCGGCAGAGAAGGAGGCACGTGATCTTCACTAGCGCCCTTCCTCGCAGCCCACAATCGAAATCGATTTGTAGAAGGTCGACTACGTGAACATCAACGACAACTATCCACATCCAACCGGTACGGCTCTCCCAGCAATTACAGCCGGCGAAGTACTCGTAGACTTGATCTATCAGTATTCCCTTGCCTGTTACACCACCAGCGCCACCGCAAACCTCCACCGCCCGCAGAACCTCAAAAAGCTAACGAGCAGCAGCAATCATGGGTAAAGGAAAGCCAAGAGGTCTCAACGCCGCCCGAAAACTCCGCAACCACCGTCGCGAACAGCAGTGGGCCGATCTTCATTTCAAGAAGAGAGCGCTCGGAACCGCCTTCAAGTCCTCTCCATTCGGTGGATCCTCCCACGCCAAGGGCATCGTGCTCGAGAAAGTCGGTGTCGAAGCCAAACAGCCAAACTCTGCCATTCGAAAGTGTGTGAGGGTACAATTGATCAAGAACGGAAAGAAGGTTACCGCTTTCGGTACGTCTCATACATTTCTGGAGGCCTGGACATGGTAGAAGGCATGGCCTGAATGCAGTCAACTAACATGCATGACAGTCCCCAACGATGGTTGCTTGAACTTCGTGGACGAGAACGACGAGGTTTTGCTCGCTGGTTTCGGTCGTAAGGGAAAGGCCAAGGGTGATATTCCCGGTGTGCGATTCAAGGTCGTCAAGGTCTCTGGTGTCGGTCTCTCTGCGTTGTGGAAGGAGAAGAAGGAGAAGCCAAGATCATAAATGTTGATACGATGTCTGCTTGGGTTATGGACGGGGTTACATGGGTTCACGTGCTTTGCAACGGCTTAAGGATGAGCTGAAGCAATCGAATCAAAAGCATCACAAGGCATAGCCGAGTTTCAATCCTCGATTTTTTCTAAGCTCGGATTACTGTGATAGAGATTGCGCGATCGTCGTGCTATCGGATGGTGCTGGGGCGACAGTGTCAAGCGTCGACTTCAAATCCAACACGTAAGATACAGTAATTCCTCACGCTCAAAGAAGCAGAATCTACAGCGGTATTCTAAAGAATCAACTACTATGAAATCAACGCCCATCATCTTCTTCCACGTGACGCTAGAAAATCAAACTCCAAACGATTTCTTCCAAGCCAAAAATTTCAACCTCAAATTATTCAACTCTTTTCCATCACCTAAGCCCGCCAAAATGTCACCATCCACCCCTACATCAAAGACTTACATAGTAGAACACCTCGACACAGAACTCGAAGAGTGGTCTTCTCGTGAATACGCCTCTATAGCCAAAGAATCCCACGCCTCGGGCTCAAAATTCTACCTCACGTCCGTACCTCAAGAATTGGTCTTGCCTGAACGGCTACAAGGCTTAGAGGGGTTGACGGTGGAGCATAGAAGTGTTGAGGAACTGTACAGGGAAAACGATGGAAGTCCTTCGAAGAGAGTCTGTCTGCTTGACCCGCAGGCGAAGGAGGAATTGAAGCCGGAGGATGGGGAGAGGTTCGATGTTTTTTTGTTTGGAGGGATACTAGGTCAGTTTTGAATATTTGTGGTTTTGGGAAAATGGAAATCTGGCGAGCGAGCAATGGCTGACTTGATCCTTATGGATTTAGGTGATGATCCTCCGAGGGGTAGGATATCCCTTACACATATGGATGAAGTGCTTAAGTAACCATTTCTAGATCGCACCAGGGAGCTACGGGTGAAAGGCTTTGAAGGGCGTCGATTAGGACCCGTTCAAATGACGACAGATACCGCTGTGCGCGTGACCAGAATCATTGTTCAGGACAGGGTAAAGGTGGAGGATATTCCCTACATCGATCATCCGGACTTGAAGGTTGATGATCATGAGAGTGTTGAGATGCCGTTTCGGTATGTGAGGGATAGGGAGGGGAAACCGATTATGCCCGAGGTGAGTTCTATTCTTCCCCTCTTTGATGCCGACGTCTTGGGAGACTGGTACTCAGATTGTGCTAATTTCGTGCTTGTAGGGAATGGTGGAGTTGATTTTGAGGGATTCGGAGAAAGGATTGGGCGGCATGATTTCAGAGCAGGAGTTGGGTGACATAATCATGAGCTAGGACATCTGCAAAGGTTTATATGAGGTGACAAGATCATGACCTTGCCATAGTAGAGACTGAAGCTTAATCAAGCGCGAAGCAGTGGTATTTGATGTTTCAAGAAGCCCAGGAACGTACCTAGGTAAGTAGCATCCAAAAGGGTTCTGCGAAAAGTAGTCAAACAGACAATTTCACCCGTATTCTATCGTGAGACTTCGAAGAGACCTTGAATAACATCGATGATTAGATAAATCTGGAATTTCCTCAGTAACTGAATGTTCCCTGGCGCTTTCGTTTTCCTAGTCACGTGATAGGTCAATTTGCCCGCTACTAGTACCTTCGTACCTCTTCCGATGTAAAAGAAATTGATTCACAACAACCATCGATTTGCATCAAGGATTGAAGTTCTTGATCGACGATCATCTTTCACTCACACCGCCTCCCGAACAAACTTCAACTACACAGTACGATTCGCAACTCCTGCCACCAAACGTCGAGTCCCTTGTTGAGTGTTGACCACGGATCTCAAACTGAAGCTCGCCAAATGGTCGGACCAGTCACCAGGGTATCAATACGAGGCGCATGTGGGGTGCTCCAAAGAAATGGCCTCGCGGAACTCCAGTCCCAATAATCGTCGCGGGTTATGGATCGACCGCCAATGTTTCACACGTCTCGAGACGTGCTGCTTTTTCTCCCATCGTCAGTTAATTGAACAGACTCTCCCAGCCGCAAATTGATGTCCGATTACATAATCTAGGATGAAATCCAGGATAACATACTAGTACATGATGGACTATTTTCAGCATCCCGACGCGATGGTAAGATAAATTGAAAGCTACATGCTGGGAATGCGATCCTACCAGCAACAACTCCAATAAACCCAGAAATACGTCTTCGTTCTCGTTTAGCATCGCAGGGGCAGTACTGTATCTTAGAGAAATCAAGGTAGTGCTGCAGACTTACTGTGAGAGCTTGGAGAGACTTTCGCCCGATTTTCTAGCCCTAGATGGCTTGAGTATTTCTTCTTCCGCACTTCTTGCTCCTTTCTAGCTAGATCACGCCAGGGTCCAGATAGAGCTCGTAAGCCCCTACCATTTGCAAGGACAGCCAGTGAGCCAGTGTACAACTACAGCCATACATATTAATCTACGAAATGTTGCTCGGATCGTCCTACGGTGACTTGAATCTGATTGGAAGCGTGGTAAGTACCTCGGTAGAGACACGCCCCCACCAACCCTCACCCGTTCAGCGGTAAGTTAGGATATAGTTGTACTCCGTACCTCCTACACCATAGCCCCTTATAGTATATCTCACAACCTTCATCTTGCTCCATCTCTTTACATTATCAGCGCTTAAGTCTTCATCATGCTGAGAACTTCTGGAATCTATCATCACACCACCTCATATCCAATTCCGAACGTCGATCTCCTTACTTCGCTCTTTGGTAAAACTTCTGATACCCCTTTATATCCCTAATTCTAATGTAGCTACCCCGCGATCCAGATCCGGAGTACTCGTCGACTGAACCAGATGCCATATTTCACGCAGACGCCGAAAGACCTAGTATAGCTTTGAACAAAGCGGGATTGCAGCGCCTTTTTCAGGAATTCGCCTTTGGTCTTCGAAACAGATTTGGTGTTGGTGCCAATGGTAGGAACAAAGATGTCGTTGTTCTGTTCTCGACGGGGCAAGTTGCCTTGCCTGCAGCGTTCCTTGGAGTCATTTGTGCTGGTGGCGTAGCTTCCATGGCCAGTGGTAGTTACACTGCATTTGAGGTGTCTAGACAAATTAGACAGGGTGGGGCGAACATTCTTATAACAAGCGAAGATCTGTTGAAGGCTGCGCGTGATGCTGCTAGTCAGGTCACGGAGAGGAAGATCAATATCTTAGTTCTACGAACAGAACCAGAATTCAGTCTGAGGATTGATGGCCAAGGAGATGAAGGCGAGTTGAGAGGCTGGGGTCTCGAAGACCGACTACCATGGGAAAGGATCACTGATCCCAACGAGCTGGAGAACAGTACTATAATCCTGGTGTACTCCTCAGGAACGACAGGGGAGCCAAAAGGTGGTCTACGCCCTCACAAAGATTGAAAATAGCTGACTTTAAGCAGGCGTCATGCTCTCGCACCGAAATTTTGTTGCCCAATCAGCATGTATATCTGGCCTTGGGAAAGAAATGACGATGAAAGCAGCGGCATTGGGACAGAACTTAGCAAACTCGAAATTGCCACCGGAACGGTTCCTAGCACATCTTCCAGCTGCGCATATTGCCGGTGTCGGAGGCTATATGCTGGCCCCTGTCTCACGTAACAGAACAGTATTTTGGATGAAGAAGTACAATTGGCCTGATTTCCTGCGTTACAACAAAGCTCTCAAAATTAACGCCGTCTACACGGTACCGAGTATCTACCTTCGAATCGCCAAAGATCCATCTGTCACCGATCACTTCAAGACATTGGTCAGTGCCGTAGCCGGCTCGTCGCCCATGGACAGTGCTCTCCAAAAGGCGGCGACTAGGAAGGTCGGTACTGGCAACAAAATGATCAGCCAAGGATATGGTCTGTCTGAAACTACCGGTGTCCTTACTGCGTCGTTTCAGGCTGATAGAGACTATTCTGGTTCGATTGGTAGTGCCTTCCCAAATGTTGAAATCCGTCTTGTTGATGAACATGATGTTGACGTGCCATCTGGGACACCAGGAGAACTCATATGTCGTGGTCCAGTCATCACGAAGGGATACTTCCGCAATCCAAAAGCTACGGGCGCGGCTTTCAAGAATGGGTGGTTTTATACTGGAGATGTTGCTGTTGAGAGGGATGGAGCGTTTTACATTGTTGATCGAGTAAAGGTCCGTCTTCCCTTCCTTTCATAACAATACTTTCAGTACGACTGAGCGAATTTGAGATCTGCTCACACCTCACAGGAATTGATAAAATACAAGGGTGCGCAGATCGCCCCGGCAGAATTAGAAGGACTTCTTGACACCCACCCTGCCGTCCTCGAAGCCGCTGTCTGTGGTATCCCTGACCAATCTGAAGGTGCATCAAGTGGCGGTGCCGCGCATTCCGAAATACCCAGAGCCTATGTGATCCGTCAGAAGGGTGCGAAAGTAACGGAAGAGGAATTAAAGGAGTTTGTCAAGGGCAAATTGGCGCCATACAAACAATTGAGAGGCGGTGTGGTGTTTGTGGATGAGTTACCTAAGAATGGGACGAATAAGTTGTTGAGAAGGGAGTTGAGGGAGAGGGCCTTGAAAGAGATTAGGAGGGCTGAGGGGGCCAAGTTGTAGGAAGCTTTTTTAGAGTAGAGCTAATGACATTACGGCCTCATGCTTTGAATTCAAAAGTTCA
The DNA here is from genome assembly GCA_000738655.1 of Venturia pyrina ICMP 11032. Classification (NCBI taxonomy): domain Eukaryota; kingdom Fungi; phylum Ascomycota; class Dothideomycetes; order Venturiales; family Venturiaceae; genus Venturia; species Venturia pyrina. The sequence goes on along the minus strand of JEMP01000040.1, from coordinate 59,295 downwards.
TGATTAGCTTCGTCCGGACGGTGGAATGGATGCTGGGTTTCGAGTATATGCATGAGTTCCAAGCCAGACTTGTCTGTCTGCACTACGCGGAGATGCTAGACACATTCGAATTCATATCTAACGCAGGCAGCATGCACAGACTAGGACTACAATCAACAGAACAATCGCTGATAAATCTTCAACAGGCTTTAAGTTTCGATCTCAGCTCAAGGAGTAAGATTCTACAACCTCCAACTTACCCATAAAAGCTACGCATAAACCCTTCGTATGTAGAATCACCTTCAGTTCAAGATTGCCATCCACATCTTACCCAAATAACGTGTTCCCGTCCTTGCACTGTAGCTCGAATACTCACCTTGTGGACTTGTTTCCATTTCCCCCCTCAAGCAAGGAGCTTATAGGTTTACCACGAAAACAAAACAAAATAATCTTGTATCTCGATTCGGAGGAATCATTATCAACGATCTGTTAACCAGAAATCAATAAACTAATCATACAAACTCCTCAACTCCCTTTTATCCACGTGAAAACTATCTCATCCATCCATCCTCCATCACATCCAAACCGCCTTCACAAAAAGCCTCCCCCCCAAAAAAAGAAGAAAGAAAAACTAAAGGAAAACTCTACAACAACACCATAAACCACTCCCCCATTATCTCCAGCGCGAATCGAACTCGCGGCCTTCGGATCACCCATTCTGTGAATGTTGATAACAACTATGAGACCGACTTGATAAGCGACTACTTCGTTGGGTTGTTACGTTCTGGTGGGAGGGTGGGGGGGACGTACATCATAGGGACTTTGACGGGTGAAAGGGGAGGGGAGGAGGGGTAGGGAGAGGTAGGAGGGGAGAGAAGTGGGGTACATATCGACATATACAAACTTTAAGTAATCCTAATTATAATAACTTTTTCGAGTATATCTTTCCCTCTTGTCACTGAACAGAACGGGGGAGCGTCATCGATTAGTCTTGAAATCCAGAAAGGCTGTGCCGGGTGAGAACTGAATTACTGAGATTTAACGCAAAAACTTCGATCCGCTCGAAAAGTAGTCTTATCTACCTTACTCCTACCTATCCGTTATCTTACCTCTCCCGCTTCATTGGCGTTTTTTCTGCAAGTGCAAAATAGTTCGTGATTTCCTCATACTCTCTATTTTTGGATTGGCGAATCGACACAGCGGCTTAAACGCGGTCAAATGCTTCCTTAGTACGAATTTATTTTTGTTAACTTCGGAGGGAAGTGTTAAGCACGCTCGCAGATACCAATACTGAAGATGTTGTCCATTAAATTCGGCATTGGTTTTGGATTTGAAAATAGAAGAAGCAACGAAACCCGAGAGGAAGAGAATATGACACCTCGCGTACCAATCAAAAACGACAATTAAAAAAGGATACTTCCATAGCTTCCATAACAGGAAAAGTTCGAAAGAAATATAAGTGAACTCTTGAATTTGACAGCGAGTTGACTAGACAAACGTCTCATCAGTACTATAAACTATTTCCCCAATTGGAAAAAATTCAAACAGTAATCCACCTAGCCATCCACTCTTTAACGACAAACTTCGCCTCATCCACCAATCCCAGATCTAACAATAATTGCGTCGTGCCCCTTACTGCGCTGTCCAGGGCGGAGAAGATCCAGGCATGTGTGTAACTATCACACGCGGGTTAGTCAATTCCGTGCCCTCTCTAAATTTTGGTAACCTCAACTATGTCCCCATCCCCAAATCCTCAACAGAAACTCCAAGATGATCAAGTTCTGGCATTGTGAGAAAACGGTATCGCCAGCTATGTATGAAAGTAGAAGAAAGATGAGGTGAGTACTAGGTTCAAGGATCCAGATGCAGTCAGTGAAAAGGAAAGAGAAACGGTCGACATACCTAGTATGCTCTCCCACAAAAATAGTCTTCTTCTCCGTGTTATAATAAGCCGGCAAGTACAACTCTTTCTGTCCAACCACCGGATCAGCCCAAGCACCCCCAGCATGCTCATCAGTCTCCCATAGTAGACGCTCATAAATACCAGTATACTCATCCGCAGCAACCTGGCCATGGATTTCAACCATGGTTCGTTGAACGACAGCGACGTGGTCGGCTTCGCTGAGGGAACTCATTGTACGGCATGGTGTGCCGGAAATATATGATCCGAGAAGTACACCAGGACCAGACGAGTTGATTTGGTAGGATGGGTAGCAGACGGATCCTACATTCGAATATTAGCCACCGTGATTTAGCCATCACGCGAAGGCTTGAGATTCCAAGACATACCGATGCCGTAGACATCGACGGATCCGCAACCACCAATAATTGGTGGAGACAGTTTTTCCCAGAAACGGCTTTTGTAGAGGAGAGATACTTTGCATGAGACTTCATAATTCAGTCTTGCTATCGCACGGGAGAGGAGGCTGGAGTAGCGTGGAAGTTTCCAGCCTCGAACTTTAGAGAAGGGGACGGAGACCATGGCGTAGTCGTAGGTCTCGCTTTTTGGAGTCATGGACATTGGATCGTCGCGCCATGTAATGGCAACTTTGTCACTGGTGGAATCGTAAACGATACCGTCGATTTTGCGGCCAAAGGTGGTTCTGTTGGCCACGTGCGGTTTGATTGCGAGAGGGAGGGATTCCAGACCGTTGTCGATGGTTTTCCATGTCGTTGCTGAGAAGGAGACCAAGTCATAGACCCAGAGCGGCGCGAAGTCATTCACGTCGCCCGCCCCAGAGCTCATGATAAAATCTGTGAGATTGGGGTTCAGGCCGAGCTCGTATCGGAGATAGGTGGCTTCCGAGAAGCGAAAATTCCCTTTCTTGATAGACTCCTTGTGTGCCTTGTACATGTTGGTCGCAATTTCCTTCATGCGATCTGGCGTCAGACCTACGAAACCCGAAACCTTTTTCTGCGCTTCAGCCACAAGAAGGGGGTTCTCTGAGGTATACGAAGGGCCTCCGAGAGAAGCATTGGCAGCGATCTGCGCAGCACTTGGAATGCGGCCATTCGGCAGCCTGACACCATTCGAATCTGCTGGATCGTTCAAGTTGTACTGAATCCAGGGGATAAATGTGACATTCAAAGCTGGACTGTATTTATTGAGCTTGTTAACATAATCTGCAAGCTGGAATACCATTTTGTGATCATTGATTTCGAAGGTTTCGTTGGTTCCCGCGTACTTCACTCCAACTGGGAATCTCATTGGGCCCATTTCCTGGTACTGATACTGGTCGGGTCTGGTGTTGTTGAAATACTTTGTCCTGATTCGCCCGCCGACTCTCTGCGTTGATTCGGTAATGTGCCAGTTGTGCATACCGACAGAATCAAGTAGTAGTCCAGTCATCAGACCGCTAATTCCGGCACCAACGATAGCAATCTTTTTCGTCTTGGCTGCGGCTGAAGACGTCGCACTGATATTTTTTGATTGCATATAAGCCTATATGCGATGATCAGTACAGGAAGTTGTACAGCAGCGAGAGGAACTAGAATCTAGCATTACAAGTGGACATATTTGAGATGCGTTCTATACTACGTAGCATTGCACAAAACATACAGCTCGAGGCTCGGGTGACGCGATTGCAATCAACGTTTTCCATGGATAAAAGAGGCCAGGACTTTCGTTTCTATCGCCGTTTCCAAAGAAATCGAGAATGACTTACAACTCCATCGAACCATGGTCCTTCCACATCCGCAACATCTGAAATGAGCTGCCTCTTACGAAGAGGTTCCGCTACCACGATCGATCCTGAACGACCAACCTGTATATTGTTGGAGAAAGCATGAAGACAGCCATTACTTGGAACATCTTGAGGCACGACCCACACAAGGCGATCCGGACGCGATTTATCGTCAAGAGTAGTGACAGCAATGTGATGATGTCTTTCGTGTTCGGCATCCATGTCACAATCGCCATAGACAACCCGAACCTCGCCTTCAACATCATTTGTGTAGCCAATATGGATGTTGTGAAGTGAATCTGATTCAACTTGGACAGGGCCTTTGAAGTAGATCCCGCGACTCATTGGTAGTTTGCCGAGTACCAAACATGATAACGAGACTGCGGCAAGGGAGAGATGTTGAGGCCGCATCTTGGCAGATGAGACCAAGGAGTTACTTCAAAGGGATATCAACTGTGGTTACAGATGATTTAAACATTAAATGGGATTCCCATGCGCCGAAAAATTCGATCTTGTTCTTATCAACCCAAGGTACGTGAACAATTTTGATCCTGGTCTCCTCAATAAGCGAGGAACGAGGAGAAATGAGACGCCGAGGATCGAAGGGATAGAATTTGAGGTTGACGAAGAAACAGGGAGGGAAAGGCCTTGCTGCTGCAGTGCCGAGGCCAGGACAGGTTCCTGATCTGATGTTTGCATTGCCTGCAACTACGTAGTAGTACAGAGTGTTTCGAAACATTACTTCATTTCCGGAAGAATCTCTTTTTGATTAAGTAGCCCTGTGCTTTCCTCAATAACGTGATTAGGTTCCCCATCCGACTGCATACTGTGGTAATGTGTCAGCACCGCCTACGGCAGATCAACTCAACAGCTGTGATGCATGCTAATAATAATCAGTTCCTTGAAAGAAATGTAAAAACCCTGGATTTCGAATGCCGTCGGGGCGATCGTTTCCACAACAGCCGCATGCTATGGTATCCATAAAGCACGGGCCCTATCCAGAATCATTTGAGGAATTCGCTGACCTGGTAATGGGTTTTGACAAAGAAGATTGAATGCGATCGTCTACACAGTAAGATTGTTGGCTAGTGTTGTGCCCAGTCAGACGAATGATTATACGCAGAAGTGACGAACGGATGGAAACTCGAGCCCGTATTTGTTGCATGAGATGCTATTGGACAAGAGCTAGTAATCAAAAGAGAAATGCCGCTCGTGGTCGTGGATAATGATATTGTATGTAAACCTTGGCTGTGAAGCTGCAAAGGCTCGCAAGTCAGAGGCCATCCAGGAAAGGACCGAACTCCGCCGACCAGTAGATAAAATTCGGGAGAATAGGATTTGCAGTGCTAGGTCTATTCCATGGCTGGAATTCGGATCTGTTTCGTCTGTAGAACTACAATATGTGAGCGAATAGTGTCGTGATCGGCGACAGCGCTCGAGAATTACTGCCTGCAGCGGCAAGAGTCCACTCCCACCACGACCGAGTGCTTTCGGCTCGAATGCTCACCAGGTCCGAAGGAAAGAAATCTTGCGGATCTTCAGCACCACCAAGATGATAACGGGAGAGAATGAGGGTGAACGAGAGCTGACGATAGCGGTGTTGACAGAATTGAGAAGATTCTCAATCAAGTTTGGATCCGCGCTCCTTGCGCTTCCGTCCCCCCCAACCAGTGATCAGTTAGTATACTCCAAGTTCGGGTATCTCGTCTAGCGAAGATTAGACCGCCGTGCTGGGAGTAGTAGCACATGAAAAGTAGAAATGGACAGATACCTCAGGATCTCGTTGTTGATGGAGTTGGAAGATGAGATGGGAAAGACGGATCAGCTCCGAGAGGCTGTTTGAGAGACACGTGACGTTAGACCATTACTAGGTTGATTTATTGAAAGAAGTCACGTATACGTTGCATAGGGGTATTTTAGGTCATCTCCACTCCTTGTTACTGTTACTCCGTCCCCAAAATCATCGGTTCAAACTCAACAGGCCCTCAACATACTTTCTCGCATCGATCCCAACACCCTCAGCCAATCTAGCTGGACCCCAACCAGCGCCGGCATCCTTTCCGTTTCCACCACCACCGAAGCTCCAAATCCCACCAGACGTGTTCTTCTGAGCAGCTGGCACCGCATCTCTCGCCCTTCTGACGAGAATGGCTTCTCGAGCATCAGCAAACGTCATGAGGTGCGAAGATTCGCTTCCATTCAAGCTCCCGAAGTAATCACCACCACCTGGCTTTTGGTTCTTTACCGTTGGTGTATTGGACCCGTCAACCGCAAGTGATGGCGTATTTTCTACCTGCTGAGGTAGATCGTCGTCCATCCGCATCCAGACAACCCACCAACCGCGGCCTGTTTTGACGCTGCGTTCGAGCTCACGTTCGCCGCCTCCTCCGCCATCTGTAGCTGGACGAGTCTCTTTGATGAGTTCAAGGATGGCCGAGTGCACGTTGATAGCTTCGATGCGAGTCCAGCCTTCTGGTATCCCTTCTGCAACGCTACTAAGACCCTCTGCTGCCAGAGAGCCAGGCGCGGGGATGTTTGGGATAGACGCATGGATACTGAATGACCGTGGATCATAGACTAGTGCGAAGATAGGCTGCTGATCGTCTGCAGACTGAACGTCACCAGGCGGCGAAGTCGTGTATGTTTGCGAAGCAGCCGCTAATCGACCGGCAACCTTGGAAGGACTAGTACTAGCACTCAAAGGCTTGTGCAGCGGAGAGAAGAAATTGTGTATGTTTCTGTAAAAGGCAGGCATGGAAAGACTTGACGTTTGTGCCGTGAAAAGGAATGTGTAGATGAAGGGACGATGCACGTAGACCACGACTCGCAATCTTGAACGTTTCGCTCGCTTCTGCGATGCGGGGTCTTGATTTAAATCAGGGGTGCCCGTGTCGTGAGAGTCGTAATCAAGAGCAGGTGGCTTCTTTTCAACCTCAACATGAAGTGTTCTTAGTAATATTCGATTGTTGGATCCTTCGGTCTCGTCGTCTTCTTGGGCATCATCTGCGTCAAGAAGCTCACCCGTCAGACCGATTAGGAAGTGGCCGCTCTCTTCAAGTCGAATCTGAGTCTTTAACCGTTCTTGATACACCGCATCTTTATCCATTACTGGTTCGGGATCAATGTGTTGCATGTCCTGCTCTTGAGCTGACACATTGTCAGCACTTTGGTTCGAATTCTCAGACTTATGTGTTGGGGTAGTAAAATCTCGACGATGGCCCCATGTCGAACCATAGCCCAAGGTGAAATATTTTGACCAACCTTCACTCTCGTTTGTTGTGGACTTGGTATCGTCGTTCTGCTTAGCGAGGTTGGCAGAGGATGTGGCACGCTCCAACGATCGCTCCACTGCAGAAACAATTGGAGGAGGGATACCTGGTGCAGAATCGTCCTTATTTCGTATGACAAGTTTTGGACGGTGCGGATGGTCCACCTTGGACCCATCCCCCTTTCTCGTCGTTGTTGGTGATCTCACGCTACGTCTTCTTTTCCTTCGATCGGAAGTGGGTGACTCTCGCACTCCAAATGCGTGTTCGCCATAGGTGTGTATCGTCTGCACCCACTGTGAGATGTCTCGTAGCGAGGAGCGTGATATGACTCCGGTGCCAGAAAATACCACCCCGTCAGTGGCCTGAGGAAAATGACCGGCACCATGCCAGGGTTCTCGATCTCGATCTTTATGCCTCATCGATCTGCCAGTTGCTCCCGACTTGCTATTTTTCGCAGGATCCGCTGTAGGCTCACCAAATCTTGCTACCATGAGATCTATCAAGCCATCGGTTCTTCGAGCAAAATCCTCGAGTACTTCTCGCTCGCCGCTGCCCCATTCTTCTTCGCCCACACCTATACCAAGCTCTCCCCCAGCAGCTAGCTTCAGGCCGCCAAATTGGGCGACTGCCGGATTCCCATGGAGAAGTACATCCCATGTCTGTGAAAAGCGATCCCAAAATCGATCGAGCAATGCACAGAACTTCTGCCGTGTTAGGCGAGTGTATAGGTCGTTCAAAGATGATCCGTTATGCAGTAAGAATGTGCGGTGCCCGCTGACCAGTTGCTCGAGGAGGAGATGCGGAGGACTGACTTCGCGCGAGGAGTATTCATAGGCTGGAGTCGCGGCACTGGAATTGGGACTGGAGGACTTGCTTGGGGGACTGAGCGATAGAGGGAGGCGCGTAAGATCAATCGACTGTCCGCGTGTTAGACAATATCGTACAGATCAGCTTCCACAACATACAGCTATTATCCACCAACCTGATTCGAGCTCGTGCATGACAATTCGCGACTTCTCGGTCTCAATCTGATCGACTGGTTTCCCATTGGCAAAGCTCCTACAAGAAGATGAGCTTCGGAGATTCCAATGCAAAGGTCGTAAGATGTTTACTACTTTGCAAAGTCAACCATGCCCTGGGCAAGCCCAATCTGGCGGAGCTTCTCATTCTCTTGTTCTTGTGTTTGTTTGGGAAGCCGAGGATTGCTCGCGCTTCGTTTACGATCCCTCGATGTCTTCGACCACCAGAACAGAATTTGATTCTCGAAAGTCTCATCGGTTCTGCCTAGCGAAGGGTTGTATATAGCTAGGAAGGACAGCTGAGCCGGCACTACTTTGCCTTCGAGAGTAGACATGGATTAGGAGATGATTGTATGAGATCAGTATAAGCGGATCATAGAGGTATAGTCTACAGGCAAAAGCCAGGTTGGTGGAGAGTTTGGACAGCGCGTAGCGGAGTTGGCAGGTGAGGCATGACCGATTGTTCATGGAGGGAGGAAGTACCCCTGTTCCAACCTCCCAGTACCCAGTATCGTAGGAGGTACCCACCAGCCCCAGCCGCCATCTCACGCGTAGGATAGCGGGCAGTTATTCTCCGGCTGTGACTAGGTAAGTTCCACCACCAACTATGCAGCCATGAGGCTTCCTCCCCCATTGAGCTCCATTGCGACCAAGAGACCATGGCAATTGCAATGCCGCTCTTTTCATAAGAGTGTCCGTCACTTCGACCCTCTCCGCATCCTCTTCTGTGGCTCCGACGACTTCAGCGTCGCCTCTCTGGACGCTCTCAATCAAGAACGACTTGCCGAATCTTCGGCTGATATCGAGTCAATCGATGTCGTGTGTAGGCCAGGGAAGCCGACAGGAGCTGGCTTGAAGGTCATTAGGCATTGTGGGTACGAGGTGAAGCCTAAGTAGACTCATCATGTAGTAATATGTTGCAGTGCCTATTCGTGAGACAGCCCATCAATTGGGCCTTCCTCTTCATGAGATCGATACATTTACTGGTTGGCAGGTATGATTTATTAGTCGCGAGATCGATTCAAAAGCTGAGACGTGTAGCCACCAGCTGGTATCAACCTGATCATTGCAGTATCCTTTGGCCTCTTCGTTCCACCACGTATTCTTAATGGTGCAAAGTATGGTGGATTGAATGTCCATCCATCCATGCTACCCGAGTAAGATTGACCGAAGGTTTTCATCACAACTAGAGGCTGACCGTAGATAGTCTGCGAGGTCCTGCTCCTATCCACTGGACCATTCTCCTCGATCGCAAACACACCGGCGTCACCCTTCAAACCCTCCACCCTGAAAAGATCGACCATGGAATTATCCTCGCCCAGACAGCACCTCCAGGCAGGCCATACCCACGTGAAGCGACAACGAAAGACATGATTCCATTCATGGCAGCCAAGGGTGCAGATCTCCTGATTAAGGGCCTGAAACATCGCGTCTTCGAGTCTTCAGAACCAATCACGCATTCTGAAGCCTCGATACTCAAAATAACAGATGGGAAGGGCATAGCTCATGCCCCAAAGATAAAACCAGAGGATCGACATATATCATCATGGGAGGATATAGACGCAGCAACCCTTCTGCGTAAGCATCGAGCGATGGGACATCTATGGGATAAAACAACCTGGCAAAGATGGGTACTAGACGTGAGAAAAGAGTTTCCATCGTCCAAACCAAAGCCAGTCACACCCAAAAGGGTCGTCTTCTCGGGTGGCTTCTCAGAATATGACATCAAATCGACTGGGTCGATTGTCGACTCCTCCGATGGATCTGGTATGGGATCTGAAATGCCAGACCTCGCAGCTCAAGTGGCCAAAGACCAAGCTCATGTCCAGTCCGTCCTCGACAAGAATCCCGCGCCCGGTCAACTCATCTTCCTACCACGCGAGAAGAGCTTACCAAAACTCCTCATTTTAAGTTCGGATCGCAGGCTCCTCCGAGTCAACTCATGCACCATCGACGGCGGAAAGAAAGACTGTGGCATCAGAGAAATGTGGAATCAATATACCAAGGGTCAAAATACTCAAATTTCTAGAAGGATTTGAAGCACCATCGGAGAGCCGAGAAGCTGGGTCAGTGAAGAAGGAGATGAAATTGGAAATGACAAGAGAGATGGAGCGACGAGAAGTATATTATATGCATCACTGCGAAAATGGGAATCCAAGGGTTGCAACAGATAATGACGAGGTGGACCAGCTCTTTTATTGGAAAACATGGACTTTCATCTACGCGAGAGCATCTTCTGTTCTGACGTGTTTCCTTCCAAGCCTCTGGTCAACTTTCATCAATGATGTGATGCCATTCACTGCACAGCACAGCTTGAGTTGCATAAGAGTCAATTATAAAAAATCAGATCGTTATTATAAGAATTTGACAATAATCAGCCACTTGACCAAAAAACAATTGGGTCAATGAAATTCGTAATCGAAGAGACCAGAGACCAGAGCACTTCCGTCTCTTGTGAGTCTCGATTCATAAGTAGAAGCAGAAAGAAGAAGCGACGCCGACGCCAACAACACGGCACAACAAGAGAGCTCAAAGCAAGGTGCACAGCTCCAATCACTCGCTCGATCAATCATCAAACACGTCTAAACAGTCTTCGTCTTCACACCAAGCACATCATCAACGAACCCCGCCCAAATCCTCCTCAACTCACCAACCTCTCCACTAACCCTCTCCCCCATGTTCCCCGACGCGCTCCATTCCCCAATATCACTCAGCACACTCACATTGCCCTCACCACCCCCACTCATGATATTAACCTCACTCCTCACCCCCGTCACAATCTCCTCCTCCGCCTTCGTATAAGACGTCTTCGTACTCGCCGGATACAACGACGGCGGGAGAAGGGGTACCCTCACGGCAGCGGGGGCGGACTGCGTATCTGGATCGAAATCGGGGAGGTAGGCGAAGTCGATTGTGGAGGTATCTTTTACGGCTTTTAGGGTGCGGGAGGTGTTGAAGGTGCGGCCGGTTGGGTGGAGGGGTTCGCGATTTTTGGCGGTGTCGATTGCGGATGCGACGGCGGCGCGGGAGGGTTTCGTGTTTGTTAGGAGGGGGGAGTAGGAGGAGGGGCCGGTCATGTGGAGGGTTCGGGTTGTGGTTCTTGGGGTGAGTTTGGAGAGGGTGCGGAGGGTTGTTGTTCGTGGGGCGGCCATGGTGGTTCGTTTGTTTATTTGTGCGAGATCTGGTGAGGAGGGGAGGGAAGTAGAGAAGAGGAATTGAAGTAGAGAGGATGTTTGGAAGCTAGATCTGGAGTTGAGGATTGAGAGTGCGAGGGTTTGAAGTGGTGGAGTGGTGATGAGAGCTTACGGATCGGAGAGGGGTAGCTTGAGACTTAAATTGGCAGAGGAAGAGCGATGGGGTGAGACGAGCGTGAGTAATGTCAGGTAAGCTTATTTTATATAGGCAAAGGGCTTGCAGCTTCGAGCTCCGACATAATGGGCTGGCTGACGATGGGAAATGCGCCTCGTTAGGTTATCTCTGAGAAAGCTATGGCACAAGGCCAAGCTGCTCAACAGCCTTGTCAACAGGGGAAACAATCATCACGCCGCCATTGCCAATTGCCCTTCTGTGGGGAAACTTCACTGCCACATGGATTGAGAGATACTCTGGTATATGTGTGCCAATTCTTCTTCTTGTAGCTGTGGTTGCCCGAAGGCTCCTTGCTCGTTGCAGGTGGTTGTTCAACAAATACAAAGGTTGAAGCTGTCCCAATGCGGCAAGGCATATTCACCAACTCACCCAACAACTCGGATCCCCAATCCATCATCAAACCACCAAACCTCTCCAGTGTATACACCAATGCAAACCCTCCCAATGAAATCGCGCTCCCCACAAGCGCCCACCAGCATCTCATATCTACATTGTTGAGAAACAGCAGCTTGCGACAACGGAAGGTGATACAGTGTGACAAGCTTATGGGATTGGCACAACCCATTCACCGCCTCATCATTTAGACCATCATGTCCATCTCTCAGGAACCAATAACGTAGGGGTGCTGCAATGCTTCATGTTCCTTTCCACATACCTTATTTTAGCGACTGACGTTGTACGGATCGGATCTCCATGGCGCATTCCCCGATGCTACTTCGTACTTAGTGCTTGCACACTTGTTGAGATGCGGAGTACTTGTGCTTGCACACTTGCTTGGTGCTTGGTGCTTGGTGCTTGGTGCTTGGTGCTTGCAGGTGGTGCTTGGTCACACCGCCAAGTGAATCCATGGCAGAGTAGTGTGCGGAGGTGAGAGTGAGGCTTGAGGGTTTTAGACTTGTTTTGTTCTTGTGACTGAGGGAATTGTGGTGAGATGGAGGTGGTGAGGTGGGATTGTTTTGATGAGATAGGCTGGGTTGCGGCATAAATTTGCACCTCCAAGTTCTCTCTTCGATTCGATGACTATGGTTCCGCTTTCATTATCTCTTGTTTCGGCAAAGTGGAAGTCCAAAGGATATAATATTTTGAATTTTCAATGAGATCACGTGGGCGAAGAGGGGAGCTCGATTTCGTCCCTTCGCGTCTCGTCTCCGTCTCTTGGGCTTTCATCAACAACTTTCCCAAGTCATCATGTCTGTTGTCATGTTACCATATTCCATTACTGTTTGGCAGAAGTATCTTCCGCCCGATTAAGCTTCCTCAATGTCCACCTCGTTGTCCTCAAAGCCGACCCCGCTCAGAACTTCACTCCAACTCGTCCTCCCTTGCGATTGGCACAAATATTTGGAAACCCCCAGTTACATCAAAAATGATGTTGATGCCATCATCTGCAACGAGAAGAAAGAGATTCCCATCACCAATGCCAATAAGCTACTGTCTCCGCGCCTGGTTGCGTGATTCGCGCTCGTGGAATGAGCATTGGTGCTGTTCGCTGATGCTGGCGCAGTGGTCGTTGAGATCATCGTATGTGGATGTGGTGTGTGCGTCGGATGTGCTCCCATTGCCATGTCCATACCAGAAGACATGGACATCGAGGATGCCACCGTAGCTGATTCTTTAATCGGCGTGCTCGGTGTTGCAGTCGCGCTTGGGGCCGTGCTACTAACGCTGTCGGTTGGCGTTGAGACCACGGTAACGACGACTGTTGATACGGGCGAGGGCGAGATGTTCGTAGAGCTTGTAGCCACGACGATAGACAGACTTAAGTCCGTCGACGATGGAATCTTGGGTGCTGACCCAGTCGGGTATGAGGAGTCTGTCGAGATCGAGGTGGATATCTTCTCAGGGGCGACTGGACAGGTGAGATGAAGCCATGCGAACAAAGTGGCTCGTAGAAGATGCAGCATGGTGAAGATGGCAGTGGTGCGGAGAGGAAAGAGTCGACGGATAACCTTTCTACCTTCGGCACGGCTTCATCTTATGTTGTAATGGAAGTCACGCACACTACAGCAAGGTGCCGCGTCAAGGTGGCAGTACCTTTTTGATGCGTTGCACCGAAACGGCTTTGTGTTAGTCAAGCAGCGCCTATCAAAGTGTCACACAAACAATACCTGGATACTTAGAAAGTTTGGAGCGATCAGGAAGAGTAGGTACGAGTTTTGCTTCTTACTAGATTAACTGCTGGCTAATCTAGTAGTCAAATCTGCAATGCAGGAGACGAACTTGTCCGGATTAGGACCTCTCCTATGATTGATGCTATTATGCTATACATTGAAGATGTTCATTGCCCTAACCCGGACGCTTGCTACCAATCACTTCCTGCGGCAGGCCGGTACTCGCTCACCAATTTTTGAGCCAACCATTTGGGCCGCAACTCATCACAAGTCACTAATTAGCATCAGACCTCTGCTCTGGTAAATGGCACTATTCCTGTTCCTCAACCTCATCCCTAGCCTCCACCGTTTCATCATCGCGATCAGAATCAGCCAGGACAGCCGGCGCCTTCCTAGCCAGATCTACCATGATCTCCTCCACTTTAGCCTCGAACAGTGCTGGATCCGAGAATATTCGCCTAGCCTCTTCTCGCTGGGGTTCCATCGTATATCTATTATCTTGCTTTTCCGTAAGCTCATCGAAATATGTCTTCGAAACGTAAAGTGTACGCGGCTGTGAGGATAGTTGCTCTTCCTTTGGACTCTCCATGGCCTCCTTCCAGCGATTACTTCCACATTGAGAACATTGCGCATGAGATCTCTTCGTTGGTTCCGGAAGGGTCCGGCCACTGTTGCACTCTGGGCACGAGACTTGTCTCGAGGTGGCATTTGAGCTTGACATGGATTTGTCTTGCTTCGTTGAGTATGTCTGATTGATGATAAAGCTGCGAAAAAGCGCTTTGATCGACAAAGCAACCAATCCTGCGAAGATTGCTACTTAACTCCTCAGAGCAAGTGTTTCACTACACGGTGAGTGTGTTGGCGATTGTGATGTTGAATCTATTGTCGGTATGTGAGCAACATCTTTGCTTTGTTCGTACTTGCTACCATTTTCCTTAGCTGAGATAAACCACTTCTTGGCCCCAGGCATCGTAGCGACGGCGCTTAGATGTGTCGTTAAGCTCAGTATCAATACTCCTTCTTTGTCGTCTCCGATGACTAGCTTTGGCTGATGACACGCACCGATGGCTGTCCTTGAGCTCATCGAATTCCAGCACGCTTGTTTCTGCATCGCAATACGGACAGCATCTCATGCGCTTGGTAGTCCAAACGATTCCAGAATTTTGGGGCCTGCAAAGATTGATTTCTTCCGTGTGTCGGACGGAGGCTCTTCGTGTGGTCCGTGGAACCAGCGACCTGAATTCCAAAGTATATCGAGTTCGGCGTTTGCCCAAAACTAGGGCCGACTTAATTTATTAACCGAGAACGGATCTGGATCAAAGTAGGCAATATTTGCTAATGTTTTGTATTTAGTTCAGAAGCTTATAATTTCTCCAGAGATGTCGCTGCCGTGATGTGAGCCTACAGCTGACAGACATAAACACTTGAAATGGTGTCACACATGAATGTTCGACTACTACAACCGCACAACGGCCTTTAAGGCTACCGCGCTCACGATGAAAGTTACAATTCTTGCTACACTGCTCTCAACACTTGTATATTCGGTGCCTCAACAACAGCAATTTTCCTCGAATCAAATTCTCACCGCACAGAATGCCAACACGCAGGATGCGCAAGTCGCGAGATTTCCAGCAAACGGCGCCAAAGACGTCAACCCAGATACTCATCTCGTCTTGACCTTCTCCTCTCCTCCAAAAGTCGGAAGCTCAGGAACGATCAAAATCTACGATGCTGCCTCAAAGCAAGTTGTTGAAACGCTCGACATGAAAATACCATCAAGTCCAAATCCGTCAGGTCGCGCTCCAGGAAACAAAGGCACCACCACTGCTCCTGGACCCGCAAATCCAAACGACAAGGGAAAGTATCAGGAAACCATCATCGGCGGCTATGACTTCCACTTTTTCCCTATCATTGTCCGAGGGAACGTTGCCACCATAAATCTTCACCACGCTGCGCTCAAATACGGGAAGACGTATCTGGTCAAGATCGATCCGTCAATTCTTTCTCCACCCGTTGAAGGTTTCTCAGGAGAGGATGCTTGGACCTTTACTACCAAAGCCAGTCCACCAAGTCAGGACAGCAAACAGGTAGTAGTCTCAGCAGACGGGACAGGGGATTTTTCTACCGTCCAAGGCGCCATCGATTGGGCTCCAGCGACGCCGGCAAAAAAGATAACGATTCTTGTGAAAAACGGATGGTACGAGGAGATTATCTTCGCCTCTAAAAAATCCAACCTCATTATCCGCGGCGAATCTCGTGAAGGCGTCAAAGTCGGTTATCCAAATAATTCTGCTTTCAATCCCGCGAAAGCGGGACCGTCGCGAAGACCGGCTTTCACGTTGAATGATTGTACAGATATACAGCTTTCCACCTTTACCATCGAGAATTACTTCATCGGTCAAGCCGAGGCGCTTCTAGTAAGAGGCAAAAGAATCACCGTCGACCGTATGCATGTTATCGGTTCAGGCGACGCATTCACAACATACGGCACCATCTACTTTGTCGACTCGAAACTCTCAGGCCACGGCGATACCGTCCTCGGCTACGGCGCCGTATTTTTCCTCCGCTCAGTCATTGAGAGTATCGGTCCCTTCACATGGACAAGAACAGTAGCAGGCAGTCACGGAAACATCCTCGTCAACTCCTCGCTCATCGGTCTGGAAAAACCTCTCCCATGGACAGTAACGGATTCCAATCCAAAGGGCCAAGTACCCAAAGCCGTCTTCGCCCGTCTCCCCGGCAACGGACCGAAGAAAGATCAGAATTTCCCAAACGCCGAAATGGTTCTTATTAACACGCGGATCTCGGGTGTGCCGCCGGAGGGCTGGGGTCCGGTACAGAGTTCCGGGTTCGATACTAAGAACGTACATTTTTGGGAGTTTAATACTTTGGATGGGAGTGGGAGACCTGTTGATGTGTCGAAGAGGGCTGCGATTGGGAAGGTGTTGGTGTTGCCGAGGGATGCGAAGACGGTTGAGGAGTATTCGAGACCGGAGTTTGTGCTTGCCGGGTGGAAACCTGTTGTTGTTGGTGAATCGTGAAGATTCCAAGGTTGAAGAAGAGCACGGCAGGCTGTGATGGGCGTATACCAACTGAAAGTTTTCAAGGACAAGAATCGCATTTTCCCCTCTAAAATCCGTATCAAGCAGCAGTCCTGTCGCACGATAGGGATCCAAGAATATTTAACATCAAACTGGAGAAAATATCTCGAAAGATGAAAGTCACGAGGCGCTGAGTTACTAGAACCGCGCAATGCTCCCGCCAAATTCATCCCAACCTCAACCGTCGCCCTTTCCTTGTCCGTTGACTTAATTTGTAAGAAGGAACAAGGCCTAAGAATAATTTACCTATACAACCGCGGGCGCGGGCACCTAGCGCAAAAAATTCTCTTGACAAAACCCCAAAGCGGGATATCTGATGACTTAATGTGGATAAAATGAAGGGGCCAGTATGGAATGAGATGAGGGAGTCATGAGGCAGCGAGACTCAGACACCAGCGGAAAGAATAAGGGAGTGAAGAGACTTCGCCATGAGAGGAGAAAAATGTTGATATACAGCTACTTGTCTAGAAGTTTCGAAAGATTGGCGCTTGGAACACATAGATTCAGTACGGTACCAAGGGAATGCACGTATAGATAATTTCGTTTATCATTATTGTAGAGGTAGGTAGAGCTTCAGAAAGCTGTGGAGGTAAACTCTCCTTCTTCGCCCTCTCGCAATGGTGGGCTAGGTGCCTCTGAGAGGCCCTGTCGAGCTGTGACACAATGCTTTCCGACGCCGGGCGCAAATTTGACCCAGCACCTGTGGATGCAAGTGAAATCCTCCAACTCAAATTTGGGTAAAAAACAAATGCCATGGTATCGAGTTCAGTAAGAAAGAAGAGGTGTAGACTGGTGATGATGCGAAGGAGTAGTACCCCTGCGAGTCAAATCTTTGCATAGCTTAAGGCATTGCTGTATCGTTCAGAGCCACACAGACAGCACCGCGGTGATGACCATTGTACTGCCGGATGATGCTCTGTGAACTCAACTCCCACAATCTTGCGTAATGATCTGAGCAAGCCGTCACCAAGTATGCCGAATCAGCGCTGAAAGCGCAGTCCCAGACCCATCGCTGATGTCCATGTAGTGTAGTCTCCAACGTGAATCCTTCCTGTTCAGATTTCTGTCCATTTGCCGACGCGGCCGTAGGTGTGGCGACTTGTGTAGAGGAAGGGGATGGGTCGACAGACCAGATACGGGCGGTGTGATCGGCGCTGCAAGTAGCGAGATGGCGTACATCGGGGGAGAGGAGGACGCGGGTAATGTAGGTGCTGTGAGCTGTGAATTTGCAGATGGGAACGAGAGAAGTGACATCGCGGTTCTGGATCATGCGCCAGACGAAGACACTGCCAGCGTTGTTGCCGGCGCAAAGCATGGATCCATCAGAAGCTACCGTAACGCTGGCGACGGAGACGTCGTCTTCAGGTATCAGCTGGTGACTGCATTTGTTCTCGCCTAAGTCCCAGACGCGTACAGCACCTCCGCGATCACAGCTGATGAGTTCACCTTGGTTTGGGTGTATGACTACATCGTTGACTGCGCTGAGGTGGTTGTAATTGCGCTGAACGCTGCCTGTTCTAGTGTCCCATATCTTGACAGTGCCATCTTCAGAGGACGTTACCATCCATTTCCCCTCGCAATGAAAAGCTACGCCTGTAATGTTGTTTGTGTGTCCCTCAAAGGTGAGCACAGGGCCGGGGTTGGAGGACTTGATGTCGTAGAGTTTAATGGTGTGATGGCCAGCGGCGGCGAGATAACGCTTGTCCGGGGAAATGCATAGCCGGTTGACTTGTGAATCGGGGTGAGGAATGGTGCGACTGCATATGCCCGAGAGAGCTTCCCAGAAGCTGCGGGTGCGAGTTAGTATCGGCGTATATGACTGTTTTGTGTATATCTTCTCATGTACCGGATGGTATGGTCATAACCAGCTGAGACCATAATTAGCTTCTTGCCCAAGTCTGAGGAATCTTGCATGTCTGTTGTCTAGTGCTATAGGCACATAGGGACATGTCTGGTGTCTGGTGCTACTGGGACATAGGGGATTTGTCTGGTGTCTGGTGCTATAGGGACATAGGGGACATGTCTGGTGTCTGGTGCTATACGGACCTGTGCAAAGAATTACACTCATGCTTATGAGATTTACTGTGCTGGAAGGTGACGTTTGCTATAACTTCTGACGTATCACGGGTCTGATCATGTTATAATGTCGCCTCCTCACCGTGGGCTCAGCAACTCGCTGGGACTTTGATAGGAGTAGGTCTTGGTGGAAACGCAGGCATGAGAGGAGGACATGGCAAGTGAGGTGTATAAAAGGATGTCTTCTATGCCTGAACCAACATAGCGTCCCAGTATTAGAACTACCTACCATGCTAACATCTGTGCTGCTAATACCTGGTATTCTGGAGTACCCAAGCAAGCTGTGAACCATGTCGCGCCAGGCAGAGCGGAATGTGTTGTTCCGAGCTCAACGTCGTCTATCATTCTCTTCCTCTGGGCGATAGTGGAAGTCATACATCAACGCGACAAGTGAAGTGAAGTGCTATGACAATAGACAACAACACAATAGGATGACGTCCATCAGCTTTGCGCCCTCTACTTCGCCCTCGCACTTGACAAAACCTCTTTCTCTTCATACACCAAAATTTGCAATTGCTTGACTTATACCAGCATCAAATTGCAAACTTGAACAATGGCGACTCCAGCCTGCTCAAGTGAAACAACACAGCCCATGAGGATTCATTCCGAGGCGTCGTTAGAGACCTTTAAAGGTAATTTTTTTTCCACATCGAGGCACGCAGATGGCCTTCATGTGCCTGTGTCCGTAATTAGACCGAAAAACAGTATACTTACTGCTCGATTTCAGAACGGTCTTGGCTCGGGTCTGAATGGAAGCCACGATCAAGTCAGCGCTCCTACTCGTAGCTCGGGACCGACCTCAGTACATCAGAGCAACACCATCAGCTCTCAGGTACCTCAAGCGCCTATCCGCAACGACTTCCCGTCTTTGCAAGAACCATTCCAAGCTTCGAACCATCCACTCAAGCCTCCAAACTTGATCCCAGGTGGGGGCGAAATACTGGCTCGCCTGAACTGGCACAGAGCTCAACTCGATCGTCAATCACTGACAAGAACAGCCGAGTCTCCGTTGCGCTCGCTGCCAAACGGGCCGGCAGACGATGCTTCGCAAGGTACTGCTCAATTGCGAGAACCTGCCTGGCCTTCAAGCTCGGTTATTACCAATCACTATGCTGGAGGCCCCATCTCTGCGCCCATTGTTCAGCTTCCAAAGAAGAGTTCTAGAAAGCCTAGGGTCTCTCGCAAAGCAGTATCATCAAAAGCCAGTTCACTGCGGGTCGACGCAATAAAAGTCAATAATACAAGACCGGATACGCCAAGATCAAGTGACACCAATCTGCAGACTTCTGTCGATGCCTCCTCCACTCGGCTTCCTTACGAGCATGCGTTCGCGAAGCACGGGAACCATCATCATGTCACCCAAAGTAGCGACCCCGACCGTCAAAGCGACACTGCCCATCAGAGCGACCATGCCAGTCAGAGCGACTTTGGAAAAAAATTGCCGCATCCTGGGTGTAAAACCCATTCTAGGATCGAAATACCGTTCTCTCCTCCTACACAAACACCACAACATTTTGCATTATCAGGATCAACTTCAAACAATACACAAAACGTTATCATGGCATTCTCACAGCAACGCGACATATTCAACCAGCAGTTCATGATGCAGCAGCCACAGCAACAGCCAAATTCGCAGCGTCTTCCAGAGCAGCAGAACCAGATCCCCAACCCATTCAACCAGCAGATGATGTTGCAGCCGCAGCAACAGCCAGATTCGCAGCATTTGCCAGAGCAGCAGAACCAGATCCCCAACCCATTCAACATGTGGCCTCGACCACAGCAGCAGCAATTTCTGCAGCCAAATCTGCAGCGATTCCCACCGCAGCAATTGCCACAGCAGCAATTCCCGCAGCAGCAGTTCTCACCGCAGCAGTTTCCACAGCAGCAGTTTCGACAGCAGCAGTTCCGACAGCAGCAGTTCCAACCACAGCAGCGCCAACCACAGCAGCTCCCACAGCAGCTCTTCCCACTGCAGCAGTCCCCACAGCAGCAATTGCCGCAGCAGCAGCACTTGCAGCAGCAGCTCCCTCAGCAGGTAGGTGAAATCGTTTGATCTGGATATTGAAGCGATGAATCTCTGGCAGAAATCGTTCTGGAGATTGCCAGAAATTTGTCGGCATCGCTCTCATTTCCCAACTTTTCAAAAATAATGAAACGATACATTGACTAACATGCGTACTAGCAGGTCCGACAACAAGTACAAGGTGGTACATCAAGCTTCGACCAAGTATATCGAGCGATAGTGCGAGACTGGACAAATTACACTATTGAACACCTCTATACTCAGCTGCAGCAGATACCAGGGCGATATCAGACCCTTTGTCGAAGTCATCAAGCGGGGGAAATGACCAGCCCGAAGTTTCAGTCACTGCTGGGCCTTTTGGAGTGGGAAAACGCCAACCACAAAAAATTGCGAGAACACATGTTGGGATTGTCATCTCAGGTTCAACTTTGGCGCTCTTCACAACCAGCCGAAGACGTGCGCGACAGGCCGCATACCTGGAGCATGGATTTTTCGAGTTTGGACCAAGAGGTGCACGATGATGTTTTGTCGCTCAACCCAGTGGCGAAGAGCAATCACACACGAGTGAAGAACAGGCTTTACCTTTACCAGCTCCCATCGCAAATTCTGCAAAATCTGCAAAATCTGCAACATCTGCAGCTTCAGCAAGCCCAGCAAGCCCAGCCAACCCAGCAGACTCAGCAGCCTCAGCGAACCCAGCAGATCCGGCAAGCCCAGCAGACCCAGCGAACTCAGCAGATCCAGCACACTCAGCAGATCCAGCAGACCCAACACGCCCCTGCCAGGCCGGCTGAAAAACGCAAGCACGAGGAGAATGATGAGGGCGCTGAAGAGCAGCCTTCAAGCAAGCGACCAAAGATTCAACCTGTCAGCAACACTATTTCTCCATTCAGCCATGGCTATAGCCACACCGCCATCCCACAGGCTAGCGTCACAGCACCGCCCCATGTCAACACTGGCCTTCGCACCCCAGAGTCGATGTGTTCACAAGACGAGGACATGCCACACTTTGCGAACAATGTGCAGACCCAGTCTCAGAGTCAGCATCAGCAAGCCGAGCAACTCGACGCTCAGAAACTCCAGGCCAAACAGCTAGAGGCCGAAAAGCTTAAGGCCGAGCAAATTAGACGAGCTGAACAGGCTTGGAAGGATGAAGAAGATCGGGCTGCACGCGCCAGGCGGAAGAACGAGGCCAATCACAAGGCTTTCTTGGCTCGCAGAAATGCCCAATCGCAGAAAGACACGGCCATGCTCCGTGCTAGACTCTACCGTGAAGCGGAAGCTGCAAAACTCGAGCTCCAGCAAGCAGTCGAAGAAAAGACAAGAGAACAGGCTAGGAAGAAAGCTGAACAGGCCAGCAAGGATGCTGAACAAGCGAGAAAGGATGCCGAAGAGAAAGAGCTAACAGCTGCTCGTCTCGAGGCTGAGAGGAACGAACTAGCCAGGTTGACCGAAGAAAAAGCTGCTGCTCCAAAACTCTGCGTCACCTGTCAAGAGCACGCCGACCAGCTCCGTGATCACAATGCAGAGATTGCTCATCTTGAGGTCCGCCACGCTAAACTCAACAGCCCATTATTGAAGGGCAGGGTTCAAAAAGAGATCGAGGTGCACAAACAGGACATCAAAGAATTGGCCGAACGTTCGAATCTGAAGCTCCAGGACGACAGAAAAATCGAGCCATACTGGCAATGCGAGCACTTCAAGGAGGTTCAGCCAGAGCTTGAACAGGACGATGACCATGACTTGCGCAGTCTGTCCGGAGACGAAAACGATGACTTGCACAGTCTGTCCGGAGACGAAAACGATAATTTGCACAGTCTGTTCGGAGACGAAAACGATGAATTGCACAGTCTGTTCGGAGACGATGACGATGACTTGCACAGTCTGTTCGAAGATGAAAACGAGAACGCCGACAACGCCGACAGCACCACTCACAAGCAGGTCAACATCGACAATGAGGCGCTCGAGAGTGAGGATGGCTACAATTTTGCGGCGGATTCGCAAGAGTGTCTCGACGAGTCTGGCGATAAACTGGAACTCGATAGTGAGGCGGAGTAGGTCGATGGACGGGTGGATTGAGGGGCTCCGGGGGTATTGAGCCGCATGGATGGACGCACACATTGACACGGTTTTATGGTACATATGTTTCACACGCAACTGCAAGGATATGGCGAGACAAGTTTTTTGATGCATTTTCGGCGCAACGTTTTGTTATGGTAAAAGGTTTTCACCCCACTCGCCCCCTCGTCTTGGGATGGCTCGAGTGTATTGCATTGCACGGCATGCAGCGTTTTTCATATTGCATTTGTATTGGGGCGGACAAGAGGGATTTTTCGCATCTTCACCTTTCCAACTACTCTGAAATAGTGGGTGTTTGGATTGGACTTTGGGTTTTTGTTTCTTACAACCTCAGAAGTACCTAAGAGACTCGGGTTACCGAGACGCACGTAAGAGGCCCGGTTACTCCAACATTTGTGTGCCACTGTTTTTGTGATGTTTTGATGTGATGACTTGATGTGGTGACGATGGGATGGGTATGATGTGATGACACGATGTGATGACCTGATGACTTGATATAATAAGACGACTTGATAAGTATAATGGGAGATAGGTATCTGTTTGAATTGAGTAAGTGTGGTGTTGATGGAGTTGAGGTGCTCGGGACCTAACGTCTTGTAAAAACTCTATAGTAGTAATCGTGATCGAGAATTAAGTAACTCGAACTCTGATCTCCTTCTCGTCGTACGTAGTAAGAAACCCCTTGACATCTCCATGTCAGGTTTTATGATCCTAGAAGTAGGTGTACTAGGTATCCAGCCTATAGTTAACTTAGTATACGTACATAATTTGTGTTGATAGTCAATAGGCGAATAGGGGAGACTTTTTCGTATACTATCAAAACATATAATGGGAGGATAGACCTAGCTTTAACGGACTTGTAGCGTGAATTTGTTGTAGAGAGGTTTCTATTGTATATGTTTTTAACTAGGGGGCTTAGGAGATGGAGAGTTTATAGGCTAGGTTGTTCAGCTTCTTAGATAGTTATTTCGAGATTATTTATCTCTTTTGGCTGTAGTTTAGATCGAGCTATCTAAAGTAGTTCTATGTCTTATTTTCGAGACGTCGAATTTGTAGAATATAATTAAATCCTTATTCAAAGCGTTAGTAGGGCGTAGTCTCCATCTCGAGTAAATTCTCGATATTATAAATAAATCGCTCGTTGGATGTTTATACAAAGCTAGGTATAGTATGATAGAATTCTCTACTATTATCATGAACTTAGCTTTCTTTTTACTATATTTCTTCTGTGTAGCTAGCTATTTCTTAAATTCTAGCCTAGTATAACTCTTAGGTTTTCTTGTTGGAGATACTTTATATATTTATTGCCTTATTGATCTTGGACGCGTTAGCATTTATTGTAGGTTTGAATAACGTTAGTATTATCTCGGATGTCCTAATAGTACCGGCGCCCTTTGTTTTTCGTCGTAGTACAGTTATCGTTGTTTTTGGTCTGATAAAATACTTGATTGGAATGAAAGGTATTAGTAACCGCAATTTCGGTAATGAAGATGGTGGCCAAGGTACTAACGATATATTAGAAGTGGATATAGATTTCTACCATCGCTTCCAAAAAGAGCCCGATGGGTTTTATCCAAATATATTTTGTTGGCTGTTGGGAAAGAACGAAGGCGAGTGATTTGGAACAAGGGAAGATGGTTTCTTGGTTGAAAGATGGGAAGATCTGATTCTCTCTATCCAGAAATGAACCACTTTCCCCTATAATCTCCCGCCTTCAGATAACTTCTTAGAAATATCCCTCCATCCAAACCCCAAAATCGGCTTCCCTTCCTCCCCACCATATCTAGGACACCCAATGTACTCTGCGAGAGTCCGTCAGCATGCTTGATATACATTCGAAAAGCATCAATTATACATACCACATCCTCAACCACTCATCTACCACAGCAATATTCTCTGAGCTTACCCTCATTGTTCTTCTGGCCCGGCACATTCCAACAGTCATGGATACAATGGGGTTTGCAGTTGGCCATTGTATCGTAGCATTCCTTCCATTGGAAACCTTGTGGTGTTGCGGTTGCGGCGACGGCGAGAATACTCAGTATGAGTGTAACGGAGGGGGCGTTGAAGAGCATGTTGTTTTGGAGAGGGCAAGGCTGAGACGAGGTTAAACAGGCCGAGAAAATGTAGACGAGGGAAGTTCAGGATGGGGGGAGGCAAGACGTCGAGAAGTAGTCGTTTTAAGTAGCTACGGCAGGATCGGAATATCGTGTACTGAAATTAGACATACACGTAGAGAGTGGCGACGGTTTCTGGAATGGAGGTGAAACGACTCCGGTAATACTTCCTTGCCCACAATAGAAATGGACGGGATTGTTCGCCCCTATAATCTTCTCCCCGCCCAATCCGTTACCCCTGCGCCAAGGGAATAACCGTTCGGGCATTTTTCCGGTACTCCGTGCTTCTGTACCATAGTTATCTATAGCTTTCCGGCGGCGGTCGGGCGGGGCCAAGAGAAGGGTTGCCTATACAATTATCCTAATTTGGTAAGACGTTAAAACACTCGGGCCAGATATAATCAACGAGACCGCTCGAAAACCCAAATCAACGGGAATAGATCCGCCGCCTGCTCGCTCAACTTACCATATACTGGCCTCGGAACTGTATCCGTGTAATTTTACTCTATTCTCGATTTCCGGGTTCTGTCGATCAAACGGATAAGTGGACGGTTTTCGGATAGATGAACGGTTTTTAAAAGCACTCATTTGCCTGGGTGGCATTGGAATTGACAGTGCGAACAGAAGTTCCTTCCTTTACAAGTGAAGTTACAACAAAACAAAGCGAATGTGAAGGAACGGAAGAATAATCTTGAGAATTCGGCCGATCAGCATTTGTTTTACCTCAACAGACAGCTTTGACCGCTCGCGAATGGGCCTCTCACCACTGCATGCGCTAGCATTCTCAATAATCACATGTAACAAGTCGAAGGGTATAAGAGATTCCGCCAAAATGTTCATAATATCTGTATTGCTATAAATGAAAGACCACCTGTTATGCCAAAGAATCCATCGCGGTACGGGTCCTGCAAAGCTACAACAGAACTTGAGCTGAACCGGGTGATTGTTTATGACAGTGGACTAGACACCTACCGCGCGTACGGTCGCAAGACCGTTACGACTGTAGTTACTGCTTACCAGCAATAAGTGCCCGCCTCAAAGTCCGCTTAGCATTTGTTCCCGCAATACTGTGGTAGGAGGGCTATTAAAGAAATATAGGACTTGACAATGATCCTTACAACTCATCGATTTCTGTGTCAAATTTTCAACTTTTTAGTTTGTCATGAAGATCTTACTTACCTCTTTATACCGATCTAAAAAGAATATTTATTTGTACTGGTGGCAGATAGGAAACAGGGTTATGTATTTAGACCCAGTGACCTTTCATAGCCATCTGACCACAGGACAATAGCCAAGCCTCTCGTTGAACAAAAAAGTTGATATACATACCTACTGAAGAGCCTGTAATCAACCCTCACAGCAATGAGGACCTCCCTTCGTAGCACGACATTTATTCCCGCAAGCAGATATGCAACGGCTTGGTGATTCGAAACAAGTCGTTGCATCGACGGTAACTAGAACGACGCTGAAAGCAATGAGGATGGACTTCGCATTGATACACATCGTAGATTGTACAGGGGGGATAAAAGTGATTGATTTTTGTTGGCAAAGATAATCTACGAAGAGCGCCAGGTATCTTGAGGTGGAAGGGCGGGGGTTTGGGTTGGACTGTAAAAGGTCATGGGCGAACAGTTTACATGCAAGATCTTGGGCTGCATACCTGAGTATTGCGATGACAGCAAACTATTACCCCAAACAGCAACATGGACTCAGTTTCGTGGCATGGCATATTGGTTGCCGCAGATAAATTTGCAACATGCCTCGGTTGTGTGTAGAATCCGGATTTTTGTACATCCACAGCCATGACAATAGCGCTCAGAGCGATGAGGGAGGACTCGGCATTCGTGTAGATCTTGACGTGAACAGGTGGAATGAATATGATTCGCGGAGCAGATATAAATTTGCGAAGAATTTGATGTAGATTGAGTTGGAAAAGTGGAGACGAAGGAAAATTTGGCTGTGGCAGACAGTGAGCTGATGTCTATAGGTAGGATATTAGGATACATGCCCGATGATCGCAATCTCTGCCTACTCTCCACAGCAATAGAATTTGCCATTGCTGAAGCAACCATTACACCAACTGGTGCATAGGGATAAACGGTCGAAGCACACCATGGTTGATGATGTCGCATTGACGGTAGCCACAATGACGGTCAGGGCGATGAGAATGGGCTTGGCATTGATGAACATCTTGGCTTGAAAGAGAGGTGGGACAAATATAGGGTGCGGAGCAAATATTGAATTGCAGAGACTTCTATGTAGATTGAGATGAAAGGGTAATGGCGAAAGGGAAAAACTGTGGCAGTGAGTGAGCCGACATTTATCGGGAAGATTCTTGGAATACATACCCGAGGTTCGCAATCTCTGCCTACCCTCCACAGCAGTAGATTTGGCCCGAGCGATAACAACCACCGCATTGCGCTCTGCATTGGTCCATGAAGTCGTAGCAGGCAAAGCTTTGTTGTGCGTTGACGACAGACACAATGACGGTCAGGGCGATGATGATTGGCTTGGTAGGGAGGAGCATTTTAAGTTGCGGAGGTGGAATGAAGATGGATTGGCGGAAAGTAGATTGTTCGATATTGTTGGGCGGTGGTTGGATTATTGAGAGACGAAGTCCTAGACGGAGCTGGATACTAAATAGTATTTGTAGGCAAGATAATCTTCATGGTGCGCTGTCATATCCGATCTATTTCAACGACAAGCAATATCGCACCCCTGGTTGATAAGGATGGACAAGACTGGGAAGAGTGTTTCATGCTGGTGGAAACATTTTGATGCAGACCTATCGTAAGGCTCTTGGTGGAGTTGGCAATCTCGGCAGTCTGGCTGCTTGAATCACTGTCGCGCAAGCTCCTGCCTATATGGACCACGGCATCCTACCATAGATCTTCGGAGGGCAACTGAAGCGCTCCGCCACTTTGCACTGCCAAGGCAATCGTCATGGAGAATCGTGGTAATTCAGCTATTGATAGCACATATAGCAGGGGATAAGGGACACGTTGATACTCGATTCCTGCTATCTTAAGCACCAACGAACTGCTGCATAGCCTTCGTTGCATCCGCGATCGTCCCACCGTACGCCAAGTGCGCAGCACTGATTGCGAATTTGCCATCACATACACCATCACCTGGGTTGCAGAAGATCTTCAGTTTCTCTTGGGGGAGATCTTTGATAGGAGCGCCGTTGAAAGGGTCCCCGAAGACCACCACACCGTTGATCCGATTCTTGATAGCTTCCTCGGCATACGCAGCACATATGTGCATCACCATTGCTCCTTGGGAGTAGCCAGAGAGGATGAATTTGGTATCCGGGCATTCCGCAGCCGAACTTTTGAGGACATCTAGGCATTTCATGCCACCCGGGAGACCCACGCAGTCATTGCCAGACATATCATTCTGGTACTCGATGCCTTTGATATCCCACTTTCCTGGCTGTGCTTTCTCCAAGGCGCTCTTGACTTGTGGTCCCAAAGTCAAGCCCAAAGCTCCGAACTCGAAAGTCCCTCTGGCAAAGAGTAAGGTATAAGGCTTGCAGACCGCTTGTCTCCCTTCAATTCGAGATCGTCTTGATGGTGTTGGTATTGGTGGATGTGGTACATTCAGCTTTGTCAGCCATTGATCGATGCATTTCGTTCCCGTTGCTGAGCCCCCGGACAGCTTTGGGCCCGAGTTGGCTTCGAAAGGGATTCCCGTTGAGCCAGAGAGATTGGCAATGCCGCATGATTGGCCGGTGCATTTTTGTTGTGCGGATGCTCGAATTGGTACGAGTAGGATGAGGGCCGCTATCACTGCTGATCGAGTGAGGTATGGCATCACTGCGAATGTGCGCTTGCTGGAGAAGAATGCCTAGTGACCAAGTCGCTAGGGGTGAATGTCAAAGGAACGCACATAGACTGCAGTGTCAGGAGGGCCCGAATCTTTATTTCATAAGTTTACCACGGTCGCAACCCTTCATGTTACGGTCGCTGAGATGGGAGGAGAGGCAAGTCATCTCATGTTGATATACTTCTCTATCAATATGAGTAGTACTAGCCGTTATAAGGTAGTGTTGATGTAGCCATCATTTGGGGAATCCGACACGGCCGGTCTACGTCTGGTTGACTGAGTGTTTTTTGTGGAGGTAAGTCCTCTAGTAAGTAGTAGGAGACTGTCGTTTGACGTGTTTCGTGTTGTATAGATGGAAAAGCTTGTGGTTGAACATGGCGCAAAGCACGGTTGGCGCCTGAGGCATTATTCTTCGTCTTGGATTAGGAAGCCGAACCTAGCAGCCAACTGGAAGCTGATAATCTTGCTTGATTTCCCAGACTAGATACCTGGAGCGTCAGCAAGATCCGATACTGTCGCTTGGGCTGGGAGGTGTATGGTAGGTGAGCGAAAAAGAATTTGGCTCAGACAAATCGACTTTTGCTCAGATGTGGTGTCTTCTTGTACAGACTGGGAATCTGGAGCAAAAGGGAGATGACATGCCCATATTCATTGCGGTGGTCATAACCTTCACTCTCATTGTCAATGCTGTCCAAGAGGCTATGCATGTTAAAAATGCAGATTTGATGGGAATAGCATGTAATGACAAGCAGAATTGTACCACAAGAGGACTATGGTCTAGAATTTTCACGAGTCCATCATCATAATAATAGCACTCTACGAAAAACATTACTCTTCCTTGTCTCTTCAATATAACCTCTCTTCGTTCCTGTAACCGCAATCTGCAGACTGCCGTTCTGACCTCCCTCGTAGGACACTTTCTCTCCCTGCTTAACCACAAAAGCCGGACCACTGTTCTTTCCATCGATAATCCACTGTGCCTTCAAATTCATTCCCGGATCCCATTTCCCCGTCGTCGCACTTGTACCGGTAACAATGGGACTGGCCTGTCTTGCCAAAGCAGCCGCACGCCCACCATGCGCCATGACATCCTTGAAAATGTTGCCCCTCGCAGTCGCAGTCGTTACATCGGCAGAAAGAGGTGTCTTCCCACCCGGCGCATGATCTTCCACATATTTCAAGTAAAACTCAAGGAGATCCCATATCCCCATAAGATTATAACGCCCTCCATGTCCTGTCCCCTCAGCATAGGTGAAATTCGCCCATCCCTTCCCGCCCTTCTCCTCCACTCTCATCTGGAACTGTGCAACGCCTTCATTAAGGAAAAAGTCATCTTGGAGTCCGACGTAGACGTGAAGACGACTCTTGAGAACTTTCCCAAGATTAAGGCTGTTATTCCAATTTGTGGTAATATAATTTCCGAGATCGAAGGGTTTCCATAATTCGACTGCTTCTGGGTAAATCTCCCCGGTGACCTTGTCCCAGGGTTCGAGGGGGTAATGGTTTAGTCCTTGAACGCCGAAGACGGCGTTCCATATGTCCCATTGGCCGACAATGGAGCGGGAGGAGGTGCCGAAGGTTAACTCCCAGCGGTTTTCTTGTCCGACACTGGATTTATCGATTTGCACTCCGTTTTCAAAAGAACGGATGGAAATGATTGGGGTCACGCCGTCGTCGCGGAGATATGCATTCTTGTTGGTATAGAGAGGAATATCTTGATGGCGATGGAAGTCTAGAGAATCGGGGTAGGAGGAGAAACAGGCGCCGAAGAGATCGGGACGGTAGATTACGCTTGCCATGCTTTCCCATCCACCAGTCGATCCTCCCTCTTGGATACGTGCATAGGGTGCCGCAATGGTATTGAAAGTTTTGTCGATATGGGGAATCAATTCGTCGTTAATGGCATCACCCCATGGCCCCAAGTTTGCCGTGTTAACCGCGTATGAATCGTCGTAGAAGGCGTTCTTGTGGCGGAATGTCACCAGTATCAAGTCTGGGGTCTTGCGAGCTCCACCCGATTCGCTGGCTGGTATCATTCCATTTTCCCATGCTTTGGTGAATGCGAAAGCGGCCTCGGGGTTTGACAAACCATATCCAAACGCTCCTTTGTCTGCGGGCCAATGTCCTTGTTGGTAGATCACAGGATATCTTTTCGTAGTATTGCTAGCTTTATAGCCAAGTGGCAGTAAGACGTTGGCGCCCACGTATACGTCGCGACCCCACCAATTGCTGAGAACGGTGCTGCGTATCTTGACGTGCTTGAGTAGATCCGTGTCCGGGTAGTTGCCCTGCTGACAGCCACCGATTTCCTTTCCAGTGCTGACTGGAGTTGCTGTGACATTGTTGAAGACGAGGTCAATTGTTTGCGCGGTGCCAGCCAAGGTAACATCGACAACAGAAGTGACTGGAGTGCCATAGCCTCCGACGCCTGGTGCTCCATCTCGACAAGGGAACCGAACGTTGACTATCGAACCATCGGCGCGAGCAGCGTTTTCGTACACATTCAAAAACGCCTGGACGCTGTATTTCCCTGGAGCAATATCATTCAAGCTGACACTGCGGTAGCCGTAGAGTCCGAAATCTATAGAGTCGTTGCTGCCTCCACTCAACTGGACAGAAGCTCCAGGTTTCAAATTGAACACATTTTGGCCGAAGAAGTAGTTTGGAGAAGATACATCCATGTTGTTGAGGGGGTCTGCTCCGGCAGGAGCAAATATCAGTTGAACGTGGCCGCTGGTGTCTCCCATCAAGACACCGTCCGCAACCGATATCTTGACACTGAGTCCCGACGCGCTGTGGTCTGATTCAGCAGGTCGAGCAAGTGCTGTGGAACGCAGAAGCGCGGCAAAGACCGGAAACTTCAAGAACTGCATGGTGATGTTCTTGGAAGTCGGATGTGACTCGACGTGCTCGACAATCTCGACTGAATGGTGCCTGAGCTGATCCCAGACGCAGTTTCAGGGAGGATCCCTCCCGAAGATCTCCTTCCTTGAAGATTAGTTGGACGTTCTACCAAGATTGGACGAGTGTGCGAGTATCTCACCAGAATCCCGGCTCATGGGGCAAGCCGACTCAAATACAAATTTTCAACCCCTAGCAAGCTCTGCGGTTGCACTCGGCGCCCTGTACGCACGCCAAGGTATAGTGGATCTACATTATCGGTATAGTTGTTGCTTTAGGCAGGTAAAGATGAAGGCCAAGCTGCCCTAGAACTACGGATACAAGTTCTGGGCCGTGTTGGATCCGAAAGTTTTTAAAAACCATGAGAAAGATAGTCGAAGATTGGCATAATTTCTGTTTTGCCTGATTTTGACGAGATGCGGACAAAGTAGTACAGTCCCTAGTAGCAGCTGTTATCTTGAGGGGGCGAATTGTGAATATTACTGACTTGTTCCACGTATATTAATAACAGTTACCTGTGTATCATCATTGGTGGCAGATGGTGCGTCTGATACAGATACTACTGCCCTGTGTACTGTGTATCTTACATTTTGTTGTTTCTTCTCAATTTGTTGCCTTGAAGCCTCAAATCTGAGGTCGGAGCGTGCCAGTGATGACAGGGATCTATCACATGACTATCAAGCGAGCACGTATCATTATATAAAGAGCACTCGCTAAGATCCCAAAGATCCTTAGCGATTGTCTTATCAAAAATAATACACGTTCCGATCTGGCCCCAGATCTAATCACTTTTGACACGTGATCTCGCATCATATCACGTGAGAAGACTCTACTCGACGACCTCGGGCTCGGGACCTTCACTCCAATATCAACTTCACCTCCACCTCTTTTCCCTCCTATCGTTGATTCATCTCCCAATTGATATCTGGCAGTCTAAGAGCATTTCTTGAGCTTCCCTGTGCCCTCTGTCTTCTCCCCGCCATCATCTGACGCCGTACGACTTTCACACACGCAGTAAGGCTTGCTTACGACCAGTCGCTGCAGTGCTGCCTACTTCCTTGCCTCACCATCGCTGTAGCGATGGGAGCACTGCCGTTGTCCACAGTCAAGCCAAGTTGCATGAAGGCTGTCATCATAAACATTCCAAATATTTGACAAAACCATTTCGTGGCCTCTTGTCATCCTCTGGTTGAAGCTCTGTCACTGGTCCCAAGCCAAAATGGTTTCCCAGCATCCCATCATACAATAGTGTGCTTACCACATTGGGTCTCAATTGGCATGTTGAGCTTGAATGCCAAGTGAGAGCGAGATCCAAGTTATGCTGACGCTGACAGTACGTACGTTCTAGAAGTCAGCCTAGTGCTCCCCGCTTTCCCAACCTCGGGTGCCCCGCGCATCAGAGCGTGTCTTGTAGGCCATCACCATCATGTTTCAAAGGTTGCTATAATCGTACTAGAACTCCACAGGCTCCCATAATTTGACCACCCAGCATACCTAACCTCGATTATCTATCAATCTCTGCTCGAAGCTTCTCCCTCTTCTTTTGAAAAGCTGATCGATAGCTGTTATGTCTTCTGACGAAGCAGCAATCAAACAGCTCGAAGATGTTCTTGTCTTGCAAAAGAAAGCGTTCTTAAAGAATCAATGTCCTTCAGCCGAGGAACGAAAAGCCAACATCGGCAAAATTCCAGGAATGGTTCTTTCCAACCGCGATGCTATCCGCGAAGCGCTGAACAAGGATTTCGGAAATCATCCTACAGCAACAACTGATCTGGTTGAAGTCATGGGTGTAGCAGGAAGAGCAGCTTATGTCATGTCCAAAGTCGACGAGTGGATCAAGTTTGACAGCAGGGAAGTCAATGCTCAATTATTTGGTGCCGCAAAGGCAGGAGTTCGTTACCAGCCCAAGGGAGTCATTGGTAACATTGTCCCTTGGAATTTCCCGCTTGATCTGTCTCTTGGTCCGCTTTGCGAAATGCTTGCGGCTGGCAATCGTGTCATCATTAAGCCTAGTGAGTTCACGCCTCATACCGGAGCCCTTCTGGCGAAAATGATTAGCGACAACTATCCGGAAGACCTCGTTACTGTTGTTAACGGTGGTCTCGAACTCTCCAAGCGCTTCACACAGCTGAAGTTCAACCACATTCTGTACACTGGAAATCCTGCAGTCGGCAAAATCGTAATGGGCGAGGCCGCCAAAAATCTAACTCCCGTCACATTGGAACTAGGGGGGAAATGTCCAGCAATCATGACTGCCGGAAGCGTCAACACGGAGAATGTGGAAAGTATCCTTGGAACCAAGATGTTGAAGGTTTGTTCCTCATGGAGACCTGCATAGAGTTTTACTAATCTAACAAAGAACGGCCAAATGTGCATCAGCGTCGACTACGTGCTTGTCCCTGAAGACGACGTTCCCACCTTCACCTCAGCCGCGGAAACATTCTTCAATAGCAAACTCTCTGATTACGCTCAATCCACCGACAACACCGGCATTATCTCAGAAAGACATCTTCAGCGTCTCACATCCATGGTTACCGAAGCCGAGAAGGCTGGCGTCAAATCAATCAAACTAGGTGGTGAGGTGGCAACAGATAATAACAAAAGACAACTGCCTTTGACACTTCTGGTCAACCCAAGTCGCGATCTGAGTGTCATGCAAGAAGAAATCTTCGGCCCAATTCTTCCTATCATTCCCTATACGAAACTGGAGGACGCCATTGAAGAAATTAATGAAGGTGAAAGACCACTTGGTCTTTATGTCTTCTCCGACGATATTGCCGCCGCCGATAGGATCATCGATAATACCAACTCTGGCGGTGCTGCAATCAACTGCGCGGCTATGCAGGGTGCGCTACCTTCGATGGGATTTGGAGGAAGTGGAAATTCGGGTATGGGCAGGCATCATGGGATCGAGGGATTCAGGGAGTTTAGTAACCCAAGGGGTGTGTTCACGAGAGCCAAGGGAAGTGAGGATATGATCAGGGCGTTTGCGCCTCCTTTCAAAGAGCTTGGAGAGCCGTTGGCTGAGGCGGGGTATAAGCATGCTATGGGTTTGGCGTGAAGATCTTTCTCTATTCTCTCGATACTGTCCTCCAAGATGTATCTTTCGGCCTCCCATCGTTAACAAAAAGTTTCTGATCATGTTCCAAAACTATATTTTCAGTAGTTTATATCGATATGGATGACAGATCTACGGAGGTCAAAGCACGAAAATACCATCTCGATATCCAAACATCATGAGAGCACTGGCTGCATTCTTCCCTTTGCTGAGTAGGTTTGAACGATGTCTTGTCTGTTCAGACTCTCGAAAACACAAGTTATAGGAACGAGGAAGCTGCGTTCATGTGTTGACAATGAAGCGAGGCGATCTGGTTCTGGGTTTGAATCTAGATCTGATTATGTCCTGGTATATTGTTTGCCAGAGCTAGAAGTAAGATTGTGGTTTAGGTTTGTTGACAAATAGGAGAATAGGACGATTGGATAGAAATATCAGTGTTTGATTTCTCGCCGAGGAATCTTGTGTATTTTCGTACCCTGTTTTGCTATCATCGTTGTGGGATGCCACACAGTCTAGTTACTGGGTGACCAAGACGATTGAAGTGGCCAAGTCTCGATCGTGCGACCATAGCACCTGGTGATGTATGGATTTCCCCTTGGGATCATTCTTCACTCATCTGCAAATCTCAAATATTGAAGTCTTCCTACTGATTATCGGAAATTTCAGTAACTATTTACTGCAACCCACCTCACAGAATCGACACTTAATTCTTATCAAGATACCCTGCTGTTTGAATACATAGCTATTACAATATCCAGCTCTATTCCCTCATCATCATATTCAGTGACTAAATTTTTCGGTGGTGACATGCATTCGTCTCAATAGTAATGAGTATGAGATACCGATCAATTCCGCCACTGAAACCTTGATCTTCTCGGGCCCAGAGCCTGACCTACTCACTAGTGTATATCTTTTCCAAATTCCCGTATGCATGAATCCTTGCACCTCATTTCCAACCCATCCACGCATGTTAGCCAATCAACTATAGCAATGGCTTTACAAACTCTTGAACTACGATTGACATTGGTGAATCCATGGCAGTGTGGGACTTCCGAGTTGCCAGAAATTTATCAATATGGATTCAAAACTGGGTAGTCCATTTTTCAATAGATCAATGTACCTGCCACCGTCGCTGAGATACACCAGCTCATCGTCACAGATGGAGTTCTGCTGGAAACGGACCAAGAGACCATCATTTCCCAATGGGCTGGTATAATGCGCCATTCGGATCGTGTTGCGTTTACGGAACGTCTTCAGGAATGTCGCAACATCTACATATGGCTGTGGTCAGGCCATCCAACAGTCCGCGGCGAGGACGAGTAAGGCCAGGGCGACTCGGCGGTATATTAACAATCCGCCGTCGGATTGCAGCGTAAATTCTGGCATCCGGCGTATAGCCCGGTAGTATAGGCGGGAGAAAATAAATTCTATATAATTATCCTAATTAGGAAGTAGATACCCCGTTTATAATCTTACTATTAGATCTATAACTCCGCTTATAATCTCGCTTTTAGATCCGTAACTCGGACTTTCTCCCGGAGCCCTATATATACCCTACTTCCGCCCTCTCGCCTATCGGGAGGTCAAGTCGAGGGCGGTAAAGCCCGCTGGCGAGTAAGCCTAAGTCTGCAGACCTCTTAGCATCCACCCATCTAGGTCGGGTAAATTTAGGCGGACTGTTGGATGGCCTGGCTGTGGTTGTGCTATGTTTATAGCAACTGAAGGCATTTATCGCTATTGATTTAACGGCCTAGGAACCCAATTCCTAGCAACGCGTTACTCGTCACGAGTACTACTCTAGATCTTCCCTTCGACCACTGTCAGCTAAAAAGAACTTGTAATCTCACTACATATCCCCAGCCTCATTCACGGTTCTCGCCTCGGTACATCTCACTACTCTTCAAGTTGCACGATTAGAACGTAGAATCCTACCGTCAATGGCTATAATTACCAACCAAAACAATAGCAGGGCACATACGGCCACAGAATCAAGAGAACTCGAGTCCCCGTTCGCTCACTCACAGATAAACTTGATATCGGCGAACTAATAGCTGGGTGGGTGACCACCAGCGAATCCTCGCTGATGTATGTTTTTGTTTTTGTATTTGGGTGGTAGAGTTGAAGCTGACCGAATATGGATGAGGAGCCGGAGGAGCAGTCATATACTGGTAGGCTGGATAAGGCGGCTGGAGTAGAGATTCGACTGTCTCGATCAACTGGTGGAAAGAGGCTCTGAGAGCTTATGGTCGGTCGAGTTTGAGTTGAAACTTGAGTAGTTTTTATGAGAGATAATCGACTACGCTGCGGCTGAGAGAGCAACATTTTGTCCATTGAGACTCAATTGACTAGTTGAGTGAAAGGGACTGCTAGCTAGAAGGCTTGTTTTTTGTTTGAAGGAAGAAGGGGAAAAGTGTTTGTGGATAGTTGAGAGTCCTTGTCGAGAGAGAAGTTGTTGAGAAGAGAGGTAGACGAGGGTGTATGACCTCGTCCAGTATTAGACCCACTAAGCCAAAGTTGTTGCATCATATCTCACAGCTGTTAACACTCGTTCGAACAACAACAAGAATCTTTACAGTCTTGTACTCTCTTGGCTTGCAATGAGCAGCCAAATCCGGACAGATCAGCCATCATGTTGCCGGACTGTAGCGGATGGTGGATGTATACAGGCCACCAGAGATCGATCCTGGAGACCTTTCAAGAAAATTTTCAAGCCTTGTATTATCGTCCAAAGCAATTCGACTAACAACAAATATAGTCTGCCGCACAAAGAAGTCATGGGAGGGGACAAGCTCTTGCCAGAGACCATCTGCCAATATCGTAGCCGTAGGCCCGAACAGCATCCTTTGCGTCAGACGAAGCAAGAAGAACCACAATGCTTCTTGCTTCTCCTGAGAGTGACTGGCTATGCCGTCGGAAATGGACCTAGAAAGATATCGACTTGAGTGCAACGCAGACCTTCGTCCCTAATTCACACTCTAGACCCTTTCATAATTGGCAGTCTACACCACCAGGACCGAAATCACAGCGCTAGGACATGTTATTTTCAGCCCGATCCTTGGGGATACCTCGATTCCTGGGGCTTCAGCATGACGCTGATGTAGTTCCCAGGATTTGGTTGGGCAAACACCTAGGGTGATCATACAAATACTTTGAGGGAGTAAAAGAGTTCCATGGACCGTTATTGATGCTTTGCCAGGAATGAGTAATCTCTGAAAATATCACAAGAATGATGCTTCTCAGTCTGGAAGCACGCTGGGACATTCGATAGACTACCAAGCAAGGCACCAAAATTAGACCTTGAACTTACTCGTGTTTGTCGTGGTTCTGTGGCCAACTAGCCACTGAACTACGAACCGAGACCAACGTTGGTCACAAGATCGCTGAGCCCACTGTGCTACCACAAGTTCTTACTCCAAGATTTGGGGAAGGTCCAGAAGAAAGGACATGTTGCATTTTGCTTTGGTGTGGCTTAGCCATATACCCATTCCATTGCACAATCCTCTGTAGTTCCTAGCTCTTTCATTTTGCTCCGGTAGATTCATTCACCCGGGGGTCATTTTTCGTCCAGCTTTGTGGTGGAATAGATGTTCGAGGGATAGTTCCTGTTTATTCGAAGACTGCTGCCGCTACGAAGAATCGTGTTCCTGTTGCGAGTTTAACTTCAACCGAGAAGTGAAAAAGATTGTCCATGGATATATGACGAGTGGCAGGCTCGCATATAATGTGGTGTGCAAGAGAGTATATGAAGAGGAGTCGTGGGAGTGAAGGGGAGGTTGAGGGCGGAAGCGAAACCTCCGAAGTCCACCCTTTGCCTTCCCTCGAGCCTCCCTCGCTCTCTCACCACGACAACATCGCTAACATTAATGAGAAGACCTGCATTGAGACAGCTACTCGGTCTTCTCGATTACCTTAGTCCTTTTTCTACCCCTCTCGAGTCACTGGCGCAAGTGTGCTCTGTCCTATCCACGGTCCTACTATACAATCTGTACCGAGTCCTCCGTGCTCCTTCCAATCATCGCCTGGGCCTACGATATGAAGCTCAAGAGAACAGAAAGATTCGAGCTTCGATATACTCTATATGGTTGACAAAGAGATATCCTGCCGTAACCCATATGTGGAAGAGTTGGAAAGTCGGCTTCTGTCATTTCCTGACGTGGGGGTGGATGCGGCAGGCGACGCTGTTGGTCTCGCAAGAGATGGAGAGCCTGTGCTTACTGAATGCATTAATACCGTATCTCTTCGATCAGGCCTTTAAGGGTCTTCGATACCTCTTGCACCACAGTGCCGAGCTGCGATCCAGGTGAGCCACCTCCCCTGTCTGCTCCTCAATACTAGTAATCGCGAGGATGTCCACGCCTTCGCCAGGCGTGTAGCTCCTGCAAACTCCATTCTCAAAGTTCAAGATATTTGTATAACCAAAGTTGGCTATCGGTTCGCAAAATTCGTCGAACGCCCTTGAATGCCTCGGTCGTGCAGAACAACTCTTCTCGCAAAAAGTCGGTGTCCATGACCAAGACACCTCCTAGACACCCGATAATATATCCCTCTGGCGCTGGGTTGGTCTCTCCCCCTCGTATACTGAGGTGAAGATCCTCGATTTCGACTTTTACGAGTAAGCTGTGACAGTCGCAAGACCTGATCGGGTGAGGGGAGTGGATTTGCCATCACGACAATGGGACTTGGACAGACCCTCGAGGACGAGCGCTTCCAATTCACCAAACTAGTCGAAGATTCCTTGCATCTCGTCATTCGACGTTCTCAACATTGCAACAATATTCATGATGGATACGAGTCGTTCGAGGGATTGTGGTAACATGGTATTTAATACAGACTACAAAAAAAGTCTAACCGACAAGAAATATTCTAGATTTGAGAAAAAGGTATCAAGCAATCACTCAGAGGCCAGGCAAGGCCTTGGAAACACGATCTACATTCCCATCGTCAATTCAAATCCGTCAATAACTAATTTTGATACAGTACCTTCAAACTGCGGTCTACGTCGATACACTTCTGGAAAGCTGAAAGAGCGATGCCGCTAGAAAATCATCGATATCGATATTCATTTGAGAGTATTACAAAAAATAAACAGGTCCACTAGGTCCATACGTTCGCCAAATTCTCGGTCCACGCTCCCTGCTTACGTATATACTTATACAACTCATCATGAACCCTAAGTTCCTCTGGAGTCGCAATCATCCCAGTTGGTTCTTCGTCATCTGAAATTAGAAACACCTGGTCACCTATCGTCACGAAATGATGGACAAATGAAATCCAGAACTTCCCTAGATTCGGCGCATCATGCATCGCCTTCCGGTACTCGACCAACGCATTATCCATAAGTTTCGTGCGCGTTAAGAGACTGATCTCCTCCAGATGAGGATGCGCTTTAATAAGCTATACCCATATACGGCCGCTAAGCTTATATTAGTCCAAGTGGAAGTCTCTGAGTCCTTGAAAACGGAATTCCAAGAAATCGTTTATACGGTAGTCTATTGGGGGATCAGTCGGAAGGAGATCGTGACTGAAGTGGAAATGGAGGAAGTCAGGGTTTGTCGTACGCTTATCGATAGGGCCGACGAGACAGTCAAAGTCGGGTACGATCTTATCTACGAGCGGTGCACCTCCCAGGGATAGATGGAGAGATTGGATGGAGGATAGCATGTCGATATCAGCTTTAATCTAGTCGAAGTCTGCGCTGATGCCGTGTCCATTTGTGAAGCTGAGATTGCGTGGGCGGACGTTACCCCCGTCTGGAATCTCGAGGATATTGTAGACAAAGTCGTTACTGCCGTTATGATCTTTCTCGTTAACGTATGCCTCCCCTAAGTCTTCTCCCCACGCTTCAGAGTCTTATTATAAGCCTGGGGTATGGACTGAATCGACGCGAGGGAGATTCTTCGATGCATGAGACAGCAGAGGTATATATATTCTAGAGCTTATGTAGCAAATTTTCGAGAAGTGAAGAGACTTGAACTTCTCTCGTCCTCCATCCCAGAAATCGTCACCTTTATGTACTGCTTGGGGCCACGCTCAAGCCACAAATTGTCAAGGTTGTCTCGATTATCAAAATTGTCGATGTTTGTGCCTCCAGCTGATAGGGAAGTCTTCATCTCGCAAGTTATGTGGGATGGAGACACCTCTGTCTGGATAGTGAACAAGGAAGACAGTATGCTAGCAATAATCGTACGGAATTCCAAGCCCCATCTCCATTTTTGTTTTCACGAAACACAGGATTGAAGCGACAAGCTCTGATCCTTTCATAGACGCAGATGAAATTAGGTGTACACCCAGTCCCATCCCGCGTGCCGACTATTCATCTCCCGACTTTGCAACAATCGTCCCAGATTTGCAGACAGACTCCACTTCCTGTCCCAGAGTCGGCTGAAGTCTATTTTTCCTGAAAAGACCATGAAATACAGCCGCAAAGGATGCTCTTGCTCCCCAAATTGGCAAGCAGCAGATAAGCAAAGCAGCAGCCTAAGTCCAAATAAAAACGACAACCGTCCAACCAATGAAGAAGTTACGACTGAATATGTAACCAGAGCCATATAGAGAGAACGGAATGATGATCAAGAAAACAGCAACCATGATTGCTGAAAGAATTTTCGCATTTCTCGATGCCCGCGCCAAACCAGCAGGATCCCAATCTTCACCGAGGTCATGTAAGTCATCATTGTGCGTGTAGATTTTATCTCCTGGGCGTGGCTGCCTTGCTTGCATGAGAAATAGCTTATCCCAGTCAAACGCTTCTTTGTGCAGTGGCCACATAACCACCCAAAGAAGTAACGGAACAAATAGACCAACAGTACACCCAGCAAACATGGGCCAGTTCTCGAACGTCGTGGCTGGTGTCAGAGCGCCGTACATTCCTTTGGTGGTGCCAAGCCAGGCTGCCACAGCACAAATGGTACCGATTGGAGCAGAGATGGTCATCCATAATGGTGATGCATGCGAGGAGTTGACTGCAAAAGTCATGGGAATGACAGCTGAGCCGAGCACGACACCAACGAATTCGAGCATCCAGCCCATGGATATTCCAGAGTAATTCAAGGCCGTTGCAAATGAGGCAGAGAAGAAGGCGAAAAATGAGAGAGACATGTGCGAAACGAGTTTGAGTCGAGAGTCCGAGGCCGCTGGATTGATATCTGGCAACAGAATTAGTAAGTATCTGTGTTCAACAGAATCGATGGTCTCACATGGCTGATAAATATCAAACGTCACGATCGACGCATGCGCGATAATCTCAGCTGAGAAAGACGAAGTCACAGCCATAAACACCATCAATATCACGGCAATTGCACCGCCCTTCCCCATCACTGCCTGCGCAGCGAGCGGCAAGATAAGAGCGTTATTGGGTTGATACTCGGTGATCCCGCCAGGAATAGGCCAATATTCTGTATCACTCAAAGCAATAGCAACATAACTCGTCGTCGCACATAAACCAAGCGGAATCGAGAACCACGCAAAAGCACCGTAGAAGTAGCCTTTAACGACGGCGCTGGGTTCGCCTGCGATCGCTTTCTGTCCATATGATGGATCGACGAAGACGGAGCTGAAGCCGGAGACTAGGATGACTGCTGCGAGGATGAGACCTTCACTCGATTGCATTGTTAGGTAAGAGCCATTTTTGGCTCCGAAAGCTTGGGTTTTGATGTTGTCTGATTGGAGGAGGTCCCAGAGTGCGCCTGGTGAACCTGGAACTGGGAGGGATTCGCTAGCCATGACTTTGAACATGAAGACGAGGAGGATAATGAAGATGACGACGGTGCTGGTTTCCAAGGTCAGTGGTGAAAGATCGGAGCTGCCGACCGAGTACAAGAGCCGGGATATTAGAGTATACCCAAATCATGCTTCAGCGCAATAGCTGTTTTGAGCGTACTCAGGTATTCCAACTTGAGCTCATGGGTACATTCGGTGGATTGACATTACTTACTGGATAAAGTCGGATAAGAAAGTACTTTTCAGCCCACCCAGGTAGGTATAAATCACCACACCAAGCGGAATCAGATAATTCATAGCGACGACGCTCGCACCGGTAGTAACATTCAAACAAGCAGAGCCACCAAGTAACAAAGCAGCAGTGATGATTATCTGCACCGAAACACCATAGCAGAAATAGACCTACTCCAATCAGCATCGCCATCAACAATATTCATCGAGTCACGAAAAAACTCACAATATGCGTCCCCCTCCCAAGCCTAACCCTAACCGCCTCCAAAATCGTATCCGCCCTCGGCGCCCTCCTCTTCAACTCAACAGCCATAACAGCAAACAACAAAATCTGCACCGTCGCCGCACTCCCAAACCACCATAACCCCGCAAACCCATACACATACGTCAACCTCACCGAATTCAAGATAGTGGCGGCATAACACCAAGATGACACGACGGCTGCAGAAATGAGCCCTGTTTTCACGCTTTTTTTGGCCGTGAGTTGCATTGATGTTGTTCTTGGTTCGTGGAGGAAATGGCGCGAGAGGTGGGTTGTTAGATTCATTGTTAGGGCGAAGATGAGGCCGAAGGCTGGGGTGTTAGGTTTGGGATTGGGAATTGGGGAAGGGTGGAGGGAGTACCTAGGACGATGCCGTAGGCTATGCCTTGGGAGAGGGGAGGTTTCGTAATGCTGGATTCTGTCATTTTGGGTTATGTGCTAGTTTTCAGGACGGGAAATGGGAAAGTTAGAGGATGTTGCAGCGTCTGCTTTTATCGTTTACCAGAGATGGTTTGTAGCGACTATGAATTTGAGCTTGTTGATTTTTCAGCGATAACGACGACATGGTCTTGGTACTTTCCTATCCGATCGAGAGAATATGAATGCTTTTCTCTTCTGGTATTTAGGGCTTGAATTTGTTGATAGGACGCTCTCCCGTCGGATCGAGACGTAGGCTACATGCAAGCGCGGACGTAAGCGCAGCTTGCGATAAAGCTCCCCTGGTCTCGATCTGAACCCCTCATCCTGTTTGCTAAGGCTTAGTCAGTGTCTAAACTAACCAACATCGCCTTTGTATTCTCTATTGTAGGCAGAAAAGTATTCAAAACTAAGAAACTCAGCAGTCTTTCCGAAACAGAAAGAAGATTATCAAGATGGAAAACGCATCCCCGCGAGAACCATGGCAGGACATCGCGTCCAGGA
Organism: Venturia pyrina ICMP 11032; assembly: GCA_000738655.1. NCBI lineage: Eukaryota > Fungi > Ascomycota > Dothideomycetes > Venturiales > Venturiaceae > Venturia > Venturia pyrina. The sequence goes on along the minus strand of JEMP01000040.1, from coordinate 15,549 downwards.
AACGCGCCGAACGCAACTCAAAGATACCAAAAGAATGGCGAATCCAAAATGAGCTGCTACCGCTAGTAGAGGCGAACTACGTCCAAGATTTCCCGGCCGAATCAGGGATGTTCACAGACAGCGAATTGCTAATCACCGCATCGACAGCATCTGAAGTCGCTAAGAAGATCGCAACCGCAGAGTGGACGTCCCTGGAAGTTGTCAAAGCAATTTGTAAACGAGCCGCCGTGGCGCAACAACTTCTGAACTGCGTAACGGAGATATACTTTGAGGAGGCTATGAAGAGGGCGCAAGAACTGGACGAGTATTTGAAGCGGGAAGGGAAGACCGTTGGACCACTTCATGGACTCCCGATCAGTTTCAAGGACCAATTTCAACTCAAAGGTGTCGATTCGACTATCGGCTATGTCTCTTATGCCGAGAAACCTGCGACTGATGACTCGACACTGGTTAAGCTGCTGGTCAAAGCTGGAGCGATACCATATGTCAAGTCCAATGTCCCGGCCACATTAATGATGGGAGAATCCGTCAATAATGTATTTGGCCGCACCGTCAATCCGAGGAACAAGGAACTCACCACTGGAGGATCATCTGGAGGTGAATCGGCACTGATCACTTTCCGTGCCAGTTTCTTGGGAGTCGGTACCGATATAGGGGGTTCCATTCGGCACCCGTGTTCGTACACCGGACTCTTCGGTTTGAGACCTGCACATGGTCGAGTGAGCTATCAGCAAGCTGTCAATACGTACCTTGGACAGGAAGCGGTGAGATCTTGTGCTGGGCCGATGTGTCGGGCTGCTGAGGATGTGCGATTATTCATGTCGAGTTTGATTGCGCAAGAGCCTTGGTTGTACGATCCGCAATGCTTGCCAATTCCTTGGAGAACAGAGGAGGAGAAGTTGCCAGAACAGCTATGTTTTGGCTTCGGAATGGGTGATGGTACGGTGACGCCTTCCCCGCCCTTGAGACGTGCGATGGAGATCACAAAGGCTAAACTTCTTGCTGCTGGACATTTGGGGATTGACTACATTCCTCATGAAGTAGCGGAGGCTTCCGACATCGTCCATAAAATGTGGGCAGCTGATGGCGGGACAGAATTTCGGCGAGATACTGATGCGTCCGGCGAGCCATTGCATCCTCACCTTGAGACATGGCTTGGCCACACGTCGAGCGCAAAACCATCCAGTGTTTCTGAAACCTGGCAAAATCAACATCGAAGGGCATTGCTTGCTCAGAATTGGCTGGAGCGATGGCAAAGGACTGTCGAGGTAACTGGAACTGGAAGACCGATTGATGCTTTGATAATGCCTTCCACGCCATTTCCTGCGATCCGTCATGATGGAGGATATCCTTGGAACTATGGCACCCTCAGTCCATTGCTTGACATCACGACTGGAATTTTCCCTGTGACTGCTGTTAATCTGGAAAAAGATAAAGTGCCGGAAGGTTGGAAGTCCATCTCAGCAAAGGACCAGGAAGTCATGGACTATTGTAAGTACTGACTCCTTGTTACAGATATCGTGGCTAACGATGTATAGATGGAAAGCCCGAAAATCATGAGAACGCCCTCATAGGTCTTGCCGTGATTGGCCAGCGCTTGGAAGAGGAGAAGATCACGGCTATACTGCAGCTCATGCAAGATGTTGTCGGTGTCGATTATTGACGGATGGTGGTCTATCGATAGAGAGGCAGACATAAAACATGAGGTAATCGAATGTACTTGAACTTGAAACTCGAGCGGAGGACCAAATGAGTATACCCAGATCTCCCACATTATAGTTACCCTATATCTGGCGGTTTGGTCTTCGGTAGGCAGCACGCTGCTGAAGCTGCGTTGAGCCGCCAGATTCATCGGGCAATATCTTCGCAACGTTCCAAGATCCTCTTCCCTACGAGATACCTTCACATGGCGCCAATGTCGTGTGATTTGGTGTGGACAACTTACCAATTGGTTCTGCTTGTTTGCTGTGCCCGTTCCTCAATAATTTCATCATAATCATCATAACCTTCAGTCTGACTGTGAATCCATACCAGCGTATACATCTTGAAGCATACATGAAATCTCCACACGACACTTGTGATAGTGCTCCCAATGATTGGCTTTCCTCACGTAGCTCATGTGCGGAGGTCAGCAATCGTGTTCCAGGTTTCACCCGCAGCTAAAAACAGAAGCTATAGAACGTCCTCTTATGATTTCCAAAAGTCCCATGACGGCGGCGAGAATATATTTCAAGGTGAAAGAATGGTGGAGGCGAAGGGGTGGAGGCGCGTCCGGACGCGCTGGCAGTTGATTTAATATACTCTGTAGGTAAGCGGGACCTGATACCACTAGGCCAAATGCAGGTATATACTCGGCTTTCCCGGAGATTACCTCAGCCTGTGCTTATTCCTACTGTGGTACCTAGCTCCCTAGCTACTTCTGTTCCGCATCGTCGACTTCCATCATCTCTTCACCTCAACTATCGTTTTCATGTTCTTTGGTCGTCTGGTGGGACATCTGCTTCGATGGGCCCTCATACCTCTGGCATTGGCCGGTCCCCGCCATGTCGATGATGACACGCTGCTTGTACCGGAGTACGTGCTGAAATATGGTATGTACTTTTTTTTATTGCTTTTTTCGGACTGGATCCGAGGTTCAAGCCATGTTTGGGGAGGTTAATGCCTGAACCTTCACAGTTTCGTGAGAACCTTCACAATTCGATCTTGTTTACTCAGGTTACACAGCTGGCTAGGCTTTCCCTGCTCCCCTTTTACCTCTAGAATTTGAATAGTGCGTCGGTTCAGACTTTTCTACTCTTATATCGACATGGATGTACGTCTGGGCGATATCTGAGACGAAATGCCAGAAACTCGGTGCTATCGATCCCGAGATGAAATAATTGCACCCGGTGGCGATTCCCACAGCTCCTACTGCAGATAGCTGGGAGCGAGATGTTTCCATGAGAGGAGGCGTAGATAGGAGCTGACATCACATGTAGCACCTCTGGTCTGGCTGCATTCCGAAGATCCGTTCAGGCCCAGCGACTTTGGAGAGCACCTGAAGCATACGACAGCAAAATTGAACGGAACACCCATTTCTGGGCTTCCAGCACTGAATCTCGATAACCTCGAGCTTCTAAATGCTTATGGAAAGAAGGTAGCCCTGACTTCCAACGATAATGTTGAAGTTCCATCTCAATGGTTATTTGGAGAGACCCCGAATTCTTCTGGGGCCCTCAATTCTGCCATTCCCTGCGCGGTAATCATGCTGGAGAAAACACCTCGAGATGTGGATGTCTACTATTTCTACTTTTACTCTTACGATCGAGGAGCAAATATCTCTCAGGTTCTACCTCCTTTCAATCAGATCATGGACCCAAACAAGACGGAACGGAAGATCCACTTTGGAGATCATGTTGGCGATTGGGAGAACAACATGATTCGATTTCACGATGGGGTGCCAACTGGGATCTACTACAGTCAACACAGTGATGGCCAAGCCTTTGATTGGGACGACGAAGGAATCCAGAAGAAGAACAATCGACCATCCGTCTACAGCGCGTATGGTTCGCACGCGAATTATGCCGCCAATGGGACTTTCGTTCACGACGATGTGTTGCTCGATTATTGTGACGCAGGACTTCTTTGGGACCCGATTCAATCTGCCTATTTCTACCGGTTGGATGTCGACACATTTACGGTCGAGCGCCTCTTCCACAAGGCTGAGCACAAGGTTGATTCAAACCTGACCTCTTGGTTTTACTACGAGGGACGATGGGGAGACGTGGAGTATCCAGATTCGGACCCTCGTCAACGAAAGGTCCCGCATTTCGGTCTCCCTCGCTTTGTTTCTGGACCTACAGGACCTAGGTCAAAACAACTGATACGAAAAGGTTTATACCCCGATCACAGGCACCGAAAATCGTGGCTTCAGATTGGCGTCGAAATCGTCATGTTGCAAGGATGGAAACGGTGGGCAGCAGCAATCATCTCAGTAGTGATACTCGGCTCGTTGCTTACCGCCATGATGGTATGCTGCGTACAAGGCACACGTCTGCTTTGGCGTGGGTTCCCTTTGATTCCACTGATGATACAGAAATTGAAACAGAGATACGCAAGGCAAGGTTACCAAAAGGTCGAGACAGAGGAGGAAATAGATCTTGTGGATCGTAGCAGGGAAGAACACGGGTAAGTATCGAGAAATGGTTTGAGACGAGTTACACAGGGCATGTAAGATTACCATATTTAGTACAAAGGCCTAGAGCCTAAAACAATTTTTCAAATTAGTAATGACTGTTTGTTCAATGTGGCCAGGGATTTTGAATCAGTTGACTCTGATTTTGACGGATTACGATTAAGTTTGAACAGATCAGATATCTTTACCCCAACCACATCCTATCAACGAGAACTCAAAATTTGTCAGCTTGATCACCCCATCCCAAGATATCATACAATATACTATATCCCAAAGCCAATCGTCCAAATCGTCCAAAAGGCGCATCAATTCTACATCACAATCAGCAATCCCAAGCTTACACACATCAAACAATCTAAGTCAACATCCTTTTTTATATCTGCAGCAATCATCCCATAAGAATGAGGCGCTATATCTACTAAAACACAACGTCCCACAGCCTCTATTACGGTACCACAAGGAAAGCCCGCTCCCAGTCCCATTCTCCCGCTATGGCGACACTAGGATGTATTTCTTATTCAACGCTAACAGAGTGCGTCAACCAGATATCCATTCATATCTAAATTCCTAGCCACTTGTGAGGGAAAAGGTAAGAGGAACCGATAATAATGATAATATAATAGCCAAACTCACATCGCGTGTTCCATAGTCAGAAGATCGAATATGTTCAGATGGTTATCATAATGTATCAATACTCTCGAGTCGCTTTCTCAGTGGGAATTTCACAGCTAAAATCTTGGATCGAGGGGTCAGAGCTTGCATGTATGCTGTTTAGACCCGATATGTCTTCTTTTCTAGATTACAAGTCCTCTCATGTTTGGGATGAACAAATGTATGAGGAAGGCGTGACGTGCTTATGCTATTGCTACCTTCATCTCACCGATTATCAAAGTCGTCGGTCTTGTGTTGAAGTCTGCAACTTGATCGAGTGAGGGGAGATGGTCGGATTTGGCTGATAGATTGGAGGAGGGTGGTTGTTGGTCTACGGCGTGAAGATCTAGACTTTGAAATTGCGTTCGGGGTTCTGCTGTTGTAGAATCAGTACTTTTAATTATTACCTGTAAAATAGTCGAGAGTCGAATCGAAAAGACCATCTTTTTCAAAGATGGTTGTGAGCATACTCAAATTTCATAGAGAGCCTGAGATGCTCACCTCGATTCTATGTTAGGCGTTCGCGCGAGAAAGAAATGACTCCACGTGGGTAACAATTTTAATTGTTTGGGTATCAGTTTTCGATACTTAGCCAAACTCTCCAAGATAGCAAACCAGACGCCATCAGAAACTCCCAGGCACCTTCGGTCAATCGAAATTCTCAGTCGTCATCACTCCCCAAATCCCCACCCTCAGCTTTCGCACTCTTACTCCTTCCTCGTCCCTTCTTCCGTCCCTTCCCACTCTCATCCTCCCCAGCATCCTTATCCTTCTTCGCCCTTTTTGCCGCCCTCTCTTCTTCCTTAGCAACCTTTACCTCATCCGGTGCTTCAAAGAATTTTCTCCGCTGCTTCAAATCGCGATCTGTCTCCAACAATTCTTGTACACGGCCGAGTTTCTTGGTATCATGACGAAGGGCGAAATTGAAGTCGTCAATTTTTAGTTTTTGGCGGCCGGCGTAGCGAGCGTGTGATTCGGCTTCGTAGCAGATTTCTATTATGTAGCTAAGGATGCAGTGAGTTGATGTTTCGACATGTAATCTGTATGGGTGGCAGGGTCGCAAACCAGGAGTGAGGAATGCTTACTCTGTCACAGCTTGATCGAGCACCCTAACAGTTTCTGGGAGTGGATCATGGTCGTCTCCGAAGGCTGTGAGCATACCAGCTAGTTCTTCTGGTGGGAAACTTGGTTGTCCCGTTGGACGGGCGCGTTGACGGACTTCCATTTTGAGATTATGTTGTTGATGTTTGGAGAGGCGTGGTTGCGGCCTTGTGCCTTATGTAGTAGGCGCGAGAGAGGTGTTACTTCTTCTTCGTCAGGTGATGATGAATGACCCGAGTGTATAGAACGGATTGCCCAAGGTAATAATTGACGGTCTTTTTGATGAATTTGATGACTTCGATAATGTCCAATTGATGGAACTTCACTTCGAGGTATTTCGATGCAGTCGTGATGGGGTCAACTTGATAACGATGAACTTCACTTTAGTCGTCTACTGTCCAAGTCAAGTTGTTGTGGTCTCTACTTAGCCCCAAGCTCTTTAGTTTTTCTGATGATTGTTGTTGTTGCTATCCAAAAGCTGTCGCAGCATCCGAACTCCTCCAAGTCCCATCCCCAGTTCATGACTCGTGTCCTCACCACCTACAAACTCCATCAACCAACGTATCCTCCCTATACCATCACCTCTGCTCCATACAACCTCATAGTGCCCCTTCAAACCTCCCAAGAACCTCCAAAGAATCCCACGACTTGCCGACAACCTTCAAAATGGTATGCCCCCTCTCCCGCGTCCTCCGCATTTCCACTCCCCCCAGACCTCCCTCACTAACAATATATATCTAGACAGCAATCTTCAACTTTCAATCCCTCCTCCTTGCTGTCCTCCTCCTCATCTGCACATCCACCTACGTCCACTCCATCGTTCCTGGATTCATGGACCGTAACAAGGACGGTTTCTTTGGGATTTTTTGGAAATTTGCGCGCGTGGGGGAGAGGCTGAGCCCGTATGTGAGTCTGGCTTGTATAGGGATGGCGGTATGTATACTTTGTTTACTTGTCTCGGAGGATTGAAGTGGGATCTGGGAAGAGGAGCGCAGAGAAACAGATATCGAAGCTAGGAGAGTCTTTTCTCCCAGGCCTTGGGATTCTCGGAAAACCCAACTAAAACATACAGAGGACATTTCGAGGTACGGAAATCTGTGGACGTGGGCTAACGATTTTGCAGATCAGCGTGTTCTTTTACAGCTAAGCGACGGAATCTGTCTGAAGAAGCATGAACGCGATGTTATGAGGAGGATATACCAGGTTTTAGAGTGGCTCCTGCGGGGAGTCGGTTTCGGTTTATGTACAGCAAGGCGTTTATTGGACATTGCAGAAGCAAGTGAAGAACTCAGCACGTGTACAACAGGCATCAAGAATGGTGCAAATCACACACGATGCATCGATCAAGGCACATAGAGAGTCGGTTCAAAGCAGGCGATCAATTGGAATCTACCACAAAGCAAATGCGGAAAGCGAGGATATAATGCTGTATCTGGCCAGACCTAGGTTCAGATCTGAGAAATGTATCACAACTGCTAAGCTCTCAGCCCTTGAGCCTACATTACTATTATAGATAGCATCCCGCCCAAACCTCCTCCCATCTCCATCTACATCCAAACAAATCATCACCCTTTGTTTCACTCATAAACAACGTATCATGACCCAGCAAATCCCCAACAAAAACAACCCCAAATCTTCACTTTTCTTCTCCCAACAAAGGCATCACAAACCAACGACGGACTCTCACCAACCACCACCCTCTACTTCAACTTGACGATTCAGTCCCATTCCTTGCCTCCATCTTCGGTAAAAGCAATCTCGAATCAGTCAAGCCGAAATCGAGATACCCTCATAGCGATGAACGAACCCATAGAACCTCCTAATAAAAAGAAAATGTTCAATCACGAAATATCTATCTATCCGAAATAACATCTCAAGCAACAATCATAAGACAAGATAGATAGGTAAGGTAAACCCGTCCTACCTAATAATCAACTCAAGGAATAATAAGCCCCCAAAAAGGGAAAGAAAGAAAGAAAAAGAAAAAGAAGAAGGGGTATATATACTAAAGACAAATATCAATCCCGACACCTAAGACATACTCTCCTATACAATAGCTACTAAACGAAGCGATTTTAGAAATCGTAAATCCTCCCAAAATACCTAAATATCGAGAATGATCCATTAAAATCCATACTCAACTATGATCCTCCATAACCCTTTAAAAAATAAAACTAATTGCCCAAACAATCGAACAACCAAACAACCAACCAACAAAACAAAACAATCAAAACAAAGTCTACCTCCTTATACTATCCCAAAATACAATCACCCCCCCTCCCAACCAACAAAGTAACCCCCAAAAGCCAAGAAAAACCCCACAAGGAAACGGATATCCCCCTTCCCCCATCCCTCATCCCTAATCACCATCGAGTAACCCAAAAAGTGCTAGTACTATAGACATCGAAACATTCCCTCCCCCCGCGCGCAAAACAAGAATGACCTAATCATGAATTCTAGATCATGGATCACGATGGGATTCTTGAGAATCAAAATCCCGCCCGAACCTACCTCTGTAACACAAAAAAGTCACAGCACGAACAAAACAGCACGACCACAAAACAGCACGACCATAAAACAGTACGACCACAAAACAGCACGACCACAAAACATCACAACCAACAAAAGCCCCACCAAACCCCCCCAAAATCACCAGAAACATCACACCCCACCAACCCCCCAAAACCCCCCAAAAGATTAAATAAAATCAACACAGAAACCAACAACATAAAAATACAAATCCAATCCATTCAAAGTCATGTACTAAAAAATCTTCTAATTCTATATATACACAGAACCCGCGCTCCCCTCACCCCCGAGCCCTCACGCGGAATAAAAAGAAAGCTTTGAAAAAAAAAGCGGCTAATCAAAACATGTCTGAGAAGAGATGAGGTGTGGATGATTTGAACATCCCATCAGTTCTGGCTCCCCAGGAAGCCCCGATAAGTGAAGAATGGTGATAATAACAGTGGGGTGAAAAGACGGAAGTACCTCTTGCACGGCACACACTCGCAACGAGGAGAGTGTGTGCCGCATGTGCAAACAAAAATATGACCCGCTCCCATCCATTTCCAGCCGCCCAACCGAGTCCTTACCCGTGATATCCCACCCGACACAACTCCATGTGTTTATTTCGTCCCGTTTTGACCCTTTCAACGCCGAGCTAACTTAACAGATTGACTGTTTACCCAAATATTCCCATAATAAGACACACTTCTTGAACTGGGGAGAGTATCGCGAAGAAAAAAGGATAGGCCGTTGCATCCGCACTCCCCATACTCGCACACGTAACTTAGCACATCCCGCTACCTCCCTCGCCCTCTCGTCGACACACCTGCCCATCCATCAATGTCAGGCTCTTCCTGCTCTCCCTCTCCAGATCACTCGCATCCACAATGTCAACGTCGTCTTCCATCATCTCTGGCTCTGTCGGACTTCCTGGACTGCTGTCAGCCTCAGAAACATCCTCATCATCATCGGAATGGTCAGGTTCGAGATCTGGCATGGAAGCATCTACCGTTCCAGGTGACAAGTCCATGCCCACATCTGCATCGCTGGAACCATTCCTATGAGAATTAGCGTGAGAAGCCGAGAAATTCAAGATGATTCTGCTTGGCCCATGCGTTGCTGGTGACGGGTTTCTCGCAACTTGCTGAGGCTGAGCCGGCACTTGGGAGGTAGCGCGATGACCCTTTTGGCTCTGAGCACGAGGCTCTACTGTTGGAACTTGCGGCGGTATAATGTTTTGACCAGACGAAGAATGGCGACCAGTTTTCTGCTTCTTGACCTTCTTTCCTGACTTGTTGTCTTGCTCATCGTCAGTGATATCCCATGCAGATGTATCTACTGGCGTCCTTGTCTCGCGAATCGCTTCATCGAGACCGGCAACATCATGCTTCAGTTTCTGATCTTGCATCATCTTCTTCGCCAAATGTGGAGCGAGAGATGACAGAGAGCTGAAGTTAGATGCAGAAGGTACAGATGTTGCAGGCGAATTCAAGGAGGTCAAATTTGGCGTGTGTGGCAGAACGCGGTCAATCGGGCTGTGAATAGGCTCGCTGGTGATGAGTGGGTCGATGACAACTTGATCGTAGGAAGTGTTTACCACAGAAGGTCTTTCAGCTCGCGGTCGTTCCGAGACAACAGGCTTGGGCGTAGGAAGTTGGGTCTCGTCAAGCTGAACAACTTCGCCACAGGCTATGGCGGCAGCTTCGTGGCTCTTGTATTCTTGGTGATGTGCAATACGGCAGTGATTCAGGAATCCCTGTACGTTATTGAAATCAGATCGCAGACAGTGAATACATTTGAGGCGGACCCATTGATCATCCACTTGACGTTTCAGCACCATGGGATCGGGTCGGGCACCTGGGGTACCGGATTCGGCTTGTGCCTGAGATCTTGATACGTTCGATGGCATTCTTGGATTACGTCCAGGCGGTGGAAACTGAAGGTCAACACCACTGCCGCGAGTTGCCCGCGTACCTCTGGCTGACATGGGAGTATCCATGCTGACCTGTAAGGTCGGATCAAACGTAGGATCTGGGACCAACCACTTCGCATAGTGCCGAGCATACGGGCTATCAGTGACGCCCCAAGGAGCAGGAGACGACGGAGAGGAATAACCTGCTGGAGACTGGATTGAGGGTCCAGTACCGCTGCTCACGGCCATCGACGGCGATTGTAAGCCTGGATATGGAATAACCTCACAGCGACGAAGTTGCTCGAGACCGATCTGGCACTTGGCAAGTTCTTGCTCAATCAGTCGCAACTCATTGTGCTTATGCAGAATCTCTAAATTCAGCTGGGCTTCGATGACAGCACGAAGCTTGTCCACGTTGACCTGAGAAGTGGTCATGCTTGATGAATGGTTAGTGGCAGCAGAGCGTGATGGTAATGATGCATGTGGCGGGAGTTGAGCAGTGAGAAGAGACGCAGGCTTTGCGACAGCAGAAGGTTGTTCTTGTACGGAATCTACAATGGCCGAGTCACGGCTTCCAACCTTGGGACTCTCAGTCTTGACACCTGGTGCAGCAGGCACGACTTGGCTCTGAGTGGCAGCGACGTTGCTCGCACTTTGATTTTCCTGGCTCTTGACGGTGTTGTGCCCGGGCGTGGCGATATTTAATGATTGTGATGTGGCTGACACACCGTCAGGGCCTGCAGAAGGCAACAGCACAGGCTGCACCGCACCATCGCCATCAGTCCTCGCCTTCTTCACGACCTGCGCGGGATGCTTGGGCGTCGAGGAGTCTACACTGCTATCCATGCGCTTCCGCTTTGTGAGAGTGGAAGTGAGATGCGCAACAGGGATGTCAACCCTCGGCTTGGAGATTGCGCGCGGCTTTGATTGCTGGTGGAAGGATTTCTCTGCCCTGCCATGCTTGTCGTGCTCCGCGTCTTGGGCCCAGTTGAGGCGGAACATTCCCTGCATGGCACAAGCAGATTTCGCGAATCGAACAACATGCGAGGACGACGCGGTGGTGGATGGCGAGATTTTGAAGTTTTTTGCGAAGTCTGCGGGAAAAGTGGTGATGTGTTCACAGATAGATGGATGAGGTAGTTTGCGACGCTAGTGCAGATTGCTGTGCGGCGATCGGTGTCGGTACCACACGGAAGGGCAGGCACTGGCACTGGTACTGGTACAGCACTGGCTGGCACTGGTACTGCACTGGCTCTGTCAAAGACGGACTGATAATTCGAAGTCAATCGAAGCCGCTGGATTATCAACGACAGAAGCGAGCAGGACAACGTCGTGCAGGGCGGCAAGCCAGGACGACAGGTTGGACTGCGGGTTTGGGGGGCTCTTGGGCGGTGGCCGGAAGGAGAGGGAATGTTGTGGTAATGTACAACTTGATGGAGCTGCAGAGCGATGCGCTGAGCAGTTTGAGAAATGAAAAAACCGGGAGCAGCAATGCAGAAGACTATTCCAGCTCCTGATCAAAGAAAGCCACGGTCGGGTCGCGGTGGTGGGTGGGAAAATGAAGGCGAAGGTTGGTGATGTTTGTTTCGTGATGCTGTTGGCGAAGGTGAGGGAGGGAGCTGCGAGTTTCTCAGCGGAGGGAGGGCGTTCGTACCTCCCACGAGAGTCTGTGCTCACAACCTAACGGCATTTAGGACATGACCTTGCCATTAGACATTCTCAGGGGTCATGCAAGGACCTCCCTTCGGAATTGGAAGGCCTCTCCCGAAGCGTGGATGAGTGCTTTTTAGCTTCGAGAAGACATGCCTCGTCGTGTCTCCCTCGTTTACCCTAGACATAGCTGCGAAAGGTGGGGTCTTTAAACCGTATTTTATTATATCCGCTTCTTCTACGGTTCTATTATATTACGTTAACCCTAGTAATAATATTAATCTTATATTTCCGATTCCTCTATATCACCCCCTTAATTTCCGTATCGGAGATAAGGTAAACCGATTTATTATAGTTTATATTACCTACTATTTATTCTACCCTACCGAAATATTTCCGTAGAAAATTAGTATATATACTATATCTAAACGGTTTACTATAAGATATAACTCTTTACATCTACGGAAATCTAAGTATATAGATATTAAATATATTATATATCTACCTCGATCGATCTATAGGATAATATTATAACGTACTACTATAGTAATACCGTTCTTACTATAAACGGGACTATAATTACCGAGTATTATAGATATTATAAGCTTAA
>JEMP01000039.1:184476-252746 GCA_000738655.1 Venturia pyrina ICMP 11032 | reverse complement strand
TAGGTAAAGTTTTTAGTTTTTAAGATTTTCGATTTTTAGGGTATAGCTACTCGGTAGCGTAATATACTACCCTATTCTATTAGAGTATCGACTATAACGGGTATAGGTTAGCGTATCTACTATACCGAGTATCTATAGGTTGGAGTATTTATCGACTATAACGGGTATAGATTAGCGTATCTACTATACCGAGTATCTATAGGTTAGAGTATTTATCGACTATAACGGGTATAGGTTAGTATATCTACTATACCGAGTATCTATAGGTTGGAGCATTTATCGACTATACCGAGTATAGGTTAGCGTATCTACTATACCGAGTATCTATAGGTTAGAGTATTTATCGACCATAACGGGTATAGATTGGAGTATCGACCATACCAAGTATCTATAGGTTAGAGTATTTATCGACCATACCGAGTATAGGTTGGAGTATTTATCGACCATAGAGCGACCAAAGCTTCGAAGACGTAACGACAACCACCTCGATCTCGATGACTTCTTCACCATTACTCCTCTACATAATAGTACCTTCTACAAGTGCATCCCTTTCGAAGATCCGCTACATCCATCAAGGACGATGAGACTCCGATCCAAGTCAGGCCTGCGGTTGGAAGGCCGCGAGTTGAGCCTGTTCCTTCATGCGGAGGTGCGATAGCTGGACTTCTCCCGAGTGGTCTCAATTGAAGTCAATCCAGCGACACCATTCCTATCTACAGACATGCTGCCTCCAAGCAGTCAGCATCACCATACACCTGAACGACGCTCAACCCACTGAATCTAGGGGATGCCCCCGCGGTTGAGCCAGCGTTGTCGTCCTGAACACATGTCTTCTTCTGCCTTCTACTTGACGTGGGCAAGCTCCTGCTGCAAAAGCTTCTTTTAATCCTGGGAGTAACTCGGGAGAGACACACACGGCTGGGCACAGGAATGAAATTGTGATTTCCAATAGATACCTGGAGCACTATCATGGCCATCTGTCATGGGTTGCAGTACATGGAATCAGTCTTCTAGTGCTCGTCTACAAAGGACACGATAGCTCTCTACAAAGGCTTCTACTCGCTGCTGACCTTTCAGCTATCCTCTCATCTCGAACCTTGCTAAGTCTACAATATGAATCGTCTTCGAAATCTGGTTGGACAGAAGGATTCTATCACACCTGACAAAGCTTCGCACTCTTCTGGCAGCGACAGCTCCCAACAAGGGCACAATGACAAGACCTCAGCCGAAATCCTCGAGGTGACAAACGTTGAGGCGCGAACTTTTGATCCGAATCTTCCTGGTATGTCACTCATCCACCTCTAGAATTGTTACATGCTTACGATTACCCAGAGATAAAGCAGTACGCAACCGAATCTGTGGCTCATCATGACATTGAAGCTGAGCTCAGCATTGATCGGGAGTTGGAAGAAGGCTCCCCCTATCCCGAAGTACAAGCAGCTGTTTGGAATACTGACGAGGATGTTCCTGCCAACACTTTTCGTGCTTGGTTCTTGGGCATGGTCTTTGTCACCTTAGGTAGTGGCGCTAACATGCTCTTCTCTTTGCGAGTTAGTTCTTCCCACTCAACATTCAAAGAGAGCCCGCATGCTCACATCCTCTCAGGATCCTGCTATTCAGATAACCTCCATTGTCGCTCAACTGCTGTCCTACCCTTGCGGCCTCTTTCTGGCCTGGGGCCTACCAAAACGTCGGTTCAGCAGTTTTGGATACAAATGGTCTTTCAATCCCGGTCCTTTCAACATGAAAGAACATGCCTTAATCACCATCATGGCTGATGTGGCCTTCGGTGGTGGCGCAGCATACAGTACTTATGGCTTGGAAGCTCTCATAGGGTTTTACAAAAAGGACTATGGCTGGGGCTTTGCTTTACTTTTCACCATCACCACTCAAATGGTTGGCCTCGGTCTTGCTGGTGTTGCACGCAGGTTTCTCATTTACCCAGCTTCAATGGTATGGCCGATCGTCCTTCCAAATTGTGCCCTGTTCTACTCTCTACACGATCACCGTTCGGCAGACCCTGAACAGACCGGAGGATGGAGGATTTCTCGGTACAAGTGGTTTCTATATGTCGGGGCGGGTAGCTTTTTCTGGTACTTCTTTCCTGGTTTCATCTGGCAAGGGTTGTCCGTCTTTGCTTTTGTCACCTGGATCAAGCCCAAAAATGTAGTCATCAACCAGCTCTTTGGTGGCTATAGCGGACTTTCACTAATTCCAATCACCTTTGACTGGACCTACGTTTCATCGTATACTCTCAGCCCTCTTATACCACCCTGGCATGCCATTGCGAACACTCTCATTGGCGTGTTTCTTTTTACCTGGATATGTTCAATTGGCATTCATTACAGTGGAGCCTGGTATTCCAAGTATCTCCCGATGAGCACAAGTAAGTCTGCAAGGCAGAAGCTTGCCCAGATGATCATGATACACTCGGACTTCTGTTAATGTACTCCAGGTGGCAGCTACGATAACACCGGAGCTCACTACAACGTCAGTCGGATCATCACTCCCGAATACACATTGGACATAGCGAAGTACAAAGCTTATTCACCGATATTCCTTTCCACGACTTTCGCCTTCCAGTATGGCCTCAGTTTTGCATCCATCATATCTGTAGTCACTCACACATTTCTGAATCATCGCAAAGAAATTTGGTACCGCTTCAAGGCATCAAGAAACCAAGAAGCAGACATTCACATGAAGCTGATGAAGAAGTACCCGGAGACTCCTGACTGGTGGTAAGGTCATCTAGGTCATCGGTTCAAGTCAAATGGTTAACGTTGTCGGTAGGTTCATGGTTGTTCTAGTACCAATGGTCGCTCTCGCTTTTGTGACCAATCTTTACTGGCCTACTTACCTAACCTGGTGGGGTTTGATTTTAGCATTCATGATCAGCGTTGTATTTATTGTAGGTTGTACCTGCCCCCAGGCATTTGGAGTGGCACTAATCAAGACCAAAACAGATTCCTATTGGCATGATACAAGCGATTACCAATATTCAAATCCCACTCAACGTCATCACCGAGTTTATCGTTTCCTACATGCTACCAGGACGTCCACTCGCCATGGTAAGGCTGCCAAAATTATCGCAAAGAATTGACCTGATGCTAAACAACTTCAGATGTCGTTCAAGACTTATGGCTACATTTCCATGTGTAAGCAAGATTTCTAGGGTGATCCATTTGCAATGACTGACTGAGACCTCCACAGTACAAGGAGTGACTTATGTTCAAGATATGAAGCTGGCCCATTACATGAAAGTGCCGCCACGAACAGTGTTTTTCGGACAGGCGATCCCAAGTCTTTATGCATGTGTAGTTCAAGTGGCTGTTCTGTATTGGGCATTTGACAACATCGATGGGATTTGCGAAGAAAATCAGGCAGCACGATTTACGTGCCCGAATGGTTTGTGCTAATCTTCACCAAAGCTGCTGTAAAGACTGACAGTGGTATCCTAGGGCGCGTATTCTTCACAGCATCAATAGTATGGGGCGTCATTGGACCTCAGCGGCTGTTTTCAAACATTGGCATTTACGGAAAACTTCAGTACTTCTGGATAATTGGAGCGTTTCTTCCGGTGGTCTTCTACTTGGCAGCCAAAAGATGGAAGAAGGGGCCTTTCAAGTTCCTACACGCTCCAATTATCCTTGGTGGTACCGCGTATATTCCACCAGCGACGCCACTGATCTACTTAAGCTGGGGCCTTGTGAGTGTCAAAGATCAATTGATCTCTTGAATACTAACAGCGCTTCTAGGTTGGTTTCATTTTCCAGAAGCTCATCCGTAACAGACATCAAGGTTGGTGGCAAACATACAATTATGTCACCTCCGCTGCTTTGGATGCCGGTCTTGCTCTTTGCACGATCCTGATCTTCTTCGCTTTACTTCTTCCGCAAATTAAACCTCCCAACTGGTGGGGAAATAACGTGGTGACGACAACTCTGGTATGCTCTTCAAGAGTTCCTATTGTATTTCTTCGATGCTGATCATGAACAGGATAACCAGGGTATTAATAATGTTCAAGTCAAGCTTCCGGAGGGTCAAACATTTGGGCCGAAGAGTTGGTAACCAAGTGGATCTGGGTTCCATCGCACCTAGATAAATGGAAGAGTTGGATAACTGCCAGCTCACCGATGTCGCGAACAGTTCCACTAAAAACGAGCTCGCGTCAATTCGCTCCGCGCCAGGACCAAGCAATCAAGCTCGAACTCCCCTACCAACACACGCAAACACTGGGTCACGGCTTTCATTGTATCTAGCTCCTGCACGTCTTTCTAATAAAGTTGTCATCCGAAATCTTTTTCCTCGGTCGATGTTGATGAGTAACCACGGTACATGAATAAGCTGCATGAAGAACATCTAGATTAGGTAAGGTGGCGATTGTGACAGGTCTGAGATGCATGCCAAGTCATCAGGTGCATCCACTGCAACGTCTCGGTTAACTTTCCATGGGATATTTCGACGCCGTCTTCGTATGGGGTCTTGGTTTGAGGTGAGGTTGTTGGGGAGGTCTGGGCTAGGTTGGGAAAGACCCGAGGACCATATTGATAGATAAACTCCGACTTTCATCGCCTTCTTATCCTTCATTTCCATTTCTTGGGTTATTCAAAGCTCGATCCAATTTCTCCAGGTGTTGCACTCACCAGGCCGAGAGAAGAACGAATCAGTTGACGAGTCTTCTTCGATTGATCAAACGTTCACGAGCACACCCACCTCCTCCAACGCGACTCCGAACAAACCAAACCTTGGAAGAAGAGAGAGAGCGAAATCTCAAGCTAGCTCCATCTTACCTTCTCAACAACGCCTCCAAGAACCATCATATCTCCTCAAGGACGTCTAAACCCTTCACCACTTACTCAAGAAAACGTCCCACCCACCACCCCAACCATCCCATCGCAAACAGCTCCGCACATCAAAATGTCAAACACAACCCTCCCCCTCATCCCACTGTCAACCTACAACTGGTCCCTGACCCACTTCACAACCCTCCCCCCCAACTTCCTAGTCTACTCCCTCCTAAGTTCCTTCTTCGCAATATCCATCTACCTAACCCTCGACCTCCTAATCCAAATCCATCTCCAATTCAAAAAATACACCGGGTCCTACTACCACTCGATCCTATGCACAACGCTAGGAATAGGATTCCACGCCACAGCATTCATCTTGAAACTGTTTGTCCCAGGAATGGGCGGTGGCAGTGGCGGTGGTGGCGGCGGTGACAACAGCAATTCCCTGGCAAAGGCGATATCAACAACCCTCCTAGCAAAAACAGGTTGGATCCTAAACACAACCGGGTTTTCCTTTGTCCTCTGGAGCCGCTTGGGTCTGATAAGCACGTCCCCACGCCTACGTACATGGACCCTCTTCTTCATCATGCTCAATGCACTCCTGCTCCATACACCCATCGCCGTCTTTTCCTTCGGCCTCTCAACACCGTCCGCCAAAAAATGGATACCCTACATGTCTCACATGGAACGGATCCAAATCCTCGGTTTCACGTTACAAGATGTTTCTCTGTCGACGTTTTACACGGTTGCGTCGGCCAAGCTTTTGAATATCAGGTATACACGACAACGACGGAATTTATTCATCGCGTTGGCGTTTGCGCAGGTTTTTGGGTTGGTGGCGGATTTGGTGATGGTGGTGTTGGATTTCGAGGATATGTTCACGTTAAAGGCGAGTTTGCATCCGTTGATTTATGCGGTGAAATTGAAGATTGAGTTTTTGGTCTTGAATCGGCTGGGGGCTGTTGTTGGGGTTCAAGGTGGTGGGTTTGTGGGGATGGGCGGTCATGGGGACGAGATGGCGTGGCCGTGCGTGGTGAGTCCGAATGGCGGTGGGTTTGATGGGAAAGCGGCAGGTGTTTGTTTGAGATGCGAGGTTTTAGGGGAGAGGGGGGTTTTGGGTACAGATAAATCGATGACATTGAGCGAAGGTTCGTTGTCGACGATGACGGCGGGCTCGTCGAAATGTTCGCTCGGGTCTCCGGATCACAGTCAGGTACATTTGAGGACAGACGATGAAGGTCTACAAAATTTGGAAAGGCAATATTTGGGTCAGTATAGATAACGTCGAGGAATTACCATTATTCATACAATTACCGCTCCAATGTCAAAGACTTTGCTTTCCTCTGGTCTCAATAGGCAGGAGACACATCGCCACAAAAGCAGCAATGTAACAAACGCCAGCTGCAAGGATGGGCGCCGAAGGATTCAGGTCGCCAAACTGAGCCGCAACCACAGGCGCGAAAAACCCAGCGATTCGATTCAGCAACGATGCGATGCCTGTCCCAGTGCCTCGACTTGGTGCTGGGAATACCTCCGGGGTGTATGCGTACAGAACGCCGTACATGATATTCTGTGGAGTGTTAATCTAAACCGCTAGGGGGGCCAAGCAGTTTCAGAAGGAGGCTGAAGTAGTCGACTCACCTGAAAGAAGGCTTCTATTGAGCTGCAAAAGGTTTGATAAGGTGGTGAACTCGAAAGCGTGAACAGGTAGAGGAAGATTCCAGACACGAGAGTGGAGATGGCCATTGTCCCTTTTCTGCCGATCCATTTCAGATCTACGGTGTAGCAAGCGATGATGCTCCCAGGAACGCCTACTACTGACGTGATCAAGAAGTTGCGATATACCTATTCGTCGCCTTAGCTTGTCGATTAAAGTATAAAAGGACGTATCGTACCACTCCTGCAGACACAGGTGTTTGCCCCGATCCTACATGTTCCAAGTATTGGGGCAAGAAAGCGTTGAAGAGAGGATAGCCCATGCCAATTGTAGCCCAAATGAACCACAGTAATATAGTGGTTATACCAAGCTTCCAGTCAATGAAAAGGGATTCCACTTTCTGCAGCGAGAATTTGCTCAGATTGCGCTTGTTGATTTCTAGCATAGTCAACTTCGGGCGTCCGTCATCTATCGCATCTCTTGCCAATTCTTCCAAGATATCCGCGGTCAACCAAGTCTTCGCTCCGTTGTGATGGGCTATCGACTGAACGACTGAGACTGCTTCTTCCTCTCGGCCTCGTGAAAGTAAAAATTTGGGTGACTCGAAAAGGCGAAAAAGGAAGAAGCGACATGCGAACATGAACAATGTTAGAACTCCAAGAGCTGCAATGAAGTACCGCCAGCCGCGGTTGTCTCGATTCTTACAGCAGGGCTGAACATCATTCGTCAGACTACAGGCTGCCAGAGCTGTGTCGCAGGAGAATGGCGGAATCAAGGCCCATGCCATCACGCTGGCAAGTAGTTGACCAACAGGCCACCAGACTGATAAAAGTGTCAACAGGTTCTGTGACGTGGCAGGAATGAACTCTAGGAAGAGAGCACCGTCTACTGGAAGATTACCACCACTTGATGAAATGGTCAGAAGTGCCGGGAGTTGGAATTAGTTGAACTCACACGCCGAGCCCCATACAACCAAAAAGTAATGCTGTGATGATCCATGATGGACCTGCAGCTACCAAAGTGCCAAAGACACCGCATATGAGAAGAGTAGCATTGAAAGCTGGCCGGCGGCCGATAACATCAGACGCCACGCCCCAGAACGTTGATCCTATCGATAGTCCAATGAAGGTGATCAATGTAGTCGTCTTAACTTTGCTGCTCGACACGCCAAACTCTGACGACAGCTGTGGTAGAACCAGTGCCAGCCCCTGGATGTGTTAGTTTGCCAGACCTTAACATATGTGTCGATTGTAAGGCAGAATTTACTTGCATCCAGAGGCTACATAAAAATGTTAACAGGATGGTTATGTACTTGGCTTGGGACGAATTCACCTACTTATCAGCGAGCCATCCCATCCCACAAAGCATGAAAAGTTCCCATTGATATCGTCCCATGCCAATATCCTGGATAGCCTTGTTGATGACTTTGCTTTTGCGATCATAAGAGCTATCACCGCCTGAAGCGGAGAGGTCTCTTTCAATCTCATATCTCAGCCTTTCAATAGCAGATTCACCATCGACTTCGGCTTGAAGGAGAGGTTCGAAGTCCCCGTCCTGCCCATCTCCTGCGGGCTGATTAGCTCCATGGCTTGCATTTGACTCTCCCCTGTCTGAATGCCGCACGCTTCTCAAGGGTATCACGACGTCTGGATGAGCCTGATATGTGCGAGATTTGAAGGGATTGATAAGCTTGAGCATTTCCAGTGTCGAAGGAGGCGACACTCATCGCTGATCATGAATGATTTGATGTTGGAGGAGGCAAAGAAGGTGTCCAGTAGGAGGAATAAACGCGATTAGCGCGGCGCTTAGAAGCGAGTAACGAATGCCTCATGCAGCGGTCCAAACATCAACATTCAACGACCAGTTCTCATAGCCACCAATACACATTTAGACAACCTCCGTTTCTCTCACAAGTCTAATTCCATCAACCGCCATTATGGGTGATGTCCAGTTCGCCCAGTATCCCAACCTCGCCCTCTCCCAGAACATCTTCGAGCTCACCAATCCCCATACCGCCGAACGTAGTCGAAATGCTGCCCTCACTTCTCTCCAAGCCGCCATCAAGGAGCACAAGATGGCTCCTCTCTATAAGCATCTCGCACATCCCACGGAAGGAGTGTTAAACTCAATCGGCGAAGGCTCAGTGGAATCACCGAAGATAGGCGTGAGGCGTTCGAGCAGCAATATAGCATCATTGCTGGCGACACGGAGACCAAGCGTGGACATTACTCTACCGTGGGATGAGGCGTTGTATGAGGGACTGAGGAAAGATAACGAGAAGGAGCTGGAAGCCATCCAAAAAGAGGAGGATGAGGCGACCGAGAAGGCTGGAGAGACCGAGATTCAGACTGCCAGAGGGAAGAGAGCTGAATTCTGGACGCGAGTTGGAGACAAGGTATATCAGAACATTGAATTATCTAGATCCTCAACTAATGAGACATTCAATACAGGACAAGGCAACTGCAGCTTTCGAAGCTGTGTTTGAGAAGACCGGAATCCTAGCCACTAAAATCGATATCGTCCTCGCCCTCATCCGGATAGGTCTGTTTTTCAACGACCGTGTCTACACAAAGAAAGCCGTTGAGCGAGCAGGTGCTCTGGTGGAAAGTGGTGGTGACTGGGATCGTCGCAACCGTCTCAAGGCATATTCTGGAATGCATCTTCTCACAGTGCGATCATACTCTGCCGCCGCTCCTCTCCTCCTCGACAGCTTGTCTACGTTTACTAGCTACGAATTGTGCAATTACTCGTCACTCGTGGTGAATGCTGTTCTTGCAGGATCCGTGTCCCTCAAGCGCGTAGACTTCAAGACAAAGGTTGTGGATGCACCTGAGATTAAAGCTATTCTTGGGGAAGGCGAGGACAAGTTGTCGGCTCTCTCGGGCGCAACATCCGCAGGACCAACTGCTGGTGATGAGGACATGACTGATGCGACAAGCTCTTCTGCAACACCCGCCGCGTTGGTCAACCTGACGATGATTGGACAAGGAAAGTCGCAAGAGGCGGGAGCTGCCGTTGACTTCAAGTCGCTTGCCAACCTGGTCAGGAGTTTGTACGAGGGCAACTACAAGGCATTCTTTGGCGCGCTAGGGGCTGTTGAGGAGACGTTTTTAAGTCAGGATCGGTATCTATACGAGCACAGGCAGTGGTATGTTCGTGAGATGAGATTGCGAGGATATCAACAACTTCTCCAGAGCTATCGTGTGGTTAGTTTGAGGAGCATGGCCAACGACTTTGGTGTGTCTGTCGACTTCTTGGACAAGTAAGTTCATCACGCTTCCAAGCAATATATGGCACATCCACTAACGAGTACACCTAGGGACCTCTCCAACTTCATCGCGACAGATCGCGTCCCATGCACAATCGACCGCGTTAATGAAGTCATCGAGACGAATCGACCAGACGATAAGAACAAGCAATACAACGATGTCGTCAAGCAGGGCGATCAGCTTATCACGAAGCTACAGAAGTACGGACAGTCAGTCAGACTGAGGGGAAGCGAGCGTGGTTAGTGGAGTCATTGCCCGTGACAGCGCGTCAGCATGCATTGGCGTTGGGTTCAGGCAGGTCAGGTTAGAAGGGACAATATCGACCACATAGATAGTCTTTTCGATATGACAGCAGCTTTGAAGATACTGTGGTAACATGTAATAGCATGAAATGATCAATTGAGCGACGATTGGTGGTGGTCGTTGCTTTTCTTCTCCATTTTCCGATGTATATGCACCGTGCGCCATTGTACGATGTATGGGCTTCCAAAGTGCAACTCTCAACCTCGATGCAGATAGTCCAAACTGCCTCTTGATCACGGCGAAATATATATCAACCACGGCAACCTTGGCTTCAATCCCCACACATGCAGTCCCACGCGCCTCGCTCACCGCATCATGTATTCTATTCTATCAAAGCTCAAAAGACGTCGTGGCGAGTCATTTCTGACTTTTAATATCTTCAACTCATTTCTCCGAAGCCTCAATTCCCTCACTATCTACAGCCATTAGGAGTATCTGCTTCGAAAAAAGTATGGTTATCAAGCCATCTCCCGATGACGAGTACTCCTAGAGATCCCCCTCCACACTCACTAGTTTGATAACGATGCGTTCTATAGCGCCACACTTGGGTGGTGCGCCGAGTAGATATATTCCTGCGTGGCACCTGGAACACCATGGAGGGCGTGTCAGAAGCTCAATTCCGTTGCGAGGTAAGTCGTTCCTGTTCTTTGTTCGAATTGCCGTCTTCTCCCCTCCAAAGTCCCTCCACCGTCTCCCCACGCTCAGCGACATCGGCGCATACCGAGGGCTGGGGGTCTGGGGCATTTCGAAAAGACGCTCCTGTGCCTCGATTCGTTGGCCAGCCGTTTATTCACGCAAGTGGACGAAGTGCAGACGGCCCAGTGGAGTGGATCTTGGAGAAAAGAAAACATGGATGCGCCTTAATCGCTCTCGAGGCTGCGTCTACTAGCCTGAATATAATAAGAAAACTTTCATCTGATATACTTTGCAGCTATTTCCACCCAGACATCGTCTCGTCCCATATTGCACACGCCCGCATATACCACGCCTTTGAACTCCGATTCGAGGAATACCAGCAGAATCTCAATCACACAGGCACGACCGAATTCGATTCGCAACATGTCGGTGACTCAACAGCTCAAAAGCTTGAGCGTCGATAACATCAATCCCCACGTCAAGGAAGCAAAGTACGCCGTCCGTGGGCTCCTCGCTATCAAATCCGAAGAGTACAGGGCACAGCTCAAGAAAGGAGAAGGAAAGGATTTGCCCTTCGATACTGTCATCTCGGCCAATATCGGAAACCCACAGCAGTTGGATCAAAAACCGATTACCTTCTTCAGACAGGTTGCCAGTCTTTTGGAGAACCCGCAGTTGTTGGAGCATGAGGATGTGCTTTTGGGACCGCTGGGGTATAAGAAGGATGTTGTGAAGAGGGCGAAGTGGCTGTTGAGTGAGGTTAACAGTGTGGGTGCTTACAGTGCCAGTGCGGGTGCGCCCGGTATCAGGCAGAGCGTTGCCGATTTCATTGAGCGTATGTTTATCAGGTTCACGCTGGTATGATTGGACTGATTGGTGCACAGGACGAGACGGCTACTCTGCCGACCCAGATCTCATCTACCTGTCCGCAGGCGCATCCAGCGGTGTGAACACCCTTCTTCACATCATTTGTGCTACACCAAAGACCGGTGTCCTCGTTCCGATCCCACAGTACCCTCTCTACACCGCCACTCTCTCGGTCCTCGACGCAAAGTGCGTCCCATACTACCTCGACGAATCTTCAGGCTGGGGCACAAGCCTCGACAGCATCAAGTCTGCTCTGGAGAAGGCAGAGAAAGAAGGCATCGACACCCGCGCCATTGCCGTCATCAACCCCGGTAACCCAACTGGCGCATCTCTCAGCCCAGAAGATGTCCGAGCCGTCCTCAAATTCGCCGCTGAGAAGAAATTAGTCGTCCTGGCGGACGAAGTGTACCAAACCAACGTCTTCATCGGTAAATTTTACTCATTCAAACAGGGACTTCGTGATCTGCAAAAGGCCGAGCCGGGAAAATACGATGAAATTGAACTCGCTTCACTTCACTCCATTTCCAAGGGCATGGTCGGGGAATGTGGACACCGAGGTGGTTATTACGAACTTGTTGGGTTTGATAAGGATGTTGTGGCGCAGATTTACAAGTTTGTGTCTATCCAGCTTTGTCCGCCGGTCATTGGACAGTGCATTGTGGAATGTATGGTTCATCCTCCTGTCGAGGGAGAGGAAAGTTACGAACTTTACAAGAAAGAGTATGACTCCACGTTTGAGGGGTTGAAGAAGAGGGCGACGGCTTTGTATGAAGCTTTCAAGGAGATGGAGGGTGTAGAGTGTCAAACTCCTGCTGTATGTTTTCCCCTCCCACTCACATATCCCATCCTCCCCCCTTTCTCACCACGCCTTCCTAACACTCGACATAGGGCTCAATGTACCTCTTCCCCACCATAACCCTCAGCGACAAAGCCATCGCAGCCGCAAAAGAAAACGACCAATCGCCTGATGAATTCTACTGTCTCCGTCTCCTCGAAGCGACAGGCGTCTGTCTCGTTCCTGGATCTGGGTTCGGACAAAAGGAGGGGACGTTGCATTTTAGGACCACATTCCTGGCGCCGGGAACGGACTGGGTAGGAAGGATTAGGGAGTTCCATCGTAAGTTTATGGATGAGTACCGATGATTGCTTGCCGCGCAAATTCATGGGCGGGGAGATCGGAGATGTTTGACGAAGCTTATGAAGGATCCCTTGATTGAATGAAGACCTGAAAATCGATGGGTGGTGTCACGTCCACGCAAAGAAATCCGTTGTTGTCTGTAGTTTGTTTTAGAATATCTGTTGTGCTGCCCTCGACTTTGACGATTTCTTTCCCCGTGACCATTATCTGCCTCCAGTTTATTTCGTTCTCTTTTCTGTTTTTCACTGGATGCGGTGGATTCCAAAAGGTGGATGCCTTTTCCGTTTCTGTCCCTGCTTCTCATAAGAAGAAAGCGTGGGAAATTTAGATGGTATTTTTCCATGCATGATGTTGTAATGATGAGTATTGGTGAGGGTTGGGTCAGGAAGAGGGTGTGAGTAGAATGAGGGCGATGGGGGGTTAGGATACCGTACCAATGGATTGGTTGAGCGCATGATTTAGTATTTATTTCAAGTTTTCTTGGTGACGAAGTGTTTTCATGACTTCCAGTGATTAGTTGACGATAGGTGTGTTGATGGGTGGTACCTACTATACTGAACTTTCACCTTCTTCGTGCTCTTCATCATCTCTTTGGTTTTTACTCTTGTGCTTTTTATTTTGCTCCTTCTCTCCTTGAATCTTTTGTCTTTATGTCTACGCTGTAGAGTTCGACTTTCTTTTTTAGTTTCGAGAAAGGTTTATCGTGTGGAAATATGGGTAGTAGAGAAAGAGGTGGCAATCATGATCAAGAAAGGAAGAAGAAGAAGAAGAAGAAGAAGAAGAAGGGAAAAAAAAGAAAGTTCGTTTCGTTATTGATGACATGTAGTAATGAGATTAGCTCGTGCTGATCCGGTCGGTCTATGTTATAATCCTCCTCCTTCCCCCCTTCCACATGTCCACTAAATGTATGCAAAAATAGAAATCCAGAAGCCTACTTTCATAACGCCAGGTATCAACCTTCCTTTCTACCACTCCCGTGTTCCTCTACGAGTATTAGAAAATACTATTTCGTTTGCCCACGCGCTGTTGGGTTTCCGAGTAATGTCGTCGAGGGATGACTCGTTTAATATCCCCTGACACCCTGTCCGTGAGCCCTCGCCTCTTTCATGGCCATCTCCTCGTCTCTTCGTCCACCGTGGGTTCCAGTCATGCTCTGCCCGCTTTCGTATCCCGTTACTGTTGAGGCGGAGAGGGATTTCTGTTTCCTGTTCTCGCGGAACTCCATGGTGTAGAAGTAGGCGAGGGGAATTTGGACTAGGCTGGAGGGTTGTTAGCACATAGAGGAGGATAAGGTGGGGGCGGGGGGAGAAACACATACATGATTACTATTGATACACCAACGACGACCCAGGAGAGGTAGCAGGATACGCCACTGCAGCGGGAGATGTTTGCCTGGATGACTAGGAAGACTACTGCGCCCCAGAAGACGACCTAGAGAATGTGTTAGCTAGCCGTTGTTGAGGTAGGGGTCTTTGATGTGATGATTTGACTTACCTCGAGACAGTTGATAATCATGTAAGCTTTCAAACTACCCCAGCGTTTGAACTTTTGTACATTCTCGGTGATGAGATGGTAGAAGATAAACATTATACTTTTGGCGCCCTGGGTGTGATGTTAGCGAGGAAGGTTTTGTAGGGGGGAAATACAAGACGTACCATTCCTAGTGCAATGGTGTTTGCTCGCGTTCTAGGCTGGTTCTTCATGAAGATACGGGGCACGGAGCAGCCGATTGCAACATGGATGAGGAGGAGTTGGATGATGTGGAGTATCGTCTTTTGCTTGTGGGAGAGTAGGTACGGCATTTTGATGAAGATGTTGTGGATGTTCGAGGTTGTTGAGGAATGGGAGAGAGAATGGAGAGAAAGACGAGGAGCGAACTGCTGATCTATATTCCAGTGAAGAAAAGGAAGTGTCGATTCTCAGATGATTTATTGAGCTCGGAGGGTCCGGATACAAGATCGTAGGCAAGGATGGAGCTGGAAGGTCTGAGAGTAATTTATACACAGTAGGTGAGCTGATAGCAAGGCTGAATGGGTTGAATGGAGTGAGGGAGGAAATCTTGGAAGGCATTGAACAAGTCTTATACAGAACAAATTGGTTCGCAATCTTGCTATGACAATGGTATCTTCCATCTCGTACTCATTTCGTATAGAATCGCATCCTCTCAACAGATACGCTATAGCCTTACCACCTCCAGCAAAGTCTGGAGATGCAATCAAATGACCGGGTACTTGGTCGCGGCCAAGCCTCCGTTAAAAAGCCAAGTCGTTCAATTTTGCGGGTTGCATAGTCGATTTTGGGGCAGCAGGGAGCGGGAGTGCCAGAATTTGCAGGCGCAGTGCATTGGAATAGATGTGAATTGCATGGTTAGCTGCACAAACTGCGGTCGAAGGTTACGTCTTCGCAGTCCTGGGCGGGTTGACGGTGGATGGTGTGGACGATCATTGATTTGGATGATGTGGATGGCTTCGGTTTCGGGAGTGTTGCAGGGATGCTCGGACTCATCGGATACGAGGTGACAGCGGGGCCATTTTGACTTTGTCATTATCAAGTATTCCCCTTGGAAGGGCCTTGGAAGGGCCCGTCGGGTACCGTCCCCGCCAACGCGACCCTCTGAGAGGCCCGAGAACTCAGCCTCAAGCCCTCAACGGATGCCGTCAAAGCGGTTAGGAGTGGGCGTGGCATCGAGGCTGCAGGTGGAATATGCGCGTGGCATCGGGACTGGACTGCGCGTGGCATCGGGACTGGAATGCGAGGCCGATCTAGGGGTCTGGCTGCATCACGTGGACAGAGCCTGTGCATCTAATTATAGCTCAGAGGGGGGAATCAATCCTGACAGTGACTCCTCCCTCACCTCTACACACCGGCTGCTTGATGAGTCTGAAGCCATGGCATCCAAAACACCAGACGGTCATCGCCAAGACCCAGATAGTATGGGCACATTGGAGTTTCCGAAAAGCCTGCGCTGACACCACACAAAGAGTCTTCGACAGGTGCCTCAATTGCAGTCGCCAACCCTCCAAAGCCAGCTGCGGCAAGTGGTCTTCTCCAAGGTGTACTCGAAGGGGGAGATGAAGACGGGGATGGGGACGATGATGATGCCCGACTCGACTTGAACTCTA
Source organism: Venturia pyrina ICMP 11032 (assembly GCA_000738655.1). NCBI lineage: Eukaryota > Fungi > Ascomycota > Dothideomycetes > Venturiales > Venturiaceae > Venturia > Venturia pyrina. The sequence goes on along the minus strand of JEMP01000039.1, from coordinate 236,967 downwards.
GCAATGGTGAGTGAGCTTGATGCTGACAAACTGATTTGAGCTTATCCCGGTAGGTATGAAGAAGAAGAGAGAGAACAGCAAGAAGAAGAAAAAGAACAAGAAGACTGCCATTGGAAAGCAGACCCCTCCTCCCAGAGTTGCACTCGCCAACATCTTTCACGGTCAGCCATTTCCAGAAGGCCAAATTGTCGATTATGCCGTCGAGGACGACAACCTCCAGCGTACCACGGCCGAGGAGGCTCGCCATCTTTCTACCTTGGAGAGAATGGACGACGAGTATTTAAACGACTATCGCAAAGCCGCAGAGGTCCATCGCCAGGTTCGTCAATATGTGCAGACAATTGCCAAGCCAGGTGTCTCAATGCGCCATCTGGCCGATGAGATCGAAGAAGGTGTTCGAGCGCTCGTTGGTCATCACGGTCTTGACACTGGGGATGCCCTCAAAGGAGGTATGGGTTTTCCAACCGGACTGTGCTTGAACAACGTCGCCGCTCACTGGACTCCCAATCCCGGAGGCAAAGAGGTGATTCTCAAGTATGGTGATGTCCTAAGTGTTGACTTTGGGGTTCACGTCAACGGCAGAATTGTCGATAGTGCGTTCACCATCGCTGCCAACCCAGTCTACGACAACCTCCTTGCAGCTGCGAAAGCGGCTACCAACACTGGCTTGAAAGAAGCCGGTATAGACGCTCGCATGGACCACATCAGTGAGACGGTTCAAGAAGTGATGGAGAGCTACGAAGTTGAGCTTGATGGAAAAACCATCCCAGTCAAAGCAGTCCGCAACATCACTGGCCACGATATCCTGCGCTACCACATCCATGGAGCCAAGCAAGTTCCTTTTTACAAGGCTAAGACTGATCAGCGCATGGAAGAAGGCGAGGTCTTTGCCATCGAAACTTTCGCCACCACTGGCAAAGGCTATATGGATGATGATGATGGTGTCTACGGCTATGGGCGGAATGATCATGTCCACACCTCTGGTCTTTCACACTCTACCGCCAAATCCATTCTGAAGAAGATCGATGAGAACTTTGGAACCCTTGTCTTCTCTAGGCGCTATCTTGAGCGTATTGGGGTGAAAAATTATCATCTCGGTATGAAATCCCTCATTCAGAATGGACTCGTTGAGTGCTACGGACCTTTAGTCGATGTACCTGGTTCCTATGTTGCACAATTCGAGCATGTAAGTCATGTACATCTACGCAAATACGATGGGGCTGACAATATAACTTCTAGACTGTTTTGCTCCGACCAAACTGCAAGGAGATCATTTCTCGAGGAGATGACTATTAATGACACAGAGAAGTTAGGTGATCAACCGGGCCTCGCTGCACTGCTTGAGCTTGGCTTCCACGAACCCGGTAGCTGGGAAGACAACTCGTACGGAGCCATTGATACATGCTAACATAGTTTACATGCATGAACACTGGCCGAATCCACTCTTTGATTCTCCAGCGCCCCAAATCCGATGCTTTGATGAAATAGAAACTTGGCGATAAGCCCTGGAAAGATTTCTATAGGCTAACGCTGCGAAATCTCGTACAAGAAGCTTGGCGGGAACTCGTGCTCTTGGCTGGCTTCCTGTCACGCGTTATCTCAAAGATCTAGACCAGGAATGTCAGCTCTACTTCTAGTACGTCCGCCAATGCGATGGATTTGCAGCGGCTGATCCGGCTATAGGCGGACCTGGGATACTCCAAATGCCTCCGTCCAAACACCGGGCAGCGCTAACGACATTGATCACAGGCCATAGTATTCCTCCTCGCCGTTGCATGGCTCACCGTCCTTGTCTTTGTCATCTCTGCAAGCTATGATGGTTGTCTCGATCATAAGATGAAGAGATGCCGTCGTGTCATCCGGAGGAAGAACATGCTGCCTATCATAAAGTTGAAGAGACAGACGCTGTTCTCAATCGACAATCGTTAAAGGACGTATCTCTTCAAGATGAACACGAAGAGCTTTCACGGCCCACTTTGTGACCTTCAAGCAATTACTGGCACAGCGACCATGAACGCCGGCTTCTCACAATGACAGGCACTATGCTTCTACCCTGGCTCTGTTGTTGCTACATACTTTTTGGCAACATTGAACTCTTTCTTCGCTGGTCGTATAACCTACATGGAAACCGATACTGATCTCGAGCCGAAGAAAGTATTCTTCTGCCTTCTGGCAGTCATTTCTCTAGTAACGAGACGGCGATGGGATTACAAAAATCCTCCCGCTACTGTTGTTCGTAAAAGTTTGATTCATCGTCCTTCACCTGTGGGAAGGTACATGAACGCAAACAGAAGGCTAAACCGGAACAAGACAAATCTAACACGACGTTGACGTAGTACCAAGAAAGAAGAAGACGGGCAAGCGGGAAATCCACGCTCACGATTGAATCAAAGTTCCAAGTAAGATAGGTAAATGGTAAGACATGTTCTCCATCCAAACAGAGTCACAAAGCAGATAAATTACAACTCCCATACTCCCAGTACACGACACAATCCAAACATCAAACACAATCACGCCATCCTTGATCGTCCGATCAAATCTGCCCTCCCTCAACTCTACCCCGGAAGTTTCTCAGTCTCATGATATTTCTTATCAGTCTCATAACACATCCCATCCCATCCCTCCCCAACGGAAAAGCATACAGTATCATCTTACATCCGAGACTAATCCCAGTATCGAAAAACCGATGCAGGACGAATTCCTACACTCTCACAAATCGTCTCCCCATCCATCGCGATTGCAAGATTCTCCTCATCAGAAAAGTACGAAGCGTCGACACATTGGATGCGAAGCCGAAAAAGAGGAGCAGGCGAAGACTGAGGAATGGGTCTACGCTTATAGACTGGTGTAGGTAGATACGTTTCGATAATCCGGTTTCGGGACGTTGTGATAACCTTGTTTGGGAGCGGCTGGTTTGGGTTGCTTGAAGCTCATAGCACATGATTTGATTTGGTTCGGTTGGACACCAGGACAGTCTTTTGGCCATCGCCCTTACAGTCTTGTTCTCTCCGACGTGATTTCTTGGCCTCGTGTTTTTGCATCGCTTTGTTGGCGGCGAGGTAACCGATTACGGCGAAGATGATTTTGCTGATGAGCATTTGGGGGGGTTTTGGTGATGAATTGGTTGTTTGGAGAGATTCAGTTGACGGATTTGGTGTGGTGGTGCTGATCGGGTTGTGACGGGATTGAGAGGTTGGACGGGAGGAGGGAGAGTTCGGGGCTTCGTTTGGTCGAACTAGGAGCGTTATTGTGAGATATGAATGAGGTTGGAGGCAGCAGGTCTCGAGGTCTCAGAGATGGAAGTCGGGAAAGACAATGCTTGTTGACGGTTCTCGAGTACTTCCAGTTCAACAGATGTCTCGTCTTTTGGATGGAAAGAACGATCTTCCATCTGCGTAATTGGCACTGCATGGGAAGGCACGTCATTTGAATCTAGTGACATTTTTCTCTTTTTGGCAAGAAGAATCGTTTAGGTTCCAAAGTTGATTAAATCCATGATTATGTAAGAGAGCTAAAATGGGTTGAACAATCTAATCTAGCAAGTCGAAATTTCGAGAAAGAAGACACACCAGAAGGCAGCCCAATCAACCGCCTCAATGTCTTCTATGTCCTAGAATCCTCCGTCGTCAAATTGAGTAGGCAGTTCCAGATGTAGGTAACTCGGCGTTTGCGCGCAGCTTGTTCAACACAGGAGCTGGTGTCCTTCAAGATGGAGCAATTGGCGAGTCGGGCGCCCATGCAATATGCCTGATCGATATCCCTGACGAGAAGTCCATTATCGCATCTGCTGGCGAAGGCCATGGCGTTCTTGTTTGCTCTGCTAGCAATTGTCGTATTCTGAGATAGGACTTCGCCATCGACGGGAGGAAGCAGATTATGATGATGTTGTCGGATTGGTCTTGGTCAACGATGCAGTAGGCTCAGGGCTTGGATGCCGCCACAAGCTGTGTCAAGACCTGCGTGCAACAGCTGGGAGCCAAGCCATTTACTGACCAAAGAAGCTTGCCCGATGGATTCGAATACGATAGTATCCAGCGAATCCGCCAGTGCGCGTCACCGAGTTTCGATTGGCAGTAGATTAACAGTAGCGATGCATACTGTGTACTATGTACAACCCGAAGCACTAAGATGTCCAATCAAATTAACACTGGAGGCCTGAGCTATTTTCTATTACCACAGCACCAGTACCTTTTCTCGGACTGGATGCCTATATTTACGACCCGAGATCCCGAGATCCAAAGCGCGGGTAATCTAACCCCGGAATCCTTCATCGGGTTGGGATATTCGGCTCCAAATACCTCGTAAACCGTAACCGTAACCGTGTTATCCGCTCGCGGCACTTGCCAGTCCCTGTACGATACTCGCAAAGACCTCGTAGCGCATTGTACCACAGTACGAAGCACTAGCGAGGTCCTTAAGTAAGCACGCCAAGTCTCGAAGGATGATACCTAATTATGTAACTACTGTGTATGTATGTATAGTGCTGGACACTTGGTCACATCCCGAGCCCGAGACCTCGTATATGTACTTATAGTATCGAGTGGCAAGTCCAGCCGCTAATAATATCAGACAATCGCAAAGAATCGGCTTTGCGGCAAGTCATAGTATACACAGTAATAACCTCCAACAAGGCTTGCAAGCACGACCTCCGACAAGGCTTGCAAGCATGACCTCCAACAAGCCTTTGCAAGCATGACCTCCAAAACGCCTTTGCAAGCATGACCTCCAACAAGCCTTTGCAAGCATGACCTCCAACAAGCCTCTGCAAGCCTTCGCGGCAACAGGGTGATAAGGATGCTGCAGGGACAAGAATACGAGGCCCGTAGTCTTTCCTGCATCGAGGGTAGGAAGAAAATAGCTGTGAAGACGGTCATGGTTCTTGCTCTCCAACTCAGAGCATCGATAGCCCGCCCGGGCCAGGGTCACAATTTGGCAGGTCTTGAGGCTGAGTATAACAGCAACTCGATGAGGCCGCGAATTGTTGTAACTGTGAGACGCGGGAGAAGTCTGAGGCTCTGAGTGATGTCCGAGAGTCAGGGTTCATCCATGACATCTTCAACGCCATGCCCGTCGAATTTCGCGACTCCGAATCCTCTGCCCCTACAGAAACCGCTCCTAGAAGCTCAACTCCAGATTGTTCCTACATGTCCTATATCCTGATCATGCTTAAAGAAAGTTTGTCTTTACCTTCACAATATGCCAAACCCCGCTTTCGAACAACTGGTTGAGAATGAAGAGAGTCTGATTGCTAAGCTTGAGGTATTCTTCCCGAGGAAATTGGACAGCAGAGCAGAGACTGATACGACAGCAGCAAGAGTATACGTCCCTCGACTCCGTCGTTGTCCGCAGTATCCTTTCAGATTTCGATTTTACCCAACCCGCGCAACTTCAACAGGCACGCGTTATACTAGACAGTCTGCAGTCCGAAGCCGTCGTGGAAGATGCGTCCGACTTCGACCCTTCTGGCACGAGCGGATATGATGCGGGACCACCTACAGACGCTGCAATCAACCGAGTTGGAAAGAAAAGTGTGAATGACGAGGCGCTGTCCAACTCAAATGAGACGGACGCCACCGGTGTTTCTCATGGACCATCGTCTTTGAATCTCGGATCTTCGTCGGACTCAGATATCGCAAATGATGCAATGGTGGATGAATTCGCGCACCTCGATAATGACGGCAAGATCGCACGACTCTGCGAAATGTTCCCAAACGAAAAACTTGGCGATATCACGTACACCCTTGGAAAGTCGAACGGCAATGTCACGCGATCAATGGACATCCTGCTCAACCATGCCTGGTTGAGCGAGGCAAGAGAAGGAGAAGAGGTTATATCAAGAAGGGGCATCGACGCATTTGACGCAGAGCAGGGTACACGACGTAACAACAAGAAAAACAGAAGGAATCGAAAGTTTAAAAGTTTGGATGAGTATGCTTCATCAGATTCGAGTCAGGCTGTCAACAAATGGGAAGTCGCGAATGCCGATATCAATTTCATCACAATGCGCACGGAGCTGTCGAGTGCAGTGGTCTCGTCCACGTACCATAAAAACGACGCATCGCGGCCCAAAACGATTCTGGCTCTTGCAAAACAGAACGTTGCCGAGCAAAAACCGAGATCACAACCAGATGCCTTTGATATGGACGCGATTGGACTCAGCCAGTCATTTCCGACTATTTCTTACGACATTGCAGCTGCTTTGATCCGTCTTACATCGCCTTCCATTTCATACGCTCATGATTTTGCAAAAGCAGTTTGTTCTCCATCCTCTAGCTCGAGCCACATTCATCGCATCATACCTCAATACGCGCCAATAAGAATATCCGAGGACACAGATGAAACTCATTCTCCGCCTGCAAGCCCACATCCAGGGTCCAGTGCTAGCCTGTTAGCAGCACGTGGCGCAGCGTTTAATCAAGCATCACATTACCATCGTAAAGGGAAATCGGATCGTCTCATGGGCGGCGCTGCTGCCTACTACGCAAATGTTGGTCGCGAAGCCCATCAGGCTCTCCAGGCTGCCACGGCTGCTGAGGCAGATGCTTTGGTGTCGCGCCAGTCGACATCGACACAGCTCGATTTGCATGGTGTTAATGTCAAGGATGCGACGCGTATCGCAAATCATCGCGTACAGCAATGGTGGGATAATCTTGGTGAGTCTAAGATCAAGGGCGGAGGGAGACCAGGAGTGGGAGCAGGATACCAGATCATCACTGGTGTGGGTCATCATAGCCAGGGTGGTGTTGGCAAACTTGGGCCAGCTGTCTTCAAGTCGCTGGCCAGTCAAGGTTGGAAGGTTGAAGCGGCCTCGCATAGTGGCTGTCTGGTGGTCAAAGGTGTGACTAGTGGCAGGCGGTGATGTATATTGCAGCGATGTATGAGTGACGATGTGAGGATTTGGGCGCATACTTGGTACATAGCGTTGGCGTTTGGGCCTCTGTGATGGGCACTGTTTTTGTAGAGTTTTGTATGAAGCGTTCTGGCGATCTCATAACACTTGTAAGTGCATTTCCATGAAAAAATACTCAAGCTGAAGGTTAGCAGAACCAAGTCGCTCACCAATACTTGAACGCCATTCTCGCCGACCAGGTCATGCAGGTAAGTACGTGGTACGGAGAAACTGAGTGAAGTCGCGTCGAAAGAAACGTTGCGCGAGAAACAGTCATCACCAGAGATGGACAGTCAGGTAGCTATAGCCGGGTCAGCTAGCCGGGGTTGTACTCGAAGGTCACAAGGGGTAGCCAAGGGATGAAGGTGAAGCCATACTGTAGCTGGGGCTATCGGGGCAGAGAACATCTGACCTAATACTGGATTCGTTAAATTCGGCTCGATTCGCTTTCTCAGGCTACGATTCAATAAATACTCTTGATGCAGCGCTCTTTCCCTTTCATTTCCGTCACTTCAACCTAACATCACTTTGTCCACCACCACTTTTCTCAATTATCACTTTCACTAAGCAAGGCCCCCTCTCTCAATCATCGACACATACGTTCTCTACCAGAGTCCATCATGCTCCGCCAATTCGTGGTCTTCATGGCCTTGGTTGGCCTCCTCTTCATCTCCCAGGTAATCTACGATCCACGTACTTAGCTCACAAGATCGCAACTGATCAGCATCATTATCGCAGAGCTCAGCTATACCTACAAGTGCCCCCTCCTCCCTCGCAGGCTACAAAATCGTCGACATGCAGTGGAATATCACAGGTTTCCCCGGAGGCCCACAGACTATCATGACTGGGACTGTTCAAGACGTCGCCGCCCAACTCTCAAAGCTCAATCCGAATTGGAAGACCGAGTTCAACTTTGACAAGGCGTCTACTGCTTCCTATGAGGTGGAAGCCGCCGGCTCCAATGGCTGGGAGCGGGATTTGTACTGTGAACCTGACGATGGAGCTAGAGCTGATCAGCAGGCCATCGTGTACGGGGTCATGTACCTCAGGGGGGTACCGGGTCGCCCACACGCTGGCCCCGGTCCCCATAGTTGCAACAGGGTGAGCTGCTCGTGGGGTTCTGGAATCTATTGGTGCAACGATGTAAGTCACGGCTGTGGAGATTCTGTAGGCTGCATGCTAATCACGTTCTGATGTCAGGGCGTTGGCGAAAAGACTCTTGATGGTTTCGGTGTCGTTGCGGATGGTGCTCAGATCCTTTTGAGTGCTTGTTCTTTTGAAGATGACATGTGGTCGTGGGGTTTACATACGGGAATTGCTGGCACGGTTTGGAATGCTGATCAGTGGTTTGTCTCTATCGTTCAAGATGATTGTTGAGCGTGGGCTTGGCTTTGGTCTACTTGAGGGCTTGACGGGCGGTTCACCTGAGGAGTAAAGGAGGCACGTGGTACTTGCTCTACATGTTTGGGGATTCCATTACGTGGGCTTCTCTTCACGGTCTTGGGAGAAAAGTCCTCAAGGTTCTTGTCCATATACTTTGAGATGGAAAAATCTGTGAATCTGTACTGCGGATTAAAAGGGTCGTCCCTATGTCTCAAAGAGACGGCTTCACATGTTTCCAATAGAAGACTCTGCTACCATCTTTGATGCCATCCATATCTCGCGACAAACCACGTCTTCCCTCAATCCCTCGATAAATAGCTTCAAGACCCGATCATCGAATCCCCCACCCCTTCTCCTATCCACTCTCACCCTTTCTTCCAGCATCTGTCCTCCATCATCACCAAAATCGACGGGAAGATCACACTCACCATCCCAGAAAGTCACTCGCAACTGTACGTCCCACCAAAGCCGTTGAATTTTATCTCTCCACGCACAATCTACACTTTTACAGTACAATCCGCGGACGCACCAACCGAGATCGCCGCCTCGACCTATCGACACCCCTTTTTCTCGAGGACACGACCGCCATTGTATTTGCACGCGGATGTAGCGCGATTGTGCTAGTAGGCTCTAAGGATACTCTTATCCATCTCTACGCCTTCACAACGATGATAACGTGTTCTCAATTACGGCTCTGAGGTTTCAGTGAAGTCCTGCTACTCGTTATACACCGTTCTATGATACATACCCTACCTCGACACTTGTCTCTGAAAGCCACGTTGGAAATACGGTGACGCTTTTAGGGAGTGCGTTTGCGCAGGGAGGTTATTGTGTGACGGGGATCTCTCTTTTGCGCAGTTATTTCGCCGGTTGGGAGTTGCCATCGTGCTTTCATTGGGGTTTGTGGCGTGGATGTAGAACTATGGTGGCTAGATCGGTGCATTGATGTACCGGCGCGCCGTCCCTGGTGGCCGTGGAAGTCCACATCAAGACCGTGTAGCTCAGTTTGTTAGAGCGTGGTGCTAATACGTCCGTCGATGTGACGCCAAGGCCGCGAGTTCGACCCTCGTCATGGTCATTTCGTTTTGTTCGTTGCTGGGTATGAGGTTGTTATTTTTGTTTGACGTTGTAGTCGAGGTTTGAAGGATGGGTTTGACTTTGGAGAATTTTTTGGACCCCTGCGATGCGGGGCGCCAAGAGGAAAACGAGAGTAGAACTAGAAATCAGAGAGTAGAGGGCGATGAAAGACGAGACGAAGAAAAAGAAAGGGAGGGATATCGATAAAGAATCAATTAGTTCAAAGGTATCTCTCGCTGTGTCGCATCATTCATCCATATCCATATCCATGCCCACAGAACAAGTCGTGATAATTTACATTCCGTCGCTTTGCGCCGTGCCATGCCGTCCAAACACCTTATCGCTAAAATGCAGGTCATAAATATCGCATCAATCCATGCATCTCATGTCGAATCACAATTTATCCTATCCGTCATGCCAACAGGGGAGAAGGCTACCTGACACCAAAAGGTGCCTTTGGCTTCCAACCAGGGATGGCTCTGGATGTGTGCTGTGCAGCCTTGTGTAACCTCTCCTCATCCTCTCTGGATCTGGAGCGCGACCTCTCCTTCTCATCGGCCAACCATCCATGTGTGGGTTTGAGAGGTTGTTGGCTTCTTCCCATGCCTCGCTCGACGTCGCGAGCGCGGGAGTTGGAAGTCGATTTGTTCACGTAGACTGTGCCTCTCCTGCTTTTATTTTCTTGTGCTGACTTTGGTGGGACCTTGCGGCCTGTGATGCGCCGGGAAGCGCGTCGGATTGATTCGCGGACGTTCCATTGTCGCTTTTTGGCTAGGTACCAGAGAGCCCACATGCTTGCTGTATGCTTGTTAGATGTAATCGTTGGGCGAGGTGTGGAGAAAGCTTACCAATAGCTACGATTACCAGACCGATGGCAACTGATATTCCGATGATAGCTCCAGTTGATAGACTGAATGCGCCTTGGTTGGAACCATCAGCACCTGCTGCTGCGGTCGGATGTTGTATTGATCCAACTCCTCCATCTGGTACACCAACTCCATCTTGAGCTGCCATTGTTGGGAAGGCAGGTTCAGTATGTGTTGATGTTGCAGCTGTGGTAGAAGTGGCTTGAGGGAGAGCGAGCACGACTGAAGGCAAAAGCAGAAGGCATCTGTACAAGTAGAGTTTGTCCATGGCTGGTAGATGTAGTGGTAGATTCCCTGGGTAGATCGATGTGATATTAGACCGATGTGATATCGTGTGATGGTGTGACGAGAGTAAAATGCTCTAAGGTTAGGAGCAATGGTAAGTGGCACGACAATAAGGCTATTGATTATCTCAGGGAGCTGTTCAGCAGGTATATATTCTCCAAGGGACCTCTGGGTAATTATTGGATCCGCTAGCATGATGGGCGGTTAGAGCCGTACTAAGAATCTGTAACATCCTAGGGGGTTGCTGTCTTTGCGTGAAGACTGGACGAGAGCGAACTGATTGGAAAGGGTGGCTGCTGGTCGGTTTTGTGTGGGCGGTTACAGTGAAGGAGTTGGAGTTGATACGTGCCGGGATTGGCTAGCATCCATGCACGAGCTTAATTTGGATCGGAGCTTAACCACAACGCGTTCCCCCCACAGGCTCGGAATTCTATTTGAGGTTCTTCACGAAGACGGAGAGAACGGTGCCATGCATATCAAGCGCAATGCCAACTCTGCGCGCCATCTGCATCTGTAGGCGCACAATGATATTCAGGCTATGAGGCGTTGCGCGTCCTGATACAATGCTGATCGCGGTTATTCTCAAGTCTTCACAGAACCATTCGTCTTGAGGTGTGGAGGCTGCGTCGGAAGGCTCATCCAAGCGGTGTAGGAGCAGTTCATGGAGGATTCTCAAGGCTTCTACAATGCTGTTGGCTGCGTCGGGCCATGTACCAGGTGTTTGTTGGCGCCAATATAGAGAGCCGGAGACCAGAGTGAGTCCACAGTTTGCGGCTGCTTGAGGCTCTGATGTTCCGCGTTGGCTTCGAAAGTATGCGGTAGGCTCATCAGAACTTAATGGGCTCTGTATAGGGGGAGGGATGCACTCAACAGCAGGTTGGGGCTGTAAGTTCTTCCAAGATCAGAACCCATGGAGGTGCTACTCGATGTGTCAATATATCCAGCTAATTGATTTCACAGGGTGGTATTCATTCAGTATTTATTAGGTTGCAGCTATCTGGTCTTCTTCGTACTGATAGATGGAAGTTTTATCAAGAGTTGAGGATATGGGTCCCATCGTGCCTTCCTCTTGTATGGCATTGGATTAGCCCACCATGATTATCGCCACCTCTCTTTTTGTCTCAACCTCACTCAATCACAAACCTCTCCGATACTGTCTTCACCACCTCTTTGTATGCTGTATTAGTCTCTGATTTTTCTTCTCCTCGTCCCGTTAGTTACATTTCTGCAGCCTGGCTTCATCCCCATGGCCACGCTTACCACCATCCGAGAAGAGTCGTCCAACGGCCATATCGAAGGCCTGGACGGCGATGAAACTCAATTCGTGCCAGAGACTCAGCTCGACGACGATAATGGTAACGATCTGGACCCCGGCGACAAGGATAGCGATGACCGGCCAGCTAGTCGTGGCTGTGACTCCATGACGCCAACTACCAAGAAATTATTAGAAGAATCAAGACCACTGTCGTCTCATGGTCCAGCTCTTGTGGCAACAGATCTCACTTTCCAGCTTGAGAGGCCAAAGTCATCTGGAGAGGATTCATTCACCGGAGGTTTCACTTTCGCCAAGCACCAAATTCCAAAGATGAACTTTCAGCACGGAAAGCGTCAGCAATCAGCTTCCCCGGAAGTGGAGAAGCAGCGAGAGCCGAGGGAATACCGAGAGGGTGAGCTCGTTGTCTTCTATGTATTCTCTTCACTAACGATCAAACAGAAAAGCTCCAAACAATTAAGGTGCCAACCAAACCGAGTCACATCCAGCAAGAAGGTCCAGCTGGATCAGTAATTGCTTCCGGTATCTACAAAAGTTCTCATCAGACTCAACATGTTACTTCTGGTCAAGATATCACCGACCGGCAGCCTGCCAAGAAATTGTCCAGGACCAAGAGCAGCGGAAAGAAATTGAAAGAGAAAGTCCGTGTTCCTCGAGAGACCGGACCAGCTATTCGGCAACAAGAGAATCATGTCCATGTATCTGTATCCCGAGAGGCTGGAGCATCCGCTCAGCAACATGAGAATCCCATTCAAATTTTCAACGCCAGTGTCAACCAAAACGCTGCATGGCCCGAAGACCAAGAAGCGCCACAACAAGACAATGCGATGCAGCCTGTTGAGCAGCAGTTCTTACATCAGCAGCCGAAGAACACGATACAATCCTTTGCACAGAATCGATGGCAACAACAGGGCGAGGAAAAGTTCGATGAAGATCACGGGCATGAGCAACCGAACGCGATACAGGTGGTCGACGAACGCCAGTGGCAACCGCGAAATGATGCTCAAGTGGACAAACAACATTGGTACGAGCAGCAGGGCACTATGCCGGATGTAAACGACCAATCCTGGCAGCGCCAGGCTGAGGTGCATCCATCTGATGAGCAACAATGGCAGGAGCAGGAGATGCGGTCGACCCAGGCCGGTGATGAACAGGCTTGGCAGCAAGAGAATCAATTGCGATCAACTGACGAGGCAACGCGGCACCAATCTGGCATGGAAGAGACCTTGCATGCTGCGGTTGGACCCTGGGGAGACACTCAACTGCACAGCCATTCGGCCCTTTCCCGGCAGTCTGAGTTCCAGGAGAATCATGGCCAAGCGGTTTCCGAGCATCATGCTGTCGACAACAATGTCGGTCGTATTCAGCATGTCTCCAACCCTACATCCCACGGCAATAACGTTCAGCCAACGACCATCGCCACTGGTATCAAGGGAGTGACGAAGAAAAAGAAGAAGAAAAAGAAGAAGACCAAGGTGAAGCCAGCTCTCGATTTTTGCACATTGCCAGAGGTCCCCTTTGGTGTCCCATTCGACCAGCTTGGTCAAGTCCAATCTGCTGAAAATCTTCGTCGAGACTCGAATCAGGATTCACAGCCTGGGCTAATCCCACAGCCTTTTGTCCCCAATCATATACACAATGAGGTCCTTCAGGACTGTCATGTCATTCCTAAAGCCAGTGATCAGCATGATTCGAGACATTTTGTGGAAACGATCGAAGAAGCTAGGGATATCGACCAACAAAACCAGGTACAGGAACCTCAGCATGTCTCAGCACACGTTATGGGCAACGAGCCTGCCATATTCCCGTCTCTGTTTCGCTCGTCAGTTCCTGAACAGACGAGCCACCCTCGTCAAAACAACGGAGCAGGGTCGCGCCAAGTGCTGCCTCTAGTAGCGGCTTCACCTGAAGAGAGACCAGAAATCGAAGTTCACATTTATCAACAGCACGGTCACCAGGAGGCTATTGCTGATGGCTATGACGAAGGACCTCAACATAATGCCCAGCACCGCCCGCAGGCTCAACCCGCACTGGTCAAAGATCAAGCGACGCAAGACGCAAGCGCACAGACACTGCGCCGTCATACTGATGGTGGTTTGGAACATCGTGAAGATCCTCGTTACCGTGCACCGCTTCATGCACCGCCTGATGACCCCTTTCACGTCGATGAGCCTGCTCTCCAAAATGTTGACATAAAGCAGAGCCGCTTGGGCCAGGACAGCGAGATCACAAATTGGCATCGCGGTAGCAAACATCAGGCACCACAACAAGCGGGCCTGGAGGAACCGTCCGAACTTGATGAGTATGGTCGACAAAATTTGCACGCCCAAGATATCCCGCTTGAGGGGACCATCGAGGCTCGTGAGCATGAAGCATTTGAGACGTCCCAACACCATGCTCCACACCTGCATCGCTCACAGCCATTGCTTGCTCGTGTGAACATGCCAAGGCCGCATCAATTTCTTACAGAGTCTCACAACCGTGCCCAGCAGGTCATCCAGGCACCTGAACATGTAGAACGCGTCCAAACACCTGCGGAGCCTTCGCAATCCTTGCGACAGCATCCTGTAATAATTAATGCTCAGTCCTCCACTCTCCGACGTTGTGCATCAGCATCTATTGGGCGAAAGAAGTTGAACCAACGGAGAGGCCCAAGACAGCAGACTGTGGCTCCAGTCGCCCAGTCGACCCTGCCCACGATCGACGTGCCCAACACCAATCAAGTTGGCAGTGCCACGGATGGAACTCATCCAGATCCGATTACCGAGGCCTATTCATCTCAGGATGATCCAGTCTCTGGTGCATTGAAAGTATTGCAGTTCACTCTCAGGCAAGACCTTCAAGCTAGCATCACCAAAGAGAATGAGGCTAGGAGAGCCCTTCAATCCGAAATCGCTGAACTCAAGGTTTCGGAGGCAAGACTGCAAGCCGAAGTGAATATAGTCACAGCCTCCAAAAACGAGCTTATCGAAACGTCGAAAGAGGATCGCGAAAAGCTGAAGGCAGATTCAGAGAGGCTGACGAAGTTTAAGATGTTCATCAATGGCGTTAACAACGATTTAGCCAAAGAAAAGCAAAATGCAAAGGCTTTGCTGCAGCAGATCACTGAGCTGGTGGACGAAGGGAAGGTCAGTGCAACCGAGCGCAAACAGATCTACGAGCAACTCACCAAGGCCATTAAGACCTCACAAGCAGAGCAGAGCAAGTGGGCAAAAGAGCTCACAGACGCCAGATTGCTGATCCAGAGATTCGAACTTGAGAAGATGTCCTTGCAGAAGGAGCTGCGAGAGAAGAACCAACTTCTCGAAGACGAACGGGACCAGCGGTTACGACTCGCCGATGACATTCGTTTCCAAGCAGTGGACCAGCAGCTCATGAAGCAACTTATCAGCGACACCGCAGCTTCTCTTCTCCAAAGATTGTCGGAACTTCAGTTGACTGTCACAAACTCTAAAGACACTGTGACCAGTCAAGGTGTGGCTGAATTGCTTCAACTGGTCAAATCTCTTGAGTCTCGCAATCCCGTCTGCCCAGCCGATCTCGCTGGCCTCAAAGAACAGGTGGACAGCCTTCAAAGCAGGTGGGCTAGCGTGATTTCTTCATAACCAAGGCCTGTGCTAACAACCCATAGCATGATCACCCGTATGTCCGAGCTCCAGTTATCTTGCACCTCAGATTTCCCAGAAGTTGCCATCAACGCACAGGTGGCGCTCGATCTTGAACAGAAGCTATCTGAGCAGCTGTTGACACTTAAATCCGATGTTCTCTCCACGCAGTCGCTCCAAACTCAACTAGGAGAGCTTCGAGAGGCCAAAGCGACGAGCGATGAGCGCAGTGGCGCGAAGGATCGGCAGATCAGCGATCTGAATGAGCAGCTGGGTCGACTCCAGGAGGCTAGAAATGCTTTGGTTGGAAAGCTCAATCAAGCCGAAGCTCAACTATGCGAGCACACTTTCGGTCCTTCGAATGAAGAGTTTGAGAGTGTCAAGCAGGAGTTGGAGGAAGCGCAGCGCAAGCTGGAAACGGCTGACGAGACGGAGAGGAGTTTGCAGACCGAGATTGAGACGCTTCAAGAGTCGATACAGGCCAAGGAGGGCCGGATCAATGCCATCGCTAAGCAAAAACTCGAGTCCGAACGTAAGGTGAGCCATGATTTCTTTGACTTCAACGTCGTGTTCATTGACTCCATTTATCGTCCAATCCTGAGAAACAAAGACCTGGCAGGATTGGTCTGGACACTTTCATGGGGAAATGATGTCGATGCTAATGAAAGCGTTGTATCGCCAGGATGAACAACTGACTTCGAGTAGGCCGCCGAAAACTTGGCTTCGATGCGCAGTCAGTTGTCTAGAGAAGCCCAGCAGCTGCGTCAGGAGCAACAGGCTGAGTTTGACAACAAAATCCATCAAAAGACCCAGAGACATCAGCAAGCTGTTGCAGCTCAGCAAAAAGCGGAAATTTTAAATGCCAGCTATGCTTCCGCAATCGAGTCCTCCAACAAAGACCATGCTGCTACTCTTGACACTCTAAAGAGATACCATGAATCTGCCATTGAGACAATGCGCAAGAATAACACAGCCGCCATGGAGAGTCAATCTCGCCGTCTCCAGGAAGAAGCTCGGAAGAAAATCGATGCGCAGCGACGAGATCTAAACGACAAAGCCGATCGGGAGAAGGATGAACTGCGACGAGATCTGAACGACAAAGCCGATCGGGAGAAGGATGAACTGCATCGCAGGATCGCTGCAGCCGAGACAGAGAAAGACAACGCTTTTCGTAGCCTCGAGAAGGCCAAGGAAGAGGCCGAGGAAATCATTAAGAAGCAGACCGAAAAGACCAGGAGCGATCTCAACGACCTCCAGTCTCGGCTTAGAGCAGAGACTCAACAAGAATCAGAGAGGCTCACTCAATCCCACAGCAAGGAAAAGGACGTAATTCGACAGCGCGCCACCAAAGCAGAGGCTGGACTGGAATCTTTGAGGAATACCCTGAAAGATCAGCTTGCGGAACCTTTCCTGCCATCGCAACTATCCGAGCTGTCCCAACCAGCTCGTCCATCTCAGCGTGACTTTCAGCCCACCATCTCGTCCTCGGAGCCGAATCCCACCCCATTCAAGAAACCACGCAGAAAGGTCGATCGTCGTGAACTCGCTCGCCCAGGCTCTCGCGTACTTTCTGACGACGGTGTGTCCTTGCAGAACGCCACCCCTGCTACTTCGATGACTCAATGGCCTAAGATTCGCACCTTCGCCGAAATCGATTCCATGATCAGCGAGAGTTTCCAGATATTTGAGGACCCATATCCTTCGTCAGAGCTCACCGATTTGCCATCTTCGCTGCCTTCTGGTTCTCCTGTGCTTCGAGAACTTCCTGTCACGGACCCTAGAGGCAATGCACAGCCAGGAACTGCCTCAAGCAGTGGAAGTGTCTCAAATCCTTTCTTTGGTCCAGCGCGGCCTAGGTCTAGAGAACATGCAACTGCCAACTCGGCAATGCCTGTGACTGAACTTTCAACTCAGGCGAACTCGTCTTTGGCAGCTAGCCGGGTCACAGAGACTCAACATCAATCTTTGTCAGCGTTGGATGATCTGCCGTCCGAGATCGAGGATTCACAGAGCCAATCTAGACGACTTGCCTTTGCTACTGGCAAAGAGAATCGCCCTCCAATTAACGGTGCTCCGATGCCAGGTAAGAGTGCCACCCGATCGGCGCACTTCCAGACGCCAAAGCCAAAGGACAAAGGTGCAACTCACGAGCCAACTCAAACAGGCTCGCCAGACTACCTGAGTCTATCACAGCCTCGACATTCCCAAAAAATCACAACATATGGACACAAAAAGCAAGCGAATCGCCCATCTTCTGGTCAGGACTCGCAGCATGCTTCACGCAATGACGCCTCATCATCTATGAAACGGCGCCGTAGCACGAATGCTGCTGAAGACAAAGCCTCAAAGAAGCGAGGAAAGACCACGAAAGAGCAGCCGGTTCTTCAATCTCAGTCGCAATCGCAATCTCAATCTCAACATGTCGATTCGCAACGAATCGCTGAGAGTTCAGCCCAACGTATCTCCGAGACACAACTTCAACACTCCGAATTCAATAGCCTGCATTCTCAAGTCCTGCCACGTTCAACAGCCCCGCCAATTGCTAGAAACCGTATGCTTCCTCTTCCTAGCACCTCGCCTAGACCCACCTCTCAACCACGACCTTCCTCAGCTGAGCATGTCTCTCAGTCTCGGGCCCGCACGTCTAGTACTATTGCCAACTCGACAGCTGCCAATCGCGGCAAAGGTCGCACTGTTGCTGGACGTAGTTCTGCTTCTCGATATGACCTTCGATTTAGCCAAGAGCTCGATCGGTGAGTAGACTTTACGTAGACTCGTTTCGGATGAGTTGATCTGCCCGATGCATTCCTTGCTATTCTTCAATTGTTGCTCACTTCATTCAATCGTGCGCACGTTTTACGACGTTGATCGTTTTAGAGGTGGTTGTCTCTTTCTTCACATTTACCATATGAGCCGACTAGTTGATCTTTACTGATCCCATGTGGTATCACAAGCCATGCTTCTTACTTGCTACTTGGGCGAAAATAACTGCAATGTACTAAAAACAGAAGTTGAATGGGAATATATGGAGGATCTGAAAGCATTGATCGTGTGTATCATAGTACAAGTATATATCTACAATGCATCGCCGCGTGGCAAATCTCACCAAAATCTTGTGCCGCGATGGTTTTGGCGCCGTGGACGCCAGTGGTGCTCCCTAACTTGACCCTGTAATGGACTGGTTGAGACTACGAAACGGATTATGGTTCTTGAAGATCTTTGGTGTCGGCCGGGGGTGCAGAGCATGTTTGAGGCGGACGCCGGAGGAGGAGGAGGAGGAGGTAGTCGAGAGGATGTGTTTTCGCGATCGCGTTCGTCATCTACTTCCACCACGTTTTTGCTCAAGGAAGAGGACCTGTTTCTTGACTATTCGGAAGCCATGTCAGCGTATATACCCAATTCCATGTAATCTCTCTTTTTGCCAAATGAACATGCGCATTGATCCATGACCGCCGTGGGCCATGTGTGATTCTTCTGCGGTGTGTGCCAGTCTGTATCTCCTCTCTGCGCTTTGCCTTGCGACCTTCTCATCGTTCAACTCTTGGTCCATCTCTTATACTCTTCCCGCCGATTCGATCCATCTATGCAGCTCCCCACCTTCCTCATGTTCCCCAGTCTATACGCCACGACGTCCTATGCTCGTCTTTGCCATTCCTGCTTGTCCCCCTCCTCCTCCCCCTCCTCCTCCCATCTTTCCTCTTCGAACCGCCACTACTCCCAATGTATAACTTGGAGTGTTAAGAAGGAAAGATGAGACGTACCCACTGGATCATACTTCATCATACTCAGCGGTCTACTCGTCCTCGGTCGCGTCATCGTGCGGTAGAACCCCGTCATTGCCATGCTGATGATTCGGACGGCGATTGTGCGGGATTTGGCTAGGAGGTGTGGAGATCAGTTTGGGGTTGGGGTTAAGGGCGGGAGGAGTGGACGGGGAAGTAGACGGGGAGGTATTTATATTAGGGACTCGCGATGGTTTATAGTGGGCTTTGGAGAGGGGGGAGGGGACATACCTTTCTTAGCCATGGCGATGGGATTCTGAAGAACGGGTGTGTGTTTATGGTGGTGTGATTTGTCTTGGATTTTTGGAGTCTGCGGTTTGGAGGTTGGGGTTGCGATGGCGAGATTGTCCGGTTTGCCGAGGAATTCGCGATGCTGGGGGAGCGATCGCGATGGTTATTTGATGGATTGAGAGATGATAGAATAATGTAATCTTGCTTTGACGGAAATATAATATCATTATTTTATAGTAAGAAGCTTTTCGCATCTCAAACTAACTGAGAATATGACTGTAGCTAAATAACGTATTAAAGAGGTAAATTTATCACATTAAGTATCTTCTATAATATTATGAATCAAAAACAGGGGAGATTTAGTAGAATAGTGACTAGTATCTTCACCTATATGTCAGGCTCTAGAACCGTTAACCAATCAAGTAGAATACCCATGAATCAAGTCTTTCACCCGAGAGCAAGAAGAGAGTTAAGAGTAGAGATCGGAACTAGCTTCTCAGCCCGGCCCGTCAAACACATACTGCCAGAATCTATTTCCCCCTTCACCTTCTTTCCGTCTTTTCTAGGGTTGTTGATAGAGCATGAGTTTTCTCAGCAAGGGATTCACGACGTCACGACTTGGTGATGAAATAGATCAGGCAATCAGACAAGACACAGTTCATTTTCTCAAAACATAAGAAACCGTCATATTGAAAATCTTGATTTTGTTTCGAAGACTACGGACTCAACATTCTTCATCTCTATCCACCACCTCACAGAACATAGAATGAGAGCAAAAACGTATCAAGTCTTCCCTTTCCCATTGGAGGAAAACGCCATTTGTATGCCAAGAAGATCAAACTAGATCATTAACAATGAAAGAAAGAAGCAAGATGAACAGAAAAAACGCTTTTTGAAACTGTTCGTATCATGCTCTCCAAATCCCTCCCCAATCAAGACGCAAATAACGAACTAAGTATCGCGACAACGAGAAATTAGAGTGGTAATCGATTGTAGCAAAACCAAAAGCCCGATCGATATCTCACTTCATCCACACACAGGTTAGTATCCACGACGGGGACCACCATTGCCAGCGTTCTTGATGGTATCAAGGATGATCTGCTTGGCCTCCTCACATCCGTCCTTGGAGCCGACGATTTCGACCGCCTCGCCCTCGCTCTGGCCTCGTGGGACTTGCACCTTAGTGCCAGTCTTCCTGCGGATGCTGTTGATTTGGCTTCCGCCAGGTCCAATGATATGTCTGTATGTCCGTGGGTCTGGCAAAATCAGGTAACCGGTCCACGAAGGTTCACCAGCCTGAGCAAGAGCCTTCTCAAGCTGTGCCTTGGCCTTGGCGACATTCTCAGGGGATCCTCGTAAGATCCATGGGATGGTCTCATCGCCATCAGCACCATCGTAAACAGAGCTGTTGTCGACCAGCTCCCAGGAATGGGCATCGGCGGATGCAGCTGGGTCGTCAGTGATGAGTGGCATGGCTGTTCCGCCATTGGCACGAGCACGTGGGTTGGTAGCAGTTGGCCGAGGTGGAGGTTGTTGGCCAGCATGATCAACAGTGACCTTGTGGTCGTTGCGTAGACGACGGAAAAATTGGCCATTGTCAGAAACGTCGTGATGGAACTTGCGAGGCACGTTAATGGTCTCGCCTTCTTGTTCCTTGATCAAACCAGCGATGTGCTCCTTGGCTGCCTCGATGTCGGAAGGCTGGCCAGTAAGCTTGATCTGAGAAGCAGCCGGTCCGGTAGCGCCTTGTCTTGGAATGTCAATGGAAACGTTGAACTTGCTTTCCAATTGACGACGTGCTTCACCACCACGACCGATGAGAATTCGGTGCTTCTCAGTTGGCACCTCCATACTGTCAGCAACCTGGCCAGCCTTCTCCTCCACTTGAGCCTGGATAGCAGCCACAATCTTGTCGACCATAGCTTTCGGGCCTTGAATGCGGATGGTATTGTCGGCGTCACCCTGCTTAGGGAAACGGACGATTTGAGCAATCGCACGATTGTCGTCCGGTCCGCCGGCGTCAGTCACAAGCTTGCGGACGTTGGTACCGCCAGTACCAATCAAAGTCTTGTGGTGTTTTTGGTCCACGGCAATGTTCTTTGTGACAGTATCGTCAAAAACTTTGGCACGCTCCTGGAGAAGTTTCTTAGCGTCTTCGACTTGTTTTTTGGTCCCCTTCAGCTTGATCTCGACGCGACCTGATGCATCAGGGGTGTCTCTGGCGTTAGGAATGTCGACCTGAGCTCCAGTAGCAAGACGGAGACTCTCCATCTCGCGACCACCAGCTCCGATCAAGGATGGTACCTGGCTCTGTTGAACAGAGACCGAGGCTGAATGCGAGTTGTCCATGGTCCACTGCAAGAGGTTAAGAAGTTCTTCACGAGCTTCATCAGCACCCTTCCTGGGACCCTTGATAATGACTTCATCTGGTGCTTGGTTGCGGAAGTTCTTGACAGATCCTTCGGTAGCCTCATCCTCTGCTGGTGCATTGCGCGGGAAGTTGACACGAACGTTGTAGCGATCTTGGAGACGATTGACCTGGGCGCCCTTTTGTCCAATGAGTTCACGGTGGTACTGTGGCTTAACCTTGATGGTGTGGGTGGTCTCGTCTTCAAGCTTTTTCAGGTTGGAGACAATGTGAGCCTTGCAAGCAGCACATTTCTTTTCTGGGCCTTTGAGCTCACACTTCCCGTCCTTGACCTGAATCTCGACATCAAACTCCTCACGTAGACGGTTGATGTTCTCGCCGCGCTTACCAATGAGGAAGTTGGCAAACTTCTGCGGGTAATCGAAGGATGTTGTAAACCCACGCTCGGCTTCATCCTTGATTTCTTGCTCCAGGAAGGCAAGAAGTTTTGCGTTCATGTCATCGACAGCAGAAGAGGGACCACGAATAGAGAAGCCGGGTGAAGCTTTTGGTCGACCAGAGAAAGTAGCTTGAACAGGGAACTGGCCTTGTGGCAAACCTTGCTGCTCACGGTCAATGTATCGGCGAATCTTTTCATTATATCTCGGGTGAGCATCGATTTCGCGAGACTTCAGAGCTTGTTGTTGAGCGAGAATGTTTTGGATGTAGCTCTGAGCTTGCTGAATGGCCTGTTGATGCGCCTTGACCTCGGCAGCGGATGGCTGTTGACGGGGAATCACATACTCGGTTGGAGAACCTGGAGCTTCGAACACGAGCAACAAGTCGGGAGTCTCGCTGTGACCATCGGGGAAGACAATGTGTACACCATGCTCGCGTCGGATTTTCGGTGCTTCGCGCTGTTGTAGATGTTGATGGAAGAAAGGGTCGACTTGCATAGGTTGGAATCTCGAAGGTGGGTGAGCACCAACTAGGTTCATGATATCCTGACGAGCCTTGGTCGCGTTCTTAAAGTCTTTTGAGTAGACCTCCCACGCAGTTGGTCCATCAGTACCAGCAGGTAAGACGATACTGGCATCGTGCAATGCTTCCAAATCGGCCAAAGCCTGCTTTTGTTGGAGGTAACGAGTCATGTTGCGGGCATGAGGGTGACCGCCACCACGAGCGTTGATATGCGGCTTAGCTATGTCGACATTCATTTGATGCATCTTCTCAGCCAGCTCCATAACCTTATCGACACCACCTTCAATCTTGTCTGCTGGACCAACGATATACAAGTTGTCGTCATCGACACCAAGAGGTGGCTTGATGAGGGCGCAGCCGGTCTCCGCAAGGAAGTCGTGGAGAGAAACCCCACGGTCTCCGATGATGAACTGATGTCGGCCACGGTCCATTGGAGTCTGGTTCAAGGTCAGATCACGACGCAACTTGGTAACAAGGGCCTCGATTTCCGAGCGAGCTTGCTGAGCCGCCAATCGGTCACCAGATATCTGAATTGGGATAGATGGCTGAGCTAGGAACTGCACAGGTTGTCCTTGAGCAGCAGGATGTGGTGGAGCTTGGTCCTTCCAGGTGTGGTAATGAGGTATCTGGATCTTGATGTCGCGGCCTCCCTCTAACGCACCGACACGCTCGTTACGGGGTCCAGCCAAAAAGGGGTAGAATTCAGCTGGGATGTCCTTGAGACGCATGTTGTTGATTGTGGAAGTGTGTTTATTGACAATTTCTTCGACCATGTTCCGAGCCATTTGTGCTCCAAGCGCATCTCCCTCGATCACAACATCGACCATGACTTCGTCTTCGTCATCCTCGCAGACAGGAGTGGGTGAATCCTCCTGCTTGGGAATTTGTACCTTTGCGCCGGATTTCTGGCTGATACCTTGGATGACAGCACCTTGACGACCGATGATGTAAGGGCGAGTAGAGGCTGGGATAGGGACCTTGATAGTGTGCTGCAAAGATAGTTAGATTTGTCCGATGCATTTGGATAACAAGGCTTACCTTGGTACCGATTGCCTGAACGAGCTCTTTGAGAGCCTGACGAACAGCCTCGACTGGACCTGTGCCCTCGAAGAAGATACGACCACCCGGACCTTCTTTTGTGGCGATGCTGGCCTTGGAACGTTTGTTGATTTCGCGGAGGACTTCAGCGACAGGCTTCTTCAATTGGCTACGGGGCATAATATCCTGTGGACCAAGCGAGATACGTTCGACATGGCGACCGGGTATGGCAAGGCCTGGGTTACTGCCGGGAAGGGACATGCTAGGAGTTGAGCCACGGGTGGATGCATTGGTGGAACCATTTGTTGCAGGCTTTGCACCATTCGTCTGCGAAGCCTTGCCCCAAGTGTTTGCAGGAGCAGGTTGGCGAGGAGCAGGACCACCGAGGGCTGGGAAAGCTTCTTCGGACTTAACGTCGAAGGCAGGACCTTTTGGTTTTGGAGCTGGAGCAGCATCGTCGACCTTCTTCTTTCCCTTAGCGACATCGGATATGGTAGTGGTTTCGGCGGATGGGACTGGGTGAGCAAGGTCCTCCTCGTCAACAACATCCTCGACTTGGACCTTGTGGGCTTCTTCAGCAGCGTGCTTGGCCAAGAGCTTCTCAGCCGCGGACTGCGGCTCTGCAGTAGCAGAGGTGCCGTTGGTTGGAGCTTCAGTTGCCATTTTTCCGGGTGTAGAGATGGTTGAGATTTGGGAGCGTAATTGGCGGGAGGATTTGCTTGTTGAAGAGGGTCAGATATAGGAGATCAGGGCGAGTTTTGGACACCTGTGAGAAGCATGTCAGATCTGGGTATCAGAGCGGAATGCATATAACAGCCATAACAGCCATGAAAGATGACTTTAGGGGGTGTCCCTCTGGTCCGGGTGGTGGCATGACCTAGGGGAGGTATAAGGAAATGTTGGTGAACGTACGGTGTAGACGTAGACGGGTAGTACTGGGATAGAATCTGTTATGCGCGGGCCATTATAATTCCATAGTTGAATGCGTGAGTTGGCTGGGTCGGGTACTGGATATTGTCACAGCGATTGTCACCTCGCAGTTGTTGTGGATTGAATTGGATGATGGAGAAGAAGAGGGCGCGAGGGTCAAAAGTTCCCTGGACTCGTTTGACGGGATGTGGCATTGACCGGCAAAGCGAACTCTTGGCGCACTAGCATGGAGTGAGAACGTTCAGGAACCCTCGAGAATCAACAGACTGACTGAAAACGGTCATCTCATCCAATATTCTCTCGTTCAATCCACGAACGCATTATTCAGCACACAGGATCTTGTGTCCGCCCCAGAGTCATGGATCCTGATCTGGAGGGTAAAATGTACTCAGAGTAGGCGTATAAGTTGAGTGGGAACTGTAAATTAGGTCGAAATACTTGAGATACGGAACAGAGGGGGTATCTACAGCTTCGAGTTTTCTCTCATGAATGAATCTATGCTAGTAGGATTTGTAACTAGACTTCATCGAGAGAGAAAACCCACACGACGCTCTGGATGTTGCTCATTGGTGTCTCGAAACTACTATCCGTCTACTCGTCTTCTCGCTATAGTATCTTACACATCCCCTATCGTACATATTAGTTACGTCAATCATCAAAACATGAAATCATCATCAGGCAATCAACCCCCGCTCAAGCCTTCCATTCCCTCTCAACCACCTTCCTCACAACCTCCCCGCCAGCACCCTCTCCAGCCCCCATAACCCTCATACTGCCCCCATTTGCCCCAAAACCGCCCCCAGAAGCCATACACCCCATGGCCCCACTCGGCCCCATATCCACCCCAAAACTGTAATGATGCTGTGGGGTGGGGCCAGTCATACCGTTGCCTGCAGAGCAGGATTTATCTCGGTCGCCCTCACACCTCAGAGTAGTCGGTTGCGACCCGCCAGAGTAATACTCAACGCCATAATGCGACAATACTGATGCTAGGGGAAGCTTGGAGAGAGCAGAGGATGTGGTGTAGAGGTTTGGTACGCCGTCATTTTGTTGTGTGCCGCGACGGACGATGCGTTTGTTTGAGAGGAGTTTTGTACTATGTTGGGCGAAGGCTTCATTGCCGATTGGGAAGGCATTGAGGGGTGAGGCGACGATTTCTTTATTGGGGAAGACTTGCGCGAGGATGGGGAAGCCGAGATAGGTCAACGATCCACCTAGTGAATGTCCAGTGATGCCAATAGAATAGTTTGGATGTTTCGCGGTCAAAGTTTTGACTTGGGCGATAACTTCGTTGTGGACTGCGCTCCATGGCTTATGTACGCCATGCATTACCTCCACGCCCGCCGGGAACGTCACTTCGCTTAGACCTGTGATGGCTACTTTTCGTGTGTCGAGGTCGTTGCGGAAATCTTTCAGTTCATTGGATCCTCGGAAGACTATCTCGATCCTTTTTCGTTGGTCGCTGACGCCTATGAACCCCTGTAACTTATGTTAGATTTGTATTGTCATGTGTAAAAGCTCCAAGTCGAACCTGTGTAGCTGTTGCGCGATCTGCGATTTGATACGTGATGTTTACATCGTGTGTCTTTCCTGTACAGCCTGCGTAGGCTGCTGACGACAACATGGAGGCCCATTCTAATTCGTTCCAATCTGATTTTGAAGCTGAATTTTGTGTTAGTTTGATTCGATCGGATGTTGCCGTACCGGATAGACATACCGGTACGTTTAGAAGTGCGATCATTCGTGGGCCAGTCCGCAAAATTTTCTGCTGTGGTAGGCTGGAAAAGACATGAAGCAAGCCCTAGGATACTTGGCAGGCCTGCTCTGATGAAGGAGGTCCGCATGATGAAGCGAGATGTCAAACAATCGAGATCTAGATGCCAGCGAGATGCCTTGGGGAAAGTTGCAAGACAGGTAAAACGTCCGCAACACGACTTCCTGCTACATGTCTGTGTACCCATATATCTACCAACAAGGCTGCTAACACGATCATAAGCTGATCTACATCAACATGAGCTTTGGTCACAAAATGCAGAATCACAAGCCAAGATCGGCGATGAAAGCCTGTCTTTTGTTCTAGAAATGGTTGTGGGCTTGTGGCTGGAACAACGTGCACGTGTACAAGGCTCGCCGAAATAGATCTGGTGGGAGTCGCTCTGCTCAATGTGGTATGCAATTGGTTGGAGGCCAATGTTGGCTTCGAATTGTCACCCTCTCTTGGTCCGTCCAAAAGCTTGTTGTCTGAAACGAGGCTACGTGCAGGCGCTAGTCAGCATCAAGTATGTCATCGATGGGCTGCGGACGTTGCCATGTACATAGTAGATGACGATGCGGCTGCTCCCGCTGCAAAATTTGTCAGCCTTGCATGGTGTGCAATAATGTTCATAGGTTTTCTAGACGTGTACGAGGGAGCCCTGGTTGGCGGTGCAGCCCTGTCTGAGCAGGACGCGAATCCGGATGCGATTCCTGGAATTGCATCATGTCTGCAATGGGCATCAATGCTCGTCAGCGCAGGTCGTACCATACCATTTGCTCCATGTAAATCATCTTGTCCTGCTCCCAGACAACTGGGCGTAAAGGCATAGGCCGTGAGAGCGGAGCTTCCGAGCATAAAGATCGAAAGGTTTCTAAGTAGAAGCGATGGAACTATCGGAAGGCAACATGACGTGATGTTGTTGTTTACATAGTACAACAGGCAGCGGATAGGAAAAAGTCGAAACCCTACCTCCTAGTCGTTTCAACATCGGAGTTAGCCCCGATGTCACATGGAGACCACGTCCGCCCAAAGAGAAGGAGATAAAATTGGTGTCGAGATATCACCAGGTCGGGAGCTTTGCCAGGCTATGAGATCCCATGAGTCGATTCTGACAGGAGTAGTTAGCCTGGGTGACAATGTCAGTCATTCAAATAATAGTAGCCCTCAAGGTAGCCCACCCCCACTCGTTTCAATCGCCCTGTCTCGAACTCGAGTCTGATCTTCTATGGTTGTCTTCTCTCATTCGTCGTCGTCTCCCTCCGTCGCAATTTTGCGTGTAGCTGATCGTGGTTGTATTCCCGATTTCTTTGAGAAATCATTACGTTGCGTGGTGTTTCAATTGTGGAAGAACGGGCGATAGCTGAGGTGCCAAACTGACCACGTTAATCGCCCCGCTGACAGCACAAGATCGGGAGAACATCGAAAAAAAACCCGTCGGTTCTTCGATTATTATCTTCGCTCTTGTACTCGCTGGCCTTACTTCTGGCCTCACCCTTGTCCCCACCTCTATCCTCGCCTGTGACCTCGACTCTGGTTGAGAAAGATGATTGCAGAGCCTGCTGGCAATAACCTCGAATTCAATTCCAATCCCTCATGTCAAGCGTATTGCCGCTTCTTCAAGGTCCTCTTCCACTCTTTCACCCCAACGATCGCAGCGGCGCAGTCATAAAGCCGACAATTTCACATGCCCGTTGAAGTACCAGAACCACGGTACAGGTCTAATCGAAACTCCGACAATTGATAACTCTGAGTCAATACTGATCAACCGAGCGGGCGCGTAGCCAATTGGACCGTGGATCTCAATGAAGAGCCTCAGGTGCCGGGCAGAGGGACAGCTTCGAGCCGAAAAGTCCTCCGGGAACGAGAACCTGGACCGCATCCTTTCCAACCTTTTGGTGTCCATGAGTTGAATGGGGATAATGACTTCGTAGAATTGTGTGAATGTGGCAGTCTTAGCATTCTCTCTGACGACTGTTAATTTCGTGGAACCTGTCGCCTTCAGTGAGAAGCGGCAGATTGGGGTCTACAGACGTACTCCCTGCGTTCCGTCCGCAGCAGGAGAAGAGACTGCATCTCCTCGTTGGAAGTCTGCACCAAACCATGCACTCGTCCTCCTCGGCCGTATCATCATGCCTAGGCAAGTCTGTCGTGCTTTCCCTCTGCCACCGGGATAACTCTGCAAGTCTTTCTCGCTCTGCTTCCGTCCTCGGCCTGTCAATATGTAATTTCCATTGTGTCATGCCTTCTGACGCGCCAAAACGCTGCTTCTCCCGATGACAAAAGCTCGCTCGGGTTGATCATGGCTTCGGACCAATCCTCCCAATCCTCTTCCAACTCTTATTTTGTTCCTCGCTACCTGACGAAAGCAGACATGAATGCACGAGAGCTGCATCGGGCGTTGTGATTCGAGACTTCTTGTGCAATGGCATTGCAAAGAGGGTCGACTTCTGCCGCGGTTTGACTGTTGATCATGACAATGATCCGGGAGAGATGGGGGGAGAGATGCAACCGCAGCAGAGGATTTTAATGACGGGCAGAGGCCCTGGGTGTCGAGTGACCTGACTCACGGAGATGATGGCTCCTGTCGACGCGGCGCGTAGAACTAAAAGAATTACGTACCGTACGTCCGACTCGGAGTCCGCATTGAGCATCAGTGCCCGAAACTCGTGACTGATGCGATCAACGACGACCACCGAGACTTGACGTGCTCCGGTACTGTCTTAAGTCCTGTTATACACCATCCGAAGGGAACAGAAGCCCCAACATGTCTGACCGAAGCCTTTGCTAGCCATCCCTCCCCTCTATACATACATACATCACAATGGATATCCCCATGCATCGGACTACCACTCCTACAGGATTAGGATCTGGACCTGAAGACAGTCGATCTGTTATCGCAAACATGTTGTCCAAGTCTTTCTCTGACTTCACCACCGCCGAACGACGTTTTGATACGACTTTGAAGGAAGCAGCAATGGGCGCAAATGGCGGAGACTCTACCCAAAACCTTGACAGCAGTGGTCCAACTCGAACTCCCTCCAGAAGCCCTTCCAAAGGGAGATCGCTGTCCGACTCAACACCAAAGCTATCGCCATCGCCGAGAATAAGAGAACGCGGAGTGTCCAAAGACGACCAAAACATCAATACATCGCTACGAGAACCAAAAACCCCGCGACGGCCAGACTTCCTGCAAAGAGGCCTTTCCTTGCAGATGCCCTCTGGAGACTCGTTCGGAATCCAGAATCCTGCAACTTTCAATCGCGCACCACTCTCTCCCCAACTTACAAAGAACAACACGTACGCTTCACCAGCAAAAGTGCTACCACGTCATTCACGCGGAATGGATTTCTCAAGAGCCTGCACCAACCTCCATCACTCAACACTCGCAGAGCAAAGTAGCCCCGACTCGTCACCTACAGTCACTCAGAAAGGAGTCATGATTCCCAATCGCAGAATGTCCATGAACACAATGGCCATCGACCCTCCACAATTCGCGCCCTGGTCGGCAGCAGAAAAGAGCATGGGTTCGAATTCACTTGGAAGTGTCAACATGTTCGATTCGGAATGTTCGTCTAATAGTGATGAAGGCGACGATCCGATGGAGCCTGACGAGAATGAGGATGCTATTCTTACCACACCACAAGTCGCGAAACGCCATGACCCTACCTCTTCCACTCCCTTTGGAGCGTCTGCTGCTTGGCCCGGCGCAAACTTTCCGGGTGCCAATACGAGCAGTTTTAGTACAAACTTTCATCGACAGCGAATGCGGCATGGGAGGAGTAGAAAGAGTTCGAGCAGCGCGAGCGGTCATAGCAGTATGCCCAGTCCTGTGCCGGCATCACCACCCGCGGGAAAGAATGATGGCTACTTCGGCCGCGAAGCCACAATGAGGGGACCAGCAAGCAGGAGGGAAAGCTTATCAATGCATACACATGATCTTCACATTTCTTCAGGCAACGATAGTGGAGATGAGGCTACAAAGGCACAGCTGTCGACACCAGGCGTCATACGGAGAGTGGTGACCAGGCGCGGCAACCTTTTAGTGAGTTGGCCTTTACCAGACTCTTATATGCATACTGACCATTACCAAGCCAAAAATACGAGCACTCGGCCGCGTCCGCGACGAACTGATCGAAGAGTCTATGCCTGTTGACGCAGAAGTAAAACGCGAGGCAGAAGTCATTCGACAAGTACGCGAAAGTGACACTACCGAAACCACACACTCTTCACCCACCCTCCAAGCCGTGAACAGTCTCTCCGAAGCTCTCCAAGGCATACCAGAGGATAATATCATGGGGATTGATGGCGAGCAAGTGGCAGGGTTCACAGGCAAAGGTCTATTTGGCACATTCGGCAGACAAGACTCAAGGAGTGGTGGAAGCAAAGACTTCTGGAATAGTTTTGAACAACGGACGCCTCCACCGCCGACATTTCTCCCACGCGGATCCTCGTCCACTATGAGCGACGATGCGAGTATGGATTCTCCTACAACTGCGTCCGTTACCCCTGGCTCGTTATTTCCCTGGGCTGTCCCAACGAGGGAGCAGACACCCGTTGCGTCCGCTGCACAGTTACAGACACAATTCCAGGCTCCCGCAGGGGTTCATGGACCGATATCCGCAGCAGATGGTCTTCGCAAGGTCAACAAGCGACGGAGAGATGACGATCTGGACATGCAATCGATCAAGCGTCGTGCGGTCTCACCTGGCTTGAGTGTGGGTAATAGTCCCATACTTTCGCAATCACCTTCGCAGCGATCGGATAATCATTGGGGTCAGCCTAGACATGGACGCAGTGATTCTACTAGTGGACAAGCAGGTGGCGAGAGGAGTAATAGTAATGGGAGTGTTAGCCAGCAGACTCCTCTGTTGGGGCCGAAGAGGATTGGATTGCAGGGTATTACTGATATGCAGGGAATGGCGGAAAAGATGAGCATTGAGTAAGAGCAGGGATGCAGTGAGGCTGGGAGATCTGGACGGACATGGAATTGCCGTGGCTAGTAGGGGTGTCAAATCAAGAGAACGAGCAGAGCTAGGAGCTTGCATTGAGGAGGGAGGCCACAAGGGCACTTTCCTCAGAAGAGGAGAAGTATCACCTGCATACAAGAAGCAATGTCTTGACGACGAAGGATCTGAACAAGAGCTTAGGCTGAAGTAATACCTCGACCTTGCGTTGTACGAGCATATTGTTGTAAGAATGTGGATGGATGTATTCCAACCCTTCGAACGCTCGGATACTGGGTATTAGCGAGGCGTTCGTTTGGGATGGTGGTGTTTATATCTGTATTCCTGGTTTTATGATACCCACGATGAAGTAGATGACGACTTTAAGAAAGGAAAACTCTTAAAGGAATTTTTTTTTTATCGCTTGCTTGGACGCTTTTTACTTTCTTTTATGTACGGTTTTGATTCTTTTACTTGTACTTACGCTTGTAAACTTGTACTTTTTTATTCTTTGTTTGAAGGATTAAATACCATGTATTGTTCTCCTTGTATACTTAATCCAGTTGTTATCGGAGGATAGGTAGGAGAGTAGTAGGGATAATAGATACATAGTCTGATACATATATAACTCTACATCTAAGGACTGGACATTACTATAGGAGTAGAACTCTTTTAGGAAAGACGGAAATAGAGATAGAATTTATAGATTCACATTTGTAGAACTAATACCTACAAATTGTAGTGTGATCCCCGTTATCAATCATCATCTTTTTCTTCCTCGGATGGATGGATAGATCAAACGCCACAGATAATCCCTCTCACGAACTCAACATCCTCCCATGTCGCCTCCCAAATATTCAACACCACAAATCTCCACTTCCCACCTTCCCTCTTCATCCTGCCCACGGCTCGACAAATCTTCTTCTCTCCACTCACATCCGCACAGAGAAATCGTCCACAATCATATTCCCACAATTCACTTCCCTTCCAAGTCTCACACGTAGCATTCAAAAATGGACCTCTCTTCTCATGAAATAAGTCTGCTAGAATAAAGTGCTGAGTCACGCTGTTGGTATCGCGATGCGACGAAATGACTTTGGCGTAGAGTTCTATGAGAATGGTGTCGGAAGACTGGGTGTTGGAGTTGCGAGCAAACGTGCAGCCGACGTTCAGACACTCACCGATGCGAAAACAGGTTTTGAGAACGAGTGAGGCACTGACACCGACCAGAGGAGAGCGGTCGCGGATTGGCTTTGGGAAGGGTGGGCGGATGATTGGTGGGTGCAGGATCGCATTCAGGTAATCTTCTGTCGCCTCTGCTGCTGTCATGGTGTGAAGCTCTGGCGATACCTGTTCTTGTTGAGATGATGTGCAATCCGATTGTATCATTGGCGTGTCATGGTTATCGTCATTCACAGTAGTCCTTGTAGGATGTACCCTGCTCCCACGTGAGATTGTCAATTGTGTGGCTTTTGAAATTTCAAAGTCTCCAACCATGCTATTCATTCCACAAACCTTTGTTGCGGGGTCGATATCTATAAAAGTCTGGCAGCCTTGAAATACTTCGTCGCCAGAAATTTAAATGATATCAAAATGTGCATGAAAGGGGAAGGGACTCTATTAACTTACTTGCTCCTGTCACGAATTTTAACAGTCGAGGCTGAGCTCTTCTGTGCCGCATCTTCAGTCAAGTCCAAGAAGGCGATCTCTTCGTCTTCTAGTATGTTCCAATCATCATCACTCACGAGATCAATGATGTCTGGGTCATGGTCGCTGCGAATGACTTGTTTTGGAGCAAGATTAGTGACTTCAGACGAGGTTTCAAGGTCGAGCAGATCACCGTCGTCGAGGTCGTTGAACAAATCATCCTCAAATGGATCATCAAAATCTACCACACCAGTGGAACTTGGCTCGGTCCAATCGCTGATGGGCGCGATAGATGATTCTGGTACATGGTCAGGCACTTCCCGAGCACGTTCAATCGAACTCTGAGCGCTCTCCTCAAATATGGTCTCCAGAACATGATGTCCACTGGTTGGTGGCGGGCGAGGGGGAGTCAACGCAGCTCGTGACTCCGGAGATGGCTTGGAGATTGTCAATCGGTTGCTAGAAGATGAGGGAGGTGCGCTGCGGTAGATGGAATGAGCACAAACTTGGAAATCCTTGATAGCGTCTGGAGAGGTGACAGGTGCCAGTGAAGAATGGCTTTCAGATGTGAAATTGCGAACAGGTTGCTGGAGAGTAGCAGGCGTAACGTGAACGTATTCGGCAACAGGCGTAGCAGACCTAGCAGTGCTGGAAGTGAGTGAGGACCGCGGATTGGTCGAACGGCTCGTGTCAGATTTAATATTCGAAGGGGCACGAACAGTTCGATGAACAGATGTGACGGCACTTGAAGTCAATGCAGGTTGCGAATCAATTTGAAGACCAGTGTCAGGGTCGGGTTGAGCAGTGGCTTCAATAATGGCAGAAGTAGAAAGCAAAGGTTCAAATCTCCAAGCACTCAATTTTTGCGCAGTGTGTTCAGAAAGGGCAAAAGGGTCATTCGGCAAATCTTCACGCTGGCGTCCTGAGTCGTGATGAATGAAGTTCTCCTTGTTGCTTTCGGTTGAAGGTGCAGAAACCTTCTTCTTCTTGCTCCTGGTAGTGGTCTTGGATGCAGAATTAATTGCGTGGCCTTCGTCTGAACGAGCCCTTTTTGTCTTCTTTGCAGGCTTTGGTGGCGGGACAGACACGGATCTCCTTTTCGCAGTTTCTTTGGCTTGCTTACTGGCTGGTGAGGCGCTGTCAGCAGTTGCTGCATGCGGCCTCTTCTTGGTGGTGACGGGAGGCACCGTGGCCTGCCGTTCCAGGCGCGATAGATGCGCATCATCAAGCCCAATACCAAGATACTGCGCAACGATTGGGTGTTTTGCTGCATGCGAGATATTGACATGGGCATCGGCATTGGCATTGGCATGTGAAGAAGCACCGACTTCACCGAAAGCCAACTGTGAAGTATTCTGTTGGTCTTGTCGATTGATGGCAGTGAAGCCAGAGTGAAAGGTCCTCTGCTCTGGTCTGCGTGGGTGTCAGCATTGGAGGAATGGAAAGACAACCTAAGTCAACTCGGCGCGCAAATCCAATGGAACGAAATCACCTCGGGGTGGGATGGTCGTGGCCTTCACGGTGCAAGCCAGGGACGCCCCAGCCTTGGTACCTCTCCGTCATGATGCTGAAGGATTGTTCACAGTTCATTCAGGCTCATGCTATTCCTGGTACTGGCGCCGGATGCAAGCGTTGTGGTCAGTACTGCTTTGTTGCATGGACACTGGTATGCATGGACAGGCCTAGCAAGGGCAAGGGCTTGGGCTTGGGGGTGAGATGCCTTGTCGACTTGACGCGCGTGAATGTGAGGAAGATGAGGGTTGTGGGTGTGGGAGCGGGTGTGGGTGTGGGTGCGGGTGCGGGTGTGGGTGTTGGTGTTGGTGTTGAGGGTGAGTGACATAGAGAGTCGGTGACAAAGGGAGTCAGTGACCAGTTCCAAGTTGAACAGCGGAGATGATGTGTCCGTTTCAGCGCTTCCCATCGGCCATTCTCGGCCTGACACCATCGGCCATTCTCGGCCTGTCAGGTAGGAGGTAGAACTAGGAGGTAGAACTAGGCGGTAGAACTAGGAGGTAGAACTATTGGTGGGGATCCAACTGCCAAGTATCTTTGTTTCCTTACTGCCTGACATCTCACTCCTTCTCCCAAGGCAACTTCCTCACCTTGAGCTTCTCCAAGGCAATCTCCTCTCCCACGGCCACCTCCTCTCCCACGGCCATCTCCTCTCCTTTTCCTACGAGATACAAACTGACAAGGACACGGCATTACCATCACAACCTCTCCCGCCTCCACCAGTAAAGCCGATCCCCATCTGCCTGCCAAATCATTGACGACATAAAACGGTGGCTTCGAAGCACGGTCTACAACCCGTCCCCGTCCCCGTACTCTTGACATCCTGCGGCTCCCCATCTCCTTTGCATCACCACAAGCCGCAAACTGACGTCTCAGCCTGCGGGACTGCAAATATTGCCTGCAAGTAAAAACCTTTGCCCGCTGTCATTGGCCAAAGCCACCTTCTCTCGCAGATTCGCTACATGGTTCGCACAGGAGCTACTTTGAGGGTTTGCACTATTGCTCTGCCATCTTCAACCCCGCCCACCTTGCCTTGACAATGAACATCTCCCAGCTAACCGTCGTCTAAAAAGGGTATCAACCGCTAGACCTGTCCTAAAGAAGACACTTCGGCACGGAAACGAACCGTTCAATATGTTCGGGGGTCAAGTAAGCCACCATTTTTCTTTGCTTATAACCCTGCTCTGACCTCTTTCCTCACTTCTATCTTCACCTCAAAAACCCCTGCACTGTCAAATTCTTCACCATCCCGTCTTCGCAGATGGCTACGTCTGTTGAACAATGGCGCAAGTCTGTACCAATATTCCCATATCCCTCGCCAGATCCTCCTGCCTATGCTGCCCATCGTCTTTTTTCAACGTCGATCGACTTTCTCGATTTGACTTCCGTTGCACCGCCGCCATATGACGAGTCGTCTTCCCCAGTCAAGAGGCTTTCCCGGAAGAAACCTCGGCCCATCTCACAAATCAGCCATGTCGAAGTTGATTTGAAGATCAATGGGGCCTGTCCTCATTGTTTGTTTCGATTGCTGCGCAAAACACTAAAGGGATGGTTGCAAACTTAGAAAAAACCGTATTCGGCCATCACCGTCCATGTCGATCGACTCACCAGCGAGGAATATGAAGTCGACGACTACAGCGGAATTCCAGATCTTGTGGAAGTGGTCCGCATCCAAGATACTGGCCCCACAGAAGCTGCGAGAGCAATTCGGAAGAAGCTGTACGTATCCAGCTTCTTCTGAGGCCGCAGATGCTTACGACGTGCAGAAAGTATGGCAACATGCACCGCCAGCTGCGTTCGCTCACAATCTTGGATGGTCTTATCCAGAATGCTGGATCACGTTTTCAGCGGACTTTTGCGGATGAGCCACTTTTGGAGCGCTTGAGGTTGATGCCGAGAGATGAAATGGTGGATCCCGATGTTCGGGCGAAATGCAATATTTTGTATAAACAGTGGGCCGTGGCGTACAAGAACACTCCCGGATTGTCCAACATTGCAACTTTGTACAAGCAGCTGCCTAGGACCAGGAAGCCTCAGCCATCGCAATCAAGAGTGGTCCGAGAGACCGAAGAAGAAGCTGCTCAAGAGCACAGTTCACCTCCATCCTCACCAGCAGCTCGACCTCGGTCCTCTCACCACCTACCTTCGGCCTCCTGGGCTCCACAGCGGCCGGTTCAGCTAGAGAAGACCGAACGCGGATCCTCTTTCTTCAGATCGTCCAAAGACAAAAAGGGAAAACGGAAGCCGTTCAACTTGGAAAAGGAAAAAGGACAGATATTGGACACCATTGCTTCTGCAACTGTCGCTTCAACGAATTTGATCAATGCTTTGAAATTAATTAATCGCGAAAACCAGCGCGTGTCTGACAATGCGGAATGCAAAAATCGTTTCGACACTTGCAAGGTCCTACGCCGTCAAATTCTTCGCTACATTCAGCTTGTGGAAAGCGAAAAGTACATCGGGAGCTTGCTGTCCGCCAACGACGAGCTTGTCAAAGCCTTGATGGCGTATGAAGTAATGGACAAAAGTATTGATGATGACAGCGATAGTGATGATCCGGAATATGAAGCTGCCATGGCGGCCAAGAGGATGTCTGGTCATGGCGACACGCATGAAGTGTTTCAGAGTATGAGTCTGAATGAGAATTTGACTTCGCCACCCAAACCACCACGGCCTGCCATGCACTTGGGTATGCCTCCACCGGTCCCGACGACTAGCTTTTCCGGAAAGCAGAGGATGCCTGAGCCGGACAGTGAGGAGGAGGATGAGCCCGAGGAGGAGGATGATGATCCGTTTTCTGACCGGAATGCGTTCAAGACACCTTATGTTGAGAAGAATGGGATGACTTGGTTAGTACTATGAATTGACAATCCTTTTGGGAGATTGGCTGACCAGACTAGGCGCGACGTATAAGCGATTGCGGCGTTCGATTCGTATCAGCAACTTGCTGATGCGAAGTAGGTTTTTAAGATACCAAGGGTGATTTGGAAGAGCACTCGTAGGGCACGCAGGAAAGGCGAACGAGAGGGGAAATTGGGAAAGAAGATGATGGCACCGAAGATGTTTTCCGACGGTACGAATTGATGATTCGCCTGCTTGTTGATTCTGCGTACACTTCTGTTGGACAATGCTCTATTGTTACATCGAGCTGATGGAATGACCATTATTTCTGTTCTCAGCACGTATAAACCCATATTGGATGACGTTCTTCAAGTTCCCCGTTTTTTTTTTGTTTCTATTTCTGAGCTGCGCGTGCTTTTTGGTTTTCTCACTGCTTCTCTCGCTTTCATTTGATTCCTTGTCGTCGCTTCCTGTAGGTTGAGATGGCTTTTTGATCGTAAGTTGTTTTCTTGTTTTTCCTTTCTATCCTCTTTCATCTTTGGGACGGACTGGTGAACACACCCCCGGGATCTGGAAGGAACTTGCGATGGGATGGACATGTACCGTGTTCTTGTTGTTATCGGAATTTTGTCTTGTCGTGTTGGCGTTGTGGGTGCTTCATTTGCTGTTGGGAAATGAGAAATTAGGGTGGGGTTTAGGGGTGGATAGTGTGCCTTTTTTGGCTTTGGGGGTGTTGGGATGGGATGGGATGGGGTATCCTGCTTTTTTGGGATGGTGGATTGGTCGCGAGGGGGGAGGGGAGGGGTGAGATGTTTATATAGGTAGGTTTTTATTCTTTGGTTGGATGAGGGGGGGTTAGGAGGGGTTAAGGGGGGTGGATATCGATGAGATGATTTAGAGATTTTTATTTCTTGGTGGATTTGGGGGTTTTGGCGGGGTTATGTCGTTCTTTTCTTTGTGGTTGGTGGTTGGGGGGTTTGGGGATTGGGCGGGCTCTTAGTATCGGTTGTGGCGATGTCGTTTTGTGAGTTGGCTTTTTGGGAGGCGTGGAGTGTTGCGTTGTTGTTTTGGTGGGGGGATTGTTTGGGGCTGGGATTTGAGGTGGATGGGTTATTGGTTGGTGGTGGAGTTGATGATTGGTATAGTAGATGGAGTTAGATTCAAGTTAATAAGTTTGTACATGCATCCCTATTTCGAAGCCTTCATAGCGACATATCGGTTCTGGCTTGTTACAGTGTTGGGGGATTCCTTGTTGCCAAGAGTTTCTGGGACAAGGCTGCTCTATTGTGGTCAGGGAGATTCTGTTTTTCCCTAGTAAATACTTCTTAGCTTTAGGAGGCATCTACTACAGTATTCTATACTGCTAGTTGTTGATATACAGAAAGCATCCAGACCATGTGAAAAACGACGCATCGTGATGAAATACTATACTCAGAGTACAACTTTTCTACCGTTCAAACTAGGATCAGAACGTCTTCCCCATCTGCGACTTATACAAATCCGGTAAGATCTTCGCCAGGATTCCCATTTCTTCAGCTGTGTGTTTCGTAAGCCCTACGACCAACGATTTCGGCACCACAGCCGCCCTTGCACCGGGTCCAAAACGTGAAAGAATATTCACATCACCAAGCCAAAACCTCGACCGCATCCTCGCCCCGTTAAATTCGTTCCTGACCAAATGAATCAGGTGTCCGATCTGCAGACCATTAATCCCTGGACCAGTCCACAGACTCACTGTACCGCAAACAGCGGTGGAGTAGTTGTTCGCTTTGAATTCTTCTTTCCATTGGGGACCGAAGTAGTCACCTGGATCTTTGAAGGAGATTTTGAGGGTTTGGAGTTCGTCGCCTATATATTCGCGGACGAGGTGGTGGCCGCCTATGTATTGGGAGTTTCCGTGGGGTCCGGACCAATCTGAGGAGACGTGGTCTTTGGGATGCCATAGTTTGTATTGCGTTGTGTTTGTTACCTAGTTGGTATGAGTGAATGATGTCTTGGGGCGGAATTGTTTGTTTGTTTGTTTGATTTACCCAGCCGAACCACCAGTCGATCATTTCGCCTGTGACGTCTGGGGGAAGATTAGTAGATTATACGCGTGATTTGGGTTACCGTGTATAACCTTTCATCATTGTGTTGGCTGCTACATGGTACATTCCATCATTGTTCAGCGCGTAACCTGCTTCCATGGGCAGCCAATGGTTCGTCAAAAGAGTTGGAGCCTGTTTAAGCAGTAACGGAGCTGGAGTTTCTGTAACGTTCAATAGAGGTGGAAGCCCCGCGGAACTGTTCCCAAAAAGCGAGCCTACGACGCCCGTGAAACCATTGATCAAATTTGTTGCCATGTTGATAGGGAGAGGGTGTTAGGGGAGGTCTGGTCGTTGAAGGAATGAGCAAAGGGATAAGGAGGCCTGCGACTGAGGGTGAGTGAAAGAGCCAGAGTCAAATGAGAGATGACCATCCGAGGATGTCGTCGTGAAGGCGAAGTTAGAATACAGGATCCGATACAAGGTACCAGGCCTGTTGGAAATGAAACCTCGTCGGCTTATCCGGACGGCCACGGCTAAACCGAGAGCTGGGAGCGAATGTGTTCACACGTAAGGCTCCCATAGCATATACATTGGGAATGATGCCTTTTCGATGGTGATGGAGTTGTTGATGGGAATGACCTGAGGTATATGTAGGGGGGAAATGGAATTCACCACGCCCAAGGGGGCCTAGACGATGCACGGCCGGCGGGGGTGAGACGCCCCGGACGCTGACTGACACTCGAAGCCCACGCCCACGCCCACGCCCACGTTTCTTATCCCATATGACCTCACCTCTACCATCAACACCACAGTACTTCCGTGGGACAACGAGACTCCCGTACCCGTCGCGGAAGATTCAAGTACGCGTCGCGTAAGATTCCAGTTTCCAGTACGCGTCGTGTAAGACTCCAGTACGCGTCGTACAAGACTCCAGTACGCATCGCGTAGATGACCTCGCACTGCAGACACCTGCCGGCTATTGCCCGCGGGGTTTGCATACCTCCGTAGGTCGGATGGGCATAGCAATCGACCTCTGTCCTGGGAGTAAAGGTACGAGTATGATTCTCCAAGCTGACGTGAGAAATAGGGCTCCAGTGCTGAAACCACCGGAACTACCAACGTTCGTGCATGAAAGGCTTCTGTACTCGTACCCAAGGCCAGCGATTGCACACGCTCATCCCTTGTTCAAGTTAAATCTTGGCCTAAATCTCGTCTTACGTTTCACGAATTGCTTCTGCTCTCCAACATCTAGCGAGCATGATTGGATAGGCTATTGTTCGCCTTTGATGGATCGACGGGTGATGCTGCACCACGTCTCCGACAAGTAACGAACCCGCCACGACTAGCTTGCCATAAACATTTTCCCCACCTTCTCACGTCTGTATAGGCCGAATCATCCAATGACAATTGCAACACGCATCTCTTCCCCTCCATCAGGAGTATTATTTGAACTCTGCACGGCTTGATTACAGGCCCGAATCTTAGTCAGATTCTGACACGGAGAATGATCGGCTAGAGTGGCTATTAGTTGAAGTGAATTGCCAGACGATAAATATCTGTTCTGCGCCGTCAACTCTGTACATCCAACCAACATCATCATTCTGCAACTTAACAACAATGGGAATTCAAAGCTTACCAGCAGAAATCGAAGGCAGGCTCTTCATAAATGGAGAGGTAAGCTGACATCTTTGCATGGAGGTTCCACAAGCTTACCCAATATAGTTTGTAAACTCATCGGATGGCAAGACTTTTGACGTATTTTCTCCATATGACCGAAAGAAGGTCGCAACAGGTAGTTGGTTTCACATCTTGATTCTTTGAATCTTGAGGCTGATATCTGGCAGTCCAAGAGGCGTCCGAGGATGATACCAATAAGGCGGTCGCGGCAGCCAAAGCAGCTTTTCCAGCATGGGCAGCTTTGAGCCCTCCTCAGCGAGGAGCGTACCTGAAAAAGCTTTCCGAGCTCACCCTAGCAGCACATTCGGATTTGGCAGCTCTCGATTGTTCAGTTATGGGGAGACCAATCTCGACATATTTTGATGCTTCCCATGCTGCTGCTGAATTTGCCCACTACGCAGAAGCTGCCTGGCCCCAGGGAGAGACGAGTTTGAACACGCCAGGCTTTATCAATATGACTCTTCGTCAGCCTATTGGAGTCGTGGGAGCGATTATCCCGTGGAATGTGCCCATCATTTTGCTATCTCACAAGATTGGTATGTTCTTTCATCCATAAAACCCGCTCTCCTGTAGCTAAACGCAACCAGGCCCTGCACTTGCTGCTGGCTGTACCGTAGTTGTGAAGAGTAGCGAGAAGGCTCCACTCTCGGTATGTGAAACAATAGGGTTTACCAGCACTGCTCACTGACAGGATTCAGTCCCTCAAAATTGCCCAACTTGTCAAGGAGGCGGGAATCCCTCCTGGCGTCGTGAACATCATTTCAGGATATGGACAGCCGTCAGGATCGACTCTATCCGCACACATGGATGTCAGACTCGTTAACTTCACGGGCTCAGGAGCAACAGGCAAGATAGTCTCGGTAGCCGCTGCAAAGTCAAATCTGAAGAAGGTTGTCCTTGAGCTGGGCGGTAAATCGCCTACAATCATTTTCGATGACGCAGACCTCGAGAAAGCAGCTGTTGAGACTGCCTTCAGCATTAAGTTTGTTTCCGGTCAAGCCTGCGTGGCCAACTCTCGCATTTACGTCCAAGACACCTGCGCCGACAAATTCAAGCAGCTCTTTACCAAAGCATTTATTGCCATCCAGCCTGGCAACCCCATGGATCCAGCAACCACTCATGGCCCTCAAGCTGATGAGATCCAGTTCAACAGAGTTCAAGAATATCTGAAGCTTGCTAAGGAGGGCACAGGGAAGATCGAGACCGGTGGTGGTGCACTTAAATTGGAGGGTGGAAATGGATTCTTCATCGAACCTACCATCATCACAGGACAGTCAGAAGATGCACGTCCGATGAAGGAGGAAATTTTCGGCCCGGTCGTCAATATCAATGTCTTCAAAACTGAGAGAGAAGCAATCGCCAAAGCCGTGGACTCCGAATACGGTCTCTACTCGGCTGTTTACTCCAAAAATATCGACCGAGCTATGCGCGTTGCGAAGGCCATGGAGGCAGGTACTGGTGAGTGCACTCTTTCGTTATCCCGCTGCTTCAGTAAATCTAATCATCAATACAGTCGGTATCAACTGCACGAGTCCAACAACGGCTTCGGATGCAGCATTTGGCGGTTACAAGCAATCTGGTCAGGGTCGCGAAGGATACGGGTACAGCTTGGACAACTATCTTGAGTACAAACAGGTGATTATTAAGCTAGAAGAGGATACTTCGGCTCCTGTGAATGGCGAGGTTCACTAAGTCGTCTGTTGTCAACACTGGGTTTCGGTTGCTATATAAACACGTATCGGTCGAATCCGGGAATGGTCCCTTTCATGGGCGACGATATGTTGTGTTTGCTTTTCTCGTTTCTCGTCTGCCTTTCTTCCTTGGTCATGGGCTTATCGGTGTCATCATGGTTTCTTCTTTGTTTCTATACATTTTTCTGAAGATGGACTGATAACTTCATGAGTCTCTTTCGTATTAGTACCAACACTGTCAAACTCTCAGCATGAAACAGCGTGGGTGGTTTAGTGGTAAAATCCGTGCTTGCCATTGATGCAAGTTGCACGGGCCCCGAGTTCGATTCTCGGTCCACGCAAACCTTTTTGTCATGATCACACAACTCCTTACATGCCGACATTTTTTGGTCCTTCTTCAAATGCGCGTCTTAGATTTTTGTGAGTTTGTGTAGCTTTCCTTCTTGTTTCTGCTGGTGGTGGTGTTTATATTTTTCTTCTTCAATCTTCCTACGTTCAATTATATTCTACGAGTATCTATCATACACGTATTAAGACTCTATCTCTATATATAATATTACTGAAAAGTACTAGGTTTGAAGAGGAGGCTTTATGCAGTACAGTAAGAACATGAAGCGCAATGAAAATGAACGGAGATGGCTACGCGTGCCAACATGCGAGGGCCTCTTATTACAGCGTTCGCATTGGTATTCATCAACGGTCGCTTAGCCGATCGACAGAATTCGATGGGGCGATTTGGTAGTTCATACTATAGTACTAGCGGCTCCGTTCTATTCGTTGCATCAATCACCTGCCAGTATTATCGATGGCCGAAGACGGCCCTTATATTTCTTCTATTCTAGTGCTGCAGCCTTGTCGCATAATAATACTCGTACCACAGTAGGCCATGCGCATGTTTGTTGTAGCCCCGCCCCCGCTATCGATCGATGCGGCGGGATCCTAACAGTAGGATACAGCATAGGATCGATCGGGGAAGAATAGAGATAAGATAAGACGATTGCGATAACAGTGTCTATTGGGAGATCTTGTTGTTGGTGGCGCGGATCGAGGGGTTTGATTTGCGGGGCTGGTGAGTCGTTTCTCGTGGGTTTGAGCATGGGGTGTGGGGGATGAGGTTTCGTTGCCTGGGTTATGACCTCGGGAGGGTTCTGTGGGTGTGAAGACTGATCCGTATCGTGGACTTGGTAGTTGGGGTAGGTTTAGAGAGATTGGGCAGTGTGAATCTTTTGTAGATGTCGAAATGGAATGGACGGTACAGAATGTTGGTGGTGCTGGGATTGCTGGGTTGAAAGAGGAGGTCATGTTGAGAGTGGGGAGGAGACTGTAGAATGTTGGTAGTTCCAAAGACAACTAGAAGATATGAAGAAGACCATATCGAAGATAGGGAAGGAAAAAAAGAAGATCGATACGTCGTGAACTTGAAATAAGAGAGTCTTTGTTCCTCGGCGTTTGTACTCATATCTAATTCATTACTTCATCCTTTCACCATCATTCTGTGGCATATTTAGCATCATGCGAACAAGATGGAGCCTTGTGACCACATCGGAAATCACCAATGATGCCCATGTCCTCAAAGAAGCTCAAGGTCCTTACGCAGCCATTCGACGAATGGTTCAACGCCGGCTATTGAAAGGGCCTTCTTCCCTCGATCCGAGGCATCTTCTACCACCCAATTGTCAGATCAGAATGGCAGACCTTGTGGCCGATCAAGCGTGAGTGATGCCGTTCAACAACGATGACATCGTCTGTAGCCTTTTCCCTTGAGAAAAACAATTGCAAACACCGTTGATGCTATCATGCAGCTTGTTCCGACTCATGACTTTTCCCACCCTTCTTCTTATGATCATTAGCCAATGTGACAGCAACACGATTGGTCATGTTCCCTGAAATATCCGGAACAAAAATGGAGAGAACGAACATGATGGAAGTGAAGGCAATCGCAGCTATATAGATGCGTCTTAGAGGGAAATACTAGTTAGCAAGGCACGCGTTCGATGCAACAAGAAGACTTACTTGAACGCAACACTCCAAGCCCATTTAATGGCCGTCCCAGCCGCCTGCATCACAG
Organism: Venturia pyrina ICMP 11032; assembly: GCA_000738655.1. Taxonomy (NCBI): domain Eukaryota; kingdom Fungi; phylum Ascomycota; class Dothideomycetes; order Venturiales; family Venturiaceae; genus Venturia; species Venturia pyrina. Next base: position 192,118 of record JEMP01000039.1, on the reverse strand, counting down.
CCTTAGTCACACCAGGTAATTTTGCAGCATCCTTCTCTCGATTTCCCATTAAAAGCTTGATTAACGGACCGATACTCGTCTTTGGAACATTCATCTTCGCAGTCGCCTTCCCAACTCTTGGTCCAGCCTCTTCCTTCATAGTGTTCTGCAAGATACTGCTGTAAATAGTAACGGCCACACCACCACCCATACTTCTGATTGAACTCAGGACCAGCGTTGCAAGACCAATGTGTGAATCTTGGCAAGAGAGTTGGACGATAACGATAGTGCCGACGAGAACGATACCCATACCGAACATGGCGATGAAACCGGCGACGAGAGCGAGGGTGAGGGAGTCGGGTGTGACATTTGTGAGCATAATGTCTGCACCGATCTTAATGGTGGCGCCGTAGAGTAGCATGTAATTTGCCTTGAAAAAGCGTCCTTTGCCGAGCAGCATGCCGCCGAGGAAGCCGCCAACTTTCGGGTGCGTCAGTTACGACAGCAAAACATTGGGAATAGGTAGAACAGAAGACCAAGGATAGAAGGATTGACTTACCAGCCCCACCAATCCCAATCGGCAAAGAACTCAGTCCAATCTTATCCGGATCACTGAAAAACATGGCCTGACTCTCCTGCGTCCAGAAAGCGTTGGCAGCGTATGAACTCATTCCAGCCACAAACGTGATTCCAAGCACGACAGGAAAGCGACTTGAACGTCCGGTGAACATTTCATGCGCAAAGAAGGGATTGCGTGCGCCTTTCCATTCCCAGAATCCCAATCCGATGAAAGCGAGAAGGCCAAGAGTGATGTTGACGATTACACCGGCAGATTTCCAGGGAAATGTTTTACCGCCGAAAGCAATGCCCATAAGTAGTAGGACCATGCCAATGGAGTAGAGAGCTATGCCTGCCCAGTCAAGTTCGCGCAAAGCTTTTGCTTTGGAAGTACCTGGAGGGAGACTTCCTCGAGGCTATAATGGGGTTAGCAAGTTATCAGTAATCGGATGGGGGTAAACTTACTGGATGATAGAAGAAGTGAATCATGGTTATAGTCAAAAGGTTTAGGAAAATGCCGATGATGAAGTTGATGCGGAAAGACAATGCATAGTGCTTGACCATGGAATTGCCAATCATGGCGCCGAATACAGTCCATGGAAGTGTCACGAGATCAAGGGCGGCTTGTGCAGTGCCTCGATGCTTGTTTGGTACAAGCTCTCCAATGGCGGCGATGCTGTGCCACGCTTAGCAAATGCTTGAAAGATCTGATGCATTTTCTTACCCAAGTGCTTGTGCTCCGGACCCAAAGCCTTTCAGAAGCATCGCAGCGATCATCGTCGGAACATTTCTAGCTGCCAAAGCCACGGTAACGCCGGTGAGGGAAAGCATGCATCCCCCGATGAAGAATATTTTCCGGCCAAAGATATCACTAAGCCCACCGGACAGCGGTAAGGCAATAGAATTGGTGATATTGTGTGCAGACAACATCCAATTGTAATATGACGTTGGTCCTGTGATATCCCGTCAGTCGCCGTCAGTTTGGAGGAGTTGTCCAACTCACCCAGAGCAGCATCAATATGCTTGACAATAGTAGCAGTGCAAGCGTGCTGCTGCATAGCAGTCGAGTAGCTCAACCCCAGAGCAATACAAGCAAGCCACTTTGTCCTATTCATAGAGCTCTCCTGCTCTCCATCTTCAATTTCAGCCTCGAACGAATCTCCTCTTCCAAAAGAGTTTCTGTTCATCTCCGCCTCTTTCAACTCGATATCGACATAGTCCTTGTTCGGAGCCATCCTGGGCAGTGGAAAGGAGAGACGATTGTGTTTGCTACGAGACGGAGCTAGGAGGTACGCTGCTGCATGGCGAGAGGAGGAAGTCGAATGTAGTGTTACATATACTGTAGCCACAGGGAGATTCACAAGTCTATCGGACCTATGATATGACAGTTGCCAGGATACATCGGATGCGAGGCAAGGTTGACCGGGTTGAGGGTGATAGTCACTCGAATATCCGATTGCCATAGTGGGCGTGCATCATTGTGAGACTTGCACCTCCGCATGTAAGAGCAGCGCTAATGCCGTGCCTAGTTGGACATCATCGAGAAGCAGCCCGGATCCTCTTAATAACAATTGCTCGACGTGGATGGACGACAGAGCATAATCTGCTAGGCCTTTGTGCACTGTCATTCACAAGGGATTCCCGTCCGGGACTATGGCCAAAGCGTCCAGTATCAGGCACGTGTAGGCGCCCAAAGGCGTAACAGGACATTCACTATCCTTGGATTTGGTCTATTCATCGCTGGAAGAAGCAACAGCTACAATATAGAAAGATCGCTTGTTACTTCTTCGAGACTCCTTCTTGGGGAAAGCTAGGATGAAGCAAGAATCATGAGCGTTGGACTTGGAACGGGATCTGCGGTACCTACTACGGTACCTACACCCAGCCAACTCTGCGGGTGACAAGGTGTCTGAGTAAAAATCACGCACATCGAGCCTGATGGTCCGAACTGACATGAAGCCAACTTTTTCTCATTGCCATCCGCTTCTGTTACATCGTCCGCTCGAGATCAATGACAGTCGGTCATGAAATGCATAAGTAATCAGGATTGATCTGGCCCACTTCGTATCCTTGTTGATCGCTGACTCTTCTGTCATGAATAATGCGTCGTTTGTGGTTGATGAAACCTTATTCGATGAGTGGCAGGCTCGACGATCCGGGGAGAACAGCCCTGCGTATGATTCAGCCGTTGTGCCCATGGGCCATGGGAGCGTTACCCTACTACCCCGCTGTAAGGCATACACCACTGATAGTGTGTTCTCTAGCTACCAGCCCCCTGCTTCGAACAATCTACTCAATACCTCTACTACCTCCTACCAAGCAGACTTCAACATCCGAGTTTCCCAGCAGACGCCTTTTTCAATCGCGGAAAAGGAGGCATATACCAGAATATCGCTTACAGCAGCATATTTCATGAACGGAGGTTGTTACTATGGAACAACCAGAGCCCGCGGAGCACCTTCGATTTCGTCTAACTAGAACGTACGCCTGTAGAGTATCTACTGCGGGAAATACGCTATGTTACAGGTCAACTTGACTTATTTTCTGCTCGTTTGCCATAGTACGCATATGGTAGATCCGGACACTCGACACATTCATCCACCAACCATTTTAGTAGAAATCGTGAGAATGCATTGACGGCTAAGGCCCGGGATGGACACTCCAGTTAGCTTTGAAAGCACCAAGCTACTCTTTGTACCAGCGACTCCCAGGACGAATTCAATGGCGAAGGAATCAAGGCCTCTAACAGGTTTGTTCGCCAATCAGTGACATCGGATTGTGAAATCTACATGCCGAATAGCTCTTCAACCAATGTAAATCAATCAAGCTCGTTGAAAATGTCCTGGGACGCGCTAGTTGCAAGTCAACTTTTTGAGGAACTTCATTCCTACCAAGATCAGCGTAGCCGTACAGGGATGTCCTTCAATAACTGAATTTCACATGGGGCGTAGATCAGAGTTTGCGTGCGAGTTACTCACTCAGTCAGTCGAAGCGTATTCCGAATCATTGAGCAGATGACAAAAGGTCGCAGTACTACAGTGGCACGTTTCGAAATCATACCGATTGTGTGGGAGGCCAAGATCCTCCAACCAAAGTTGACTAGGGAGGACGTGGCAAGTAACTGAATATAACTGAATGGAAGAATTCTGGCAACAATCGTTAGCTGCTTTTTGTGATATGTGTAGCGGGTTTGATCCAGGGCATAGAGGATCCGGGGAGCTTGCCGTGCTTGAGTGGGGCACGCAACATGATCTGTACTGCTCGCGCAGCGGGTGTCTGTTTCGCTTTAGAGCAGATTCCGCAGAGACCGCTCAAAAACAATTTCAAGGAACGGCCAACTTTGAGCGATATCACTCACTTAGGTAAGATATTCACCAAGCTTTACCAGCCTGATCTGTGTCGATGGGACTCTAAACTACAGCCTTTGCAGTCTGGAGCATTGTGATGGGAAAGCTGGCCATGTCAGAGAAAGCATTGGTCAGAAAGAGAGAGAGAGAGAGGGAGGGAGAGGGAGGGAGAGGGAGTGCTGTAGGAGCCATCAATTTCGTGAAGAAAGTGTCATTTCTTTACAAAGCTCATGAAGGTTGGAACAATGAAAAGGTTTTGCCTTACCCAGACTTCATGCCAGCAATGACAAAATCATGAAATGCCATCAGTCGTCATCGCCTCCATAGAAGTTTGTCTCGGCCTATTGATGTCAATCGAAATACAAAGTGTTAGTCCTTAAAGTTGGCTATCACCTTGGCGGTTAAATGGTCACCGTACACGATAGGCTGGAAGACAGGTTGCCCGCCAGTTCGTTCGATGCATTTCTGGAGAGGCTTTATCTCTGAATCGAAGTTTGGTTCAAAGAAGAACGGCACGCTTATACGGTAGTTGGATCCTCGGTGGATGACCCGGTGGTTCGTGGATTTCCATTCACCGTTTGTCCATCTCTCAATCATGTCACCAATATTCACGACGAATGCGCCAGGTATAGGGTCGGCGTTGATCCAGGAACCATCTTTGAGCTGGACTTGTAGGGCGCCCTTCGTGGAATCGGCAAGGAGTAGGGTGACACAGCCATAATCTAAGAGAGAGGCATGAGTTAGCATTGTGTCCAATCATATGAAAAGGGCAAGGACTCGATACCAGTGTGTTCTCCGCAGCTCACGCCCTGCTCGTCTGCTTTATTTTGTAATGGTGGATATCCAATCATTCTCATGACCCAAAAGCTGTTGTCGGTAGAGCGTGTAAGGGTATCCTTTTCCTCGCCTGCTAATTGAAGCGCCTCGCCCATGGCACGAACAACCTCGGCTCCAACCTTCTTGCACCGATCGATGTACTGCTCGTAGACAGTTTTCAGTTCCGGGGGATGGGCTGGCCAAAGGTTAGGGCCACGAAGAAAATCATAATCTGCTTCCAATGGACTGATGGCGTTCTCTGTATCATCAAACTCCTTATACAAGTCAACGGCTTCCTGGAAGTCTCGCAGACCCTTTGTGATGTTTTCGTTCAGGACTTGATAGCCACGAGCGGAATCACCACCTTCATGTGCCGGTCTTCTCTTTATAGAAGCCTTGTCTTCAGCTGAGGATTGTAAGAAAAAGCGGCGTGCTAGATCCAAGATGTTCTCGAGAATGGAGGGAGCAACGCCATGGTCAGTGAGGTAGAAGAAGCCGTGTTCCAGACACGCAGTGTAAAGCTCCTTTGCCAGATTGGGAGACGTGAGCGAGATGATGGGAAGCGAGGTGTTGGCCTTGGACGTGCCTAAAGATGCCATGGTTGTTGTTGGAGTAGAGGTTCAGTGCAGATGAATTGGTGTAGAACTAATGATGCAGCTAGAATAAAGGGGGACGCGATGCTGCTATTAATAGAGTCGATTCTTGCCACGCGTGTTTTCATCTGTCTTCTATTTCTTCACCAAGTTCCGCTTACGAACAATCCCTTTCACGAACAATAGCCTTCTCCTTTTCATCGAAATGTTGGAATTGTTTCAGCAAGTGAAGGACATGAGTGTGCAACAGTCTGCCTTTCAATACCGAGCCCGTCGAACAGATAGGATTCAAGAATGATACTCGACTTCCGTTTGGACGATGAACAGAGCAAACGATCATGCCGGACCATAAGACCATGTGAAGCCGAAGAGGGGGTCATGCTGCGTCCTGGAATGGAACCGTGAGTCCCACGGGTGCACGAAGACATTTGTGGTTTCAGCCTTGTTTGCTCAATTCAATATCAGCCTTGGTTGCTCAATTCAATATCAGCCTTGTTTGCTCAATTCAATATCAGCCTTGTTTGCTCAATTCAATATCACCCTGTCTACGCTCGGAAGCGGAAACATCATTCTACCTCCCTTGCAATACTGCTTCTTTTTCGCTGTATCATGACCATCTTCACAATCTTTCCTCCAAAAACCAATTTGATACGGCCATTTCAAACCCATCTACAAAATGCCTAACCATAATTTCGGGTCCAATGCATCTCTATCATGCGAAGGACTTTTTCCCTCTATTATTCCTGTCTACTTCCATGTCTGTACATGCAACTCCAGGAATCGAATACTACATCAGTCTCGAACCCAAACAGGTTAGTTCAGCTCGAGCAACGCACGCATACAGCATCAGGCCTGAGTTGTTGACAATTCTACTTGATAGGAATTATCATATTCCCGCCTCAACAGCCTATGGTTCTCCAGTGCAACAAGGATGAAATCCGAACACATGCGTTAGGGGAAATCACGTCGAATCACCGAGCCAGTAATCTCTGGCATGTAGTAACGGATGAACTCTTCAGCCTATTACCCACCGACAGTTCCGATTCCAGAGCAATGAGCTTCACCATCGCCGGCTTGCCCAACGGGGACAAGACAGGTGTTCAGGAGAAGAATTCAGTCAACGGAACTACCATTTCAACTAAAACTGGTTTGCTCTATTGTTACGAACTCGACATTTGCACAGCCATCGGTCTTAGATAGGTTTAACAACGCCATCGTATACAACCGTGCGGCTTGCGAGTTTCAGCCTTGTTTGCACCGTTGGGGCCATTGATACTTTGCGGCTGTACTCCTAGTTATGCTTTTTTTTTAAAAAAAGACCATAGTTTATCTACCTACAAAGATGCCCTTATCTTTCTACTTCTCAGCAAGTCATTCACAGTAACCTCCAGCAGTTTCCACTATCCTCCCTCTCAGTTTATCCAGAGTATATGCAGACACCCCAATTCTCCAGCTTCGGATATCTTGTTACCCGCAATGAGCTTTCTTATCAAAAAGACGTGTGATTGTCTCCTCCTCCTTCTCTCCCTCCTCACGATCACCCTCGCAGATGTAGTCGTAGATCCGATGACTGTCACAAGCTGGTCCCCACAACAAGTCAGCGCTCTGCTCACCCACGCAAAAACCAAGTACTAACATCGACAAGGTCTCTGCCTTCACAGTAGAGCTCGACGAGTATCGAAGCACAGTACACGACGATCTAGAATGGGCGACTCCCTTAGATGAGCTTACGGCCAAAACCCACGCTCAAGCGCAAGCTAGCATGGTCGAGTCAATCTTCTACAACGGAAATATCTTACAAAGCTCATTCACAGCTATCATAGTCGACGCCATAGATGTCCTTACATCCGACTCCCCCGTCGCAGCTTCTTTTTACGACAACATAGTCGCCCATGAATCGGCCATCGCGAGTTTCATCGTCAATAACGTGGACATGGAGACTACTGCTTTGACTACCGTTATAACGAGGACGGCGACTCGGACTGCTGTCTCTACCAGGTCGGTGATATACCATCTTGTATGAATTAGTCCGTCTTGGCTGCATGGATCTACGTGTATACACGGAAATGACACGGAGATTGAGGATGACACGGCCGAGATAGGGGAGATTACACTCATTTCACGTATCTCTAGGATCTCTATATATACTAAGATGGATTAGGCTATTATACTTACTCTTTATATATTTAATTCCTTATATTCTTTGAGATCTCTATTTTTATTCAGTTATAAGCCCGGAATCCTAATGTCACGTATATCGCGCTAAGAAATCCTCGATATATATATAACCCCTTTACCTTAAACCTTACACACACACGACGTGCATAAGGAAAGAGAAGGAACTATATA
>JEMP01000039.1:24799-179813 GCA_000738655.1 Venturia pyrina ICMP 11032 | reverse complement strand
GCCCCTAAGCTATCTACGAAGCTTCGTTACGTAGATATCTATTACTACTTCCTACGTTAAGAGATAATAGCGAAAAATATTACTATTAAGTACTTACGGATAGGGATTATACCTACCGATAGCCTTATAAAAGGATTTACTCGTTAATAGTAGGAAAACTTTCTTTTATTACTTAATTTGATTAGGATTAGATTAGGTAGTAGTAGAGTTAAGCTAAAAGGAGACGTTTAAGAGTATATTCAAACTATAATATTAGCCTAATAGGGTTAGCCTACTAAGTAAAGTACTATAATTAGTTAATAGTCTAGCTTCTCTCGTCTATAGACTCGTGTAGCTGAAAGGGTGTGTATAAATTAGTCCGTCTTAGCTGCATGGATCTACGTGTATACACGGAAATGACACGGAGATTAAGGATGACACGGCCGAGATAGGGGAGATTATACTTATTTCAAGTATCTCTAGGATCTCTATATATACTAAGATAGATTAGGCTATTATACTTACTCTTTATATATTCAATTCCTCACATTCTTTGAGATCTCTATTTTCATTCACATCTCCATCCTCTTCTCCGGGATTCTCACATCGTGATGTAGGCCTTCTACCAGTCACGCTGTTTCGACGCCTACAGCTTTGGCAACAACATCCGAGGTGGTCGCTTCAACACCAGCACCAACAACAGACATACCAACCACCGCAGACAAGAAAAACAGCACGCCCAACGCCTTCAAAACAGAATCAAAGATCCGTGCGTGCATCACCGTCTTACTACTCAGCCTCTTGATGGTTCTGGTAATCTGATCTGATCTGACCAATGTAAGCTATGGTAAGGCACTTTCGCAGAAGAAGTTAAACATCTATAAACTCATGTCTTTAGTAGCATGGAAAACTACAGCCATGCTACACTCGGGGCTCCTACCATGAAAGGAAGAGCAATCAGAAAAGAGAAGAGGGAAATTCGAAAACAGACAAAATACAAGGATCGCAACACATGCGAGAATGGCGGGTTCACAAGATGAGACCAGAAACAACGCATGATATACCACGATATGATATTAACCGAGAATCCCATCGTGATTTTTCTACTGGACCAGTTCTAAGGAAGGCATGTCTATGCTAGTGTGTAGTCCAAACGAAATCATAACGCACCCATCCATTCATGCATGCGTACCAATTTTGTCCCAACTATTCCGTCTATCATCTCATCATTTCATTTTTTTCACCCCGTCTGTCATTCTTTTCTTCTTCTTCTTCGTAAGGGATAACACATGACGTCCAAGAAAGCCCAAAAAGAGATGTAAAACGCACACATCTCTCCCACACACCTCGCTCATCCTTCGCCTTCCACTTCCCCTTCGCCGACAACTAAGCCCACATCTTCAAGAACTTGGCATTGTAATCCGCCTGCAACATCTTAAACGCCTTCAAAATCTTTTTCATCCCCGCACCATTATCACTTGCCCACGACGGTACACTCTCTCCACCATCAACAGAGGTACCGCCAACAGAGGTTGGCAAGGTCGAAGCATCATCATACTCGACCGAGGACTCTCCCGAGTGTTCAGACTCGGCATCGGAATCCGTGTCCGAACCAGCTGCTTCTTCCACTTTGTCGCCGGAACCTTGGAGGTCTATCATGTCCATGTCAGAGTCGGGAGTTAGCTTCATGAAGTTGGAAAGAGAGGTTACGATGGTAGCAAGGACGAGGGAGAAATCTGTGAATAATTAGCAAGAGACTCATTTGGAGAGCGCAGTACAAAATGCGTGAAAGGACTTTGTTGGAGGACAGGTAATTGCCGAACTCGCTGAGGCAGGAGAAAACGTACCATTAAGCAGGAACCAGACTTCGCCGCTTCGAATACCGTTGCCCTTCTCGAGAGCAGATACATCTCCATGCTTGAAGAAATCGTACAGGTAGGCGTTGAGAGGTGCATCAGTCTCTTGAGGATGGATCTTGACGTGCGGGATAACGGACTCCTCGAGGAACACACCAGCGCGTACAGTACGACAGAGATCTCCGATTGACTTGAAATCATCACCGTGGCCAGAAAGTGCCACGAAAGGTGAGCGGATCTCGGTATTTGGAAGAGACTGGGGGAGGAACGATGCAAATTTGGCACCATCGGCCTTGCTCTTGATCTCCATCGTTGTAAGTGGCAAGATATGGTCCGACTCTTTGATGTGCTGGCCAACGAAAGTCTTGACATAGCTTCGGAAGATGTTCAATGTCTGGTCGTTGTGGGAGCGAAGAATAACTTCAGCTTCCTTTGGCATCGCAGGCAAGAAAACAATCGACGGGGAACGCTTGACCACATTCTCGATAAACTCTTCGTCAGCCTGGCGACAAACTTGTCTACAGAAAAGATGCGACATAGTAAGCATTAACTCGAGAAGAACTGCTTGTGGCTTTCGGTAGATCTTGGAGCAAAGCTGGTGGAAGTAGCCATCTTTCAGCAAGGCATGGAAAGCGAATCCTGCATCTTCCATATAGGAAAGATGAGAGACCGCACCAGCAAAGTTCAATGGGACACCACTCTCACTCAAGAGAGATTGACGACGCAGGTACTCGATCGAGAAACGGAGATGATGCAGAACAGTATCCTTCGCCTCGGCACCTCCGAGGTACAGGCGAGGCTGTGAAAGCAGAGCATTGATGGCGTTTGTTGCGTACGATGAGTGCTGGGTCTCGTTGATCAACGTGAACAGACGGAGGACCAGTGAAGTCGTGATTGGGAAGTGACCATTTAGATCAGGCAATCTGGAGCTCAGAAGACGACAAACCTTGTTGAAGTTGATACCTTGGAACACGACATTTCCGAGTACATCAAAACCACGACGACCTGCACGACCTGCTGCCTGTCTGAAATTCAGTGCGGTGAGGAAAACCGAATCACCACTGAAGACGACTGTCTTACATGGCATATTGATACCAAGTGCAAGTGTACCGGTGGCAACGACGACTCTCATGAATCCTTTTCGGAACAAGATCTCACAGACCTGTCGGTATTTGCGATTCATACCCGAGTGATGAACACCAACTCCGCGGTCGAGAGCGGCGACAAGCCACTCTGGAACTCCTCTCCACCTGAGCACCTTCTGATATTCGATCAGCTCGGATGGAAGCAGCTTCTTGGAATCAGCGAAATGGAAGCCCTCCTGCGGCGCATCGGGATTGAAGCTCGAGAAAGAGCTTCCTCCGGAATCGGCCTTGTCGCGAGCACTGTCAGCTTTTGAGCCACGTTCCTCCTCGCCATCATCTCCACCGTCTTCATCATCGCCGCCCTTCTTCTTCTTTTTAGTCTTGGACGCAGTTGGAGCTTTCTTGGCTTTCTCTGCGGCCTTTTCTTGCGCAGCGGTCCACACTTGGAATGCGGCCATCTTCTTCTTCCAGGTAGCGCTGGACTCTTTCCATGCATCTTCACATTCTTTGAGTTCATCGACAATTTGCTGGGCGAGTTTCTCGCAGGCTGAACGGTCGTAATTGAAGATGATCGCTGGGAGCGCATCTTGCTGATGAAGTTCAAGCAATAAGGGCAAAGTCGTAGAAGACAAGCTACCAGCATTCACCGTTCTAGCATCGTCGTCATCATCGGCATCGCTGGACTCGAGCTTGTGCCCTGAAACAGGCTTGCTGAGAATCTCAAGAACCTCCTCGAAAGGAGAGTTGGCGTCCTTCATCCATTGTTGGAGTACAGCCTTGAGCTTTGCCTCCCATTTCAAAACATCAGCCTTTTTGGTAACTTCAGGCAGCGCTTTTGCTGGGCTCAAAGAAACATCAACGGCGAACTTCTTCGTTTGCACCTTAGCCATCGCGTTATAAAGCAGTAAGCAGTCACGAGCCTCCAAGGTGAGATCTTCAGGCATCCCACGAGATCTGTCGACAAGACTGGCGACTGGATGAACAAATGCGAAGCTATTCGATCCATCGAGACCTGGAATTGGAATCTTGGCTTGATGTTTGAGTGGTTTGAATGCGAACTTCTTGGGCGGCATGTATACAAATTTGCGCAAGTCTGAGTATCTGGTCTTGTGCTGGACCATGACCAGTTCATTGCCAATCGCCTTCTGTGTATCTGCTAGCCAGCCAGCCAATTCAGTAGGATTGCCGACGGTTGCAGATAGCGCGATGATTGGACACGGCGCCAGAAGAAGTAACTGCTCCCAGATGAGACCGTCCTCAGCTTGACCAATACAATGGACTTCGTCGAAGATAATGCTCTTTACTCGATTTGCCCAGGAATCTTTTTTCATCGCGTTCGAGGGCGCGAGAAGCATGATCTGCAAAATATGCGGAACTGTGACAAGGATTTGGCATCCAGCTGGGTTGTTGATGCGATAATCGCGAGTGTGAATCCCCCAAACAGATTTTCCAGCATGCTTGTAGCTCTTGGTAAAGCGGGCTTGAACTTCGGCAGCAATTTGATTGACCAAAGCCTTGGTTGGTGCGACGTAGACTAAGACGTCACCGTCCGATGCCTCCAAAACCTGTTTCATCGCGTAAAATGAGATGAAAGTCTTACCAGCACTTGTTGGTGCGACTACCAACATACTCTTACGAGCGTCGATGGCATCAAGGACTTTGCGCTGCCAGGCATCTGGTTGGAACGGGACACGAGCATCTGGGGCAGCATCGACTGATCGATCGAAGTAAGGGCCACAGTAGTTGAGTTGGAAATCCATTGAGGCCTGAGATAGCGACAAGTCAAGCTTCTCGATCTTGGCTTTTCTCAGTGCGCCAATGGTGAATGGCAACTTTCGATCATTTGACGACATGGGAAATGTCAGTGTCGGAAGCTTGAGCGCAGCCAGGACTTCATTTGTAAGAGTTGCAACCGTCTTGGTAACTTCTTTTGGACCTCTAGACAGCCGAGTGGCGGCATCCCAGATCAGTGCAACATAGCCTTCGCCATTCTCTTTGCCCTGACTGAGTGCTTCTTGCTTCGGATCTGTCTTTGAGCGGGGTGACTTGCGTATCCTGGTCCACAGCTCAAAAAGCGAACCTATCTTGAAGAGCTCCACCTCAGTTCCCACAATGGCAGCGACCTTGGGTACCAGCCGTTGGAAATACTGCTCGGTCTTAGCAAACTGTTCCTCCGGATCGGCCTCCACTTGGAGGACCTCCTTGCAATGCGTATCCCAAGCACTGAAATATTTAGTCTCCTCTTGATCCGATTTGCTGGCTTTAATAGCGGCCGCCGCTTCCAAAGCTGCTGCTTTGCCTCCTTTCTTATTCGTCTGAGCACTTTTCTTTGCTTGACCCCCCTTTTTGCTGGCAGCAGCCTCTTCTTTCTTGGCCGCGGCCTCTTCTTTCTTGGTCGCGGCGTCCGACTTCTTACTCTTCGCGTCAGTTTTGCCGGGTATTATCGCGAGCTTGCTGGTCTTTCCGGACCCACCAGCAATGATGATTTCCGGGTCCAAACTCTTTCCATTCGCATTGGTCAAGCTTGCAGCATAAGAGATCATCTCGGCCATAAACCGTTGATTTCGCTTCAAAGCCCACTTATTGAGCACTTCAACGTGACCCTTTGTGGCAAGCGGTCGTCTAGCATTGTGCCAATGCGTCAGCTCCTGAAAAATTCTGGTAGTGGTCGCAGATTGATGAATAGCCGCATTTGAGTCTGTTGAAAGATGTATTGGCGCAAGGTGCTTGTCGAATGCGACATCGTGGAATGGCATAACAAAATCAGCGCTTGGTGAAGGCATTGCGTGTTTGGACAATGCTGGTTCCTGCAAGTTTGCCATCTTGATAGGTAGCAAATCGTCGTTTCCAGAAGTAGCTTTCAGCACTGCCACCAGAGACTCGTATTTGGAGCTCAGGCTCGACGTAGAATTGTCTACGAGCAGCTGATTATCTTTCACCATGGCTTGCAACGCGAAGAACAACCTGGCATCCACCAAATCTCCGACATCGCACTCACCAACCTCCACGTCCATGAAATCTTGAACGTTCGTGTCATTTAATGCCTGGCAAGCAAGCTGCGTGAACAGCTCGATAGCCTCAGTCGATTCGGCATTGTGGGAAGCGGCTGAAAGTCTACGGCTTGCTAGTGGTATGTAATCTAGCGATGCTGTATGCAGAAGGAATGTGGATGCAAGCGTTGCGTCAATCTTGTTCTTCTTGAGGAGTTGCGCCAGAGCTAGCAAAGTGATAGCGTCTCGTTCTGACAGTTCGGTGTCGTTCTCGTCGGCGAACTTTCTTATTATTTCAATGATGTCGTCGAAAGAAGCTGCCTCGGTTGGTTCAACTTCATCAAGGTCATTCTCTTTCGAAAACTCTATCGACTTCTCGAGATGTTTCTCTTCAAGGACCATAGTCATAATCTGGGAAAAAGTTAGGCAGAAGATCAAACATGGGCGTGGAACAAGGCAAACAATCCAATGCCCTCGAACGAATAGCAGACGACTGTCAGATCGAGATCAATAGCCATAGAATCTTGCTGAGTCTGATCTCGAATTTGCCAAAAAGATAGCGACATCGACCTCGAGCTGGATTTGAAACCACATAATGACTACCTCATTGCAGTTTGAGGGAATTGGATCAACAGCCCACCATGGTCTTCTCCGAATGACTGCCACTTTCACACCAGGATACCACATACCTTTGTGTCAACGAATGTTAGATCGTTCATCAGTGCCACATTATAACCTTTTTGAACAAGCCAGTGTACCAAGAATCGTAGATGGGTCTTCGCATTACGAGCCTGCTTCTGTTCATCCTCTCCGCCTTCCTTGTTGACAGTGTGGGCACCATCGTGTAACATGACAAAGTACATGCCAGTTTCCTGAAGATACTCAAGAAACTCTTTCGAGAGAACAGACGTAAAGTTCTTAATCGTGACTTGGTCATTCGTTTCCGGGAGATTTGCTTCGAGATGTCGAATTATGGCTGTTCGAGCCAAGAGGTACTTGTGTCGGTGATGGGTAGCATTTGGGGGTATGCATAACGTGTCGTGGTCGTCCACAAAACCTATGTGGAAGTTGCATCCTCTCACAACGAGCTTCTTGAGAAAATTTTCGACGTTATACGTAGCATGCAGTAATTGAAATCCGTCATCAAAATCCAGGTTTGGGTCTGAAAATGCATGTAGTAACAACGAGTCGCCTTCAACCAGGAAGAGTTCGTTTCCGGCGTAATCTCCTACAAGATCAACGCGTCTCGAATGCACCTTTTCGTACCAAGCTTCAAGTTGACCTGATGAAGCCATCGTGCTGTGTTGAAGTGTGAGTAAGGCCTGAAGGCGGGCTTTGGTTCAGCAAGAAATGATTGGAATCAGACAAACATCGGTGACTGATCAGGTAAGGAAGCGTTAGTGCCCTTCGTGTGCTGGCAATTCTAATGTCGGTTACACGCGTTTTAACGTGGCGACGCAGGGAGTATTGTGGTCTCTATGGCGGGGGAATATGTTGGTAGGAGACGTCTAAAACTCTCACTGAGGCGGGGCAAAGCTGGGGAATCGATAGCCTAAGCCCTTTAGTGATTGTTGGGATTTTGGACTCTCTTTGTAATGAAGTGTGTTTGTTTGGAAGGATTCGATTTTCGGTTGGACTGGATGGCGATGGCGGAGCTAGGCCGCCATGTCACGTGAATATCCGTGAGGAGTATCGTAATCAGTATCTTGATAGAACTTGAGTCTGCCTAGATTTGGAAGGGCTTGTATCTGCTTCGATTGAAATACTCCATTGATCTTGGGCACAGATCTAGTCACGTGTCGGAATCACCCTGCATGGGTCAATCATGGCAGTCGAAGAATCTCTTGCAGAATCCTGCGAGAAACTATGAACATTGTGTTGAACCATCATGATTACTACCCAGAGCTCTCCCCAGCTAAAGCACAACAAGTTCTAACGAGCGAATATAGGTCGGGGAACTTCTCCTTTCTCCTCCATGTCCATCGCTTCCCACCTTGGAGCTCAAGCGTCAAGACGCGAGCAATTCGAGACCTGCCTGATATCAGAACTCACTCTTTCGAGTTGAGTAATCACGACAACTTTCCTCATATCAACACGACGTCGCCGGATGTCACGGACATAGGGGCATCCCGGATCGATCCTATCAAGGCTACCGAGCCCCTCCTTAGTAAGGCAACACTCCATCCTGAAATGAGCGCTCAGCATCGCAATGCTCGCGCCCTTCACAAGACTTAAGAAATAGTGCCCATGGCTAAGGAGGTGCTCAGGGTCCTCAATAGGATCGTGCCGGGACTCCCCTTTGTCCATTACTTCGCAGTCTATTCGCATTAGTAAATCTGGCAGCTGCCCGGAAAGTCTACTTTCGTCAAGATAAAAAGAAAATACGTTACCATGAAGTCTCAGAGGAGACCCAAAGCGGTCATAACTGTTGCTGCAGCTTCGAGGCCACCATCGGCGTAGGCGGCACCAACGAGGGCCTCTACGGTGGTCGCAAATGTGCCGTCACCAAGTTCACGTTGAGCGTTATTGGGGTTGATGAAGTTCTCAAAATGGTGTTTCTTCCCAATAATGGTAAGGTTGGTGTTGCCTCCAATCTTCTAGACTCTGTCGTTCATAGCTTCTAGTGCTTAATTTAATTCGCAATTCCGCAAATAAAGTCCGATTTACTCGCTTCGACTGAATCCGCGTTCGTAGCTTTCCATGTTCAAGAGGAGCAGAATGACTGAGTCGCCTGGCACTGCCAAGCGTTTGTTGCCGTCGGGGACGTCACGGGTCCCGATAAGCTCAACTCCGTTTCCAGGAGCCTGAACAGCCTCCCACAGGAGGTCGGTGTTCTTGAACTTGTACTTACAAACAGCTTCGGCTCGAGCCGTCTTGATAGATTGCTGGTCCATTGTGTCGCGATGGTTGAGTCGATTGATTGAGGTGTTTGAATTGGATTGCAGATGACTTGCAAGAAATCGGGGTGTTGATCACGGATGGAAAAGTAACGAAACGTTCTGTGATTATATATCCAAAAACCGGGTGTGAAGGTTGAAGAAATCATGAGGCTGGCGTGGCTGGCAAGCCTGGCCTGGCCGGTGAGATCGCCTAATGTTAGCGTGTCAGCCCTAGAACTTTCTGCGCCATTCAGATTTGGCACACCAAAAACACCTCCAATCAAGAATCAAGATACGCTGCAGAAACTTATTATTTCGGAAGAGCAAGAGAGATCTCTACATGTCTGCGTCTGCCTCAAGCGGGGACGAACTCGACATCTGTGAGCATGCGACCGGTCGCCGAAATGCCCACACCTTATTGGCCCAACTGCGCTTCTCCATACGTTGGCAGCAGGTAGACACAGCACGACATGATTTCCGGTCAAGGCGCTTTTATATCCATCTCCGCAGGCCATACAGCACGGTAAGTCCTCCACCCGCCATTTCGTCACTTTCCCGGAACACTCATAGTGGTCTCATGCCTTCCGCACCCCTCTAGCCATGAGACTCTGCCATCTTGAATCCGATGTCGACACAAGACTATCATTGATCCGGATCTTCGGTCGCAGGTGATAGATTATGTTCGACCGTTGCCGATAGGCAGAGGATTGATTAAGCCACTGTATTCCATCTCTTTTCAAACCTTCAAAGCGATGTTAACAACTCAACACTGCCGAGGCCGCCATAGAAGAGATATGCCAATGCCGGAAAGATAGACAATAAAATCAATGTCAGAAAAGGGGATTCCATAATATTCCAGGTAATGACTTGATAATATTGGCTTATCGGCTACCTTTTACCTTCATTTCCCTTATCCTTCATGTTCCCTATCCTAACGGGTAAGAGCCGCTTTCACCCCTGAATGTGCCCCTTTCGGATGTGATCAAGGCTGAAATGTATAGATCGGATGGAAACATATCGGGTCATCGGATGACATGATTTCCTCATTCATCCAATGTCGTTGTTGGCGAAGTGGATCAGCGATGGGCAAAGGGCTGGCCTGGTTGTTTGAGGCACTAATTTTGAAAAGCAAGTATCAGTATCTCCACTCCATAGCCAGCAAACAACTGAGCAGAGGCGAGAACTTACACAATCCCGTACCCTGGTTACCTCATTCTCGCCATTCGGACGATTTGGGTGGTGGCAACCTTGAGGAAATGCTAGGAGAATATGAGTCATTTAACATAGCTGTTGATCTCGTTGTAGCTTACCAATGAAGCGCCTACTATCTGTATCCCGGGGGTACTGCCCAGCACCGCATGGGGGAAAAGGAGGTGTCGTGCAGTCATATGAACATTTGGTCATACATGTGTACGTAGTCCCTCTTCTGCAACTCGCTGCAGAGGCGATACTGGTCATGCCAAGAGTGGCGAGGATTGAGAGCTTCATGATAGTGGAGAGCGCGGATACTGAAAAGGCGGACTAGTCGAAGATTTTTTTCTGGGTCTTTTGAAAGTTCATGCGTCGATGTAGTCGGCAATATCTCCGCATAAGAGGAAATAGCCACGACTTTGATACGCCGGGCAGTCATTTCCGACTTGACCTAAAAATATCGTGTCCCAGTCACTACATAGTACTTCAAGCTCCTTCCGCAACTATCCGTGCCACACCCTCGCAAGCTCGGTGACACTTCGGCCGTAGGTGCGTCCATTTTTATTCGTTCGTTCCTCACTAAAACATTTCTGTACCTTATCTTTCTTTGCGAGTGCTATCTGCTCCTTTTTGAGCCGTTTCTATTCCTCTCGTGGTTTCTGTTCTTCTCGTGCAGCCAAAGCTGCAGCCTCCTTAAGACGTGAAGCTTTATAACGAGCTGCTTTTCGACGTAATATTTCAGCTGCATGCTCTCTTTTTTCACTCGTATGTCATGATCTTTCACCACAATTTTGAGGGTGATAATGGTGGTAAAATGGAAGTATACGAGGGCCAGGTCCTACAGTGTGGCCCGACTATACCGGATAGTATTATCGACCAGGGGCGCGGGCGCGAACTATAATTACATAAGTTACCATCTACATCGAGTAATAAGGAGCCAGGTCTTGGCATACTGTCTCGCTGGCTAATTTCTGATGATGTACCTGCATTAGAAAGCGACTAGAGATAAAACTGCTGTCTGATTGGATGGTTTAGGTATCGTATTTGCCGAGCGGATTGCGTCTCTTTCATGCCTTACTCCTACGATTCACGCGGTAAGGTAGACATCCTTGTGGTGCTCTGCGAGAAAGATCAGGGATTCGCGACCATACACAGTACACAGTACGGGCCCACGGGCCGGTGTCCTCGTTTGCGAGGGCCCAGACACCAAGAAATGAACGCTGGCAGTCCTGGCCAGGCTTTGCAGACCATCCGATTCTGCTTAATGGGTGAAGTTTCTGTGGTTATCTGCTCCTTAATAGTCCTACCTCCTACGATGAAGTGAAATCTCCATCCCGAAGATCTAGCCGAAGTCCCGAAATACTCGTTTGGGAGTGGCTTGGGCACTGCTCCTCTTTAGCGCGTGTGCGTTCAGATGAGGTTTACACTGGAAGAAAGATGGAGAACCTTATCCGATGGAGGCCGCCCAGACCTGCTCTTTATCTTGGCGTCAATTATCGGATGAATGTTACTCCGTACTTATTATCAGCGAGGCGAGTGACCACGCTTTTGCACCGGGGCCGGGCCGGGGTACACACGAGAGAGCCCTTGGCAAAGCGGAAGCTAACTTTTTCGGACAACTACTTGACTTTAGCAGGCTCAACTACTACCTACAGGAGGCTAGATCCCTATACGTGAGCGTGATACTTCCTCCAGAATTTACAGGTGTGAAAGCGATTATTTGCTTGGAATAATCAATTTCGAGCAATTTTCCTGATCGAGCATGCGAACGCGTTTTGAAGCTTCAGTACTCATCGATGGGGGTGGCGGTGGAGCATGACATCGATTTGATTTTTGGAAGAGGACAAGAGAGGCTGAGATGATGTACGCTAGGAGCCCCTGTCTCCCTCCCTCCCTCCCGAGTCTCAAAACAGTGATAGCTACTGTGTACGCATGTTCGCCCTCCTTTCCGACAGCGTTCCATGGAAAGTGGAAACCAAGCCTACTGTGTAGGTGAAGCATGCCTACACGCGGAATGTGTCCCGTACAACTCCGTTTTTTCTTATATTTTTGTGGTTCCTGAATGTACGAGGACAGAATCGAAAAAGAATCGAGTTGATTTCCATCACAGCCAAGGCTCGCCCAACTGATAGCTATCCTCCTCCACTTAAGATACGGGCATACAAAAGGTGATATGATGAGTAATTCAGAAGACCGTTTTACCGTATGAATTGGGATCTAGCAATAGCTTCAGGAGCGCGGATTCCACGACGGTCAAAGATTCGATTGGCAAAGATGATCAGTACTTGATCAGTCTAGAATTGATCTCCCGTCTTGATGAACAGAATTCCTCTGTGGACAACTTTTGACGCCAATGCCAGAGTCCGATGAATACAGTATGCCCAGAATACCTTCTTGATTCTTATCAGAGCGTATCGTTGCTTTCCTCAATACTCCGTACAGTAGGACAGCTGTTAGTAGGGCCGTCAGTGCTGATAACCTTGGCTGCATTAGAAGTCAATTCGGGTTTTGCGATTCTATCCTCATTCAGTGAGAACCCCACTTGATATCGTTGAACCCCCATCGCTTTCACGCCAGTAAGAGAAAAGTGAGCGTCTCCTTCGGGATTCTTCACGCTTCCGACCCATATAGACACTAGTTGAAACATATCAATGCGAGGGTGAGTTCCCGTACACTTCCGATCTCGGTGTGGTACTGTACTAGTTCTTGTCTTTGCTCTCAACAACTATATATAATCCAGGACATTGGTTCCCTGGAAGCAAGTCAGTCCATTATCTACGGTCTACTATTTCTTTCAATTCTCCAACATGAAGTTCAGCTCAGCTCTGGCGACGGCCTTCCTATACATGGCCGCTACGGTCTCTGCGGATGTCCGTTGATCTTTACCTGCATCAAGGGGTACGTTCGATACGCTAACGCCTGCTATAGAATTTGTGCAAACCGAAGGGGGGAAACAACCCAGGTTGGTGTATAAACGAAAATAATGGATATCAAACCATGTGTCGCCAGGTAGGAAGGAATTGTCCTCGAGAAATACAAAGGCTGATAGATTTTGGTCAAGGCGAGTCCTTGCATGCACTGGAGACACCCATGTACCATACAGGCGGAGCACATCGACGGCATATGGTATTCGAATTGTCTTTAGTGGTTGAGAGATCTTTGGAAGAACAGGCGGAGGGCAAAGGAAGTGCAATGCAGAGGAAGAACTGGGTGCGCCGTTCTGTGATTATGAACTGGTGTTTCTCTTCACGTACCGCATTCAATCAGAGCCATTTCTTTCCGTGTGAGATGGTCGTACGCTGACTTGCGAGTTGTTCATCCTTCTTTCCGAGGGGATAGTAAGATGGCCTTTGCTTTGCCCGGGTGGGCAAGGTAGATTGTAAATAATAACTACGATTTATGTAAGCAATTGTATACGTTGGAAGTGCGGTGCTGAGTTTTTGTTTTTTACTTGTGTTTGGAGTTTCCTTACCACATTCCCAAAAGAGAACAGGCTTTGACTCTTTCTATACATCATTAGCGTTTACAGTCGTGTTATGTTCGCACTTCTCTCCTGCCACATACCATAGGGATCACCCTAAGCCTAGGTGAAACACGTCAAGACTGAGAATTTTTTCCCGCACACTTCCTATTCGACTAATTTTGCAACTGTCGTTCGACAGATTTTCGATCGCGTCTACATTCTTATCTCGACTAATAGAGTGGTTCCTCTTTTTGGAAGGCATACAATAGACCACAGTACGCGAAAAGAGAGAAAACCATAGCTGATGAATCGGGCACAATCTAACACTCTCAGCCACACCAGCGGGCGTCAGTCTTCTTCCAACTTCCCTGATTAGTATCCCTTGGTTGACAAGTTAATCGACAAGACCTGAGGTCACCAATTAGCAAACCGTCCTCACAAGAAGTCTGTATTCGTTGCTTGTTAAAAACAAGACTAATGAGCGTTGTTAAAGCTCGCGGCTAGATGTCTTACCATTCTCGCCCTCCCTGTAATCGGGTTCCTTCCTCACCCGGTCTTTCCGTAAGGCAGGTCTGCCTAAAAGTGGATTACGAGAAAGGAAAAGTGGATTATGAGAGACGAGCAGGAGAGCGGAACCTAGAGAGACCATCCTACGAGTACCAGTTTCATCTGACGCCGCCCTATTGTGCTAAGCCCCAGAAATCATTCCATCTTCGTGGGATTCTCGTAAGACTCGCTCAAATTTCCGCTGTCTTGGACTCTTAGCAATTCCACGCTTGGAATTTCCCTTTTTCCTTGCTCATTAGAAGAAAAACCGCAAAGGTACAAATGGGCCATGATATTCGTCTCTTCGTCTACTATCACAATCCAACTGAAAACATCCCATTACTTACGCTCTCTACTTCCAGTCATTCATCATGAAATTCACTTCAGCTCTAGCAATGACTTTTTTTGTCGCCACTGGCTTTGCCGCAAAGCCTCAAGCCACTGGCACTGCCAAGAAACCAGACGTCGTTTGTTGTCCCAGCATCTATAGGCACTACTTGAGTATTCTAACGCCTGCTATAGACAACTTGCCAAAAGGAAGGCGGTTCACCAGGTTGGTGTAATGTGTATGGAGCGAATGGCCTATACACGACCAAACGAAACATGTGTCGCGCTGTAGGCCGAAATGATCCTCCGATAAATCCAAAAGGATGCTAACAAGTGTTCTCCTAGGCACAACCCTGCAATGTCAATGGCAATGGATGTTTTTTCATGAAGGAGCAGATTGATGGCATCTGGTATGCCAGCTGTAGTTAGGTGCCGGTTCCGGCGACTTGAGCTGTTTGAATCAACGTTTATGGCACTCGCAGTTCAATATAGTTGAGAGATTTGTGGATGGGGGCAGAGTGGGAAAGGAAGCGTTGGGGTGACAAGGACCCTAGGTCATGCAATGGTTACGAGCTGTGTAGAATAGCGGCGGTGGAATGTCCGCTCAAAGGGACAGAAAAGCAAACGTCTTTCAACAATAGTTCGTAATCAGTCCCGCCTCATCTTCCGAGTCTATGGTATCCAAAAACAATTGTCGGAAAGTGACACTGTGGTGGTCCAGATGATCTGATAAGAAGTCGAAGTTCTTGTGAAGCTGTAATGGTTATTAGCGCGATCAGATATACTAAGTTCACTACCTAGTCAAAGTTCTTTGCTCAGCCTTTTCAAATTCGATTCCCCATCTACCGAACAAGTCCGCTTCACATCTACTTACTACAGAAATTCCTGCCCTACCGTTCCCATGATGGAGCAGGTAAAAAGAGCCAACCTTCTGCCGAGGCCGCCCTCAATGAAATACGACAAAGACCGTGTAATCCAGGACTGTGAACCTCTCTTCCGAGTTTCTAGCATTGTTGGTGGTCAATGTCATGATGGCGTATACAGCTGCATGGAAAATCTCCAGAAATCTGTTTGCCTTCCCAGCTTTTTCTTGAATCAAAAAGTCCAGAGGTTGTCGACATCGATCTTGAGGCGAAGGATCTCAGAGTGAAAGGTGTGCTTGGTATTATGGCAATGTATCCATGTGAGGTAGTCGGGAGAAACGGCAGTTGAATGTCTCTGCGTTTCGGATAGAGTAGTCTCCACTATCTTGGTCTTGGCGTGTTTGTTTCGCGTCTTCTCTCGTCCCATCGCGTCAACTTCACCACCAGCGAATATTGACTGCTGATTGAACCCTCGGTGGTGCAACATCTATGTCCTCCTTTTCTCTCGAAGCTCCCACCAAATATAGCCTGGGTGCAGCGGAAGTGCTCCACTGAGCATGACTCAAACGAAAAGAGAAGACTTCGAGGTTCTGAAGGACAGAGGTCGCTCGCAAAGCCCATGGTAAGAAGACCAAGTAACGTCTATCCGCGACCAATTAACTGGTTTTCTGGTAAAAGATGCTCAACCAACCCCCGGCTGACCTCCTCGAGCGCCACTGCTTGGGCTGCCCGCCGAAATTCGTCTACAGATGAAGGCATACCAAGTCGCTGGAGCTGAACCTCAATCATGATTCCACTGATGGAGACAGAGAAGAGCTATCGCATTTCGTGTCCATGAAATGCAAGTCGAGTAATGCTGGGCTCGAGTATTTGGTAGACCGAGTCCGAAGTATCGAATTACTCAACCTGACAATTCGCTTTCCTACCAAGGGGGGAAGGGATTGGTTTCCCTGGTTTCCCTGAAGATGCGCAAGATGCGAAAGAAAATCTGCTTCTGACTTAAGCTTATTGAATAGCTCTCATACGTGTGGGGGACACCAACAGATAGCCGGGAAATATACTTACCGTGACGACGACAGCGATAGCACCCGCACACATCATGAGCCTTTCAATCATCCAAACGAACTGGTAAAAACTCGTGTGCAAGAACAGGCTGAAACTGAAGGCGAAGATGACTGCTCCAGCGATTTCACTACAGAAACCTGGAACGGGTGTAAAAGAAAGTATCCACAGGCATTTGGGATGTCTTGAACACGATGAAGCGCAAGTGGGTTAGGAGCATGCTGCATAGATCGAAGGCAATCAACGGTTTGCTGAAAGTGACAAGAAGAAGTACCAAAATAGGAGAAGGCTTGTGGGAAGAAAGCCTGATGTCCGGACGAACAGCAGATCCCTTCTTTGTGAACGACGCACAAGGCAGCTGACTCTCTACATTCACATACAGCTTACTACAAAGTTAAATCCTACGGGCAAAGCGCATCATCGTTCAGTGGCAGCCGGGGATTCAATGTCACGATCCTTCGAGCTTCCGGGCTGAGTCGGACTCTTTTGCTTAAGAGATAAGAATGTAGCCGAGCAGCTGCATCCTCATCTCTTGACTCATCCTTTCATCTGATGCCAAAACCCCCAGCCCTGACCTGCCACAAGCAGCCTCTTTCGCATCTGTCAAGCGGCCTTCCCAGCATTCGGCAATTCAAAATCTCTCGTATGGTTGCACAACCTCCCGTCCAACAGACCATCGTGGTAGTACCATCACGATACTATGAAACCGCCATACATCCCATCTTCCTTCTCCCTCCCTTCCCTCCTCCCCCAACCCAATCCAAATCCCCATTCCGCACAATCATTTTCCAAAGATGTCTTCCCCAGCCATCTCCACTTCCACTTCCACTCCCCCAATCCAAATTCCCAAACTGAGCCAATCAAGGTCCAAAAAAGATCTCTTCAACCATCTCGGTTGGAACGAAGACAACAAAGACCACACCCACCTCTACAGAACAATGCTAGTACGTCTACTCCACCCACTCTTCCCCCACCCTTCCCTTCCCTTTCGACCCTAACACCCACGCAAGGAAGAAGCAAAAACAATCCGACTCCAAACCTCCCTCAACCCAGCCAACCTAACACCACGAGCCCAAGCCGATCCCCAAACAAAAAACGGCATCGTCTCATCCTCCATGCTCACAGAATCCGCTCGTCACGCCGAGATCGCCGAAATTTACGCCAAAGCATCGCCAGAGACGCAGCGGTGGTATCATCGAGCTGGTCCCCTGGAAGAGGGCAAGGAATGCGACAATTGGATGATAAGATGGTGTTTATGGCATAATTTCCGAATGAGGCCTAAAGATCAAGGTAGGTATGGGCTACGGTCTGCGGAGAAGAGGGTGTACAAGTTATAAGATATCCCCCCGTCTCTATCGGTAGAGCTAGACAAAATACTTCGAAAACTAAAGGGAGTCACTATATAGCTACTACCAAAGGAAGTCATCATAATGTAACAATAAATCGTGAATTCCAGGTCTCATGAATCATAAGCAGAAGCTTCGTACTAGTACTTGTGAAAAGGAGGGTATGATCGAGCAACAAAAACCGAGAAAAGCCCCGTCAATACTCACACAATGCACTCATAAGTCATCTACTTTCGCTACTCCGCACGCCCCTCTTCTACCGTAAAGTCAAGAAAAGCCACGAGAAACTCTTCACTACAAATTCCCAATGACAACCATAAACCTCAGAGCACCATCTCTCCTCCTCCTCTCTCTCCTACGTTCCCTCTCTCGCTCCATGACCTCCTTCTCCACACTCCCCTCCTGTTCAGTATTAGGACCATCATCATCCGTAGTCGGTGCGTCAGGTCGTGGACTGCTTCCCTGGCCACCAGAAGCACCTGTGGGAGAAGAAGAAAAACCTTCGTCAAGCATAAGCGTACTCGATTTCCATCCCCAGCTTTGCGAGAAATCGAACTTGTCGGGCGCGGATTCGTAGACACTCAGCAAGCGACCGCCTTTGGAGGGTGAGTAGATCTTGAAATAGGTCTTGATTGTAGGGCGGGCGTCGGTGTAGGGTGGCAAAGCAGGTGATGTTCTGGATTGAGACTGTGGTTGCGAATGTGATCCTGCAGGAAACAAACGTGAGGAAGTATTACTTGAAACTCCGACCGAGGTTAGGGGAGGATTAGGGGGTGGGAAATGGGTGAGTGAAGAGTTGGCGCCTGGCTGGTCGTATGGGGTCGAAAGTGGTCCACCAGCATCTATATGTGGCAGATTCAACGGCGAGTCAGATGAGTCTGAGTCTTCCGAATCGAAAGCGGTGTAAGAAGTGTCAAGCATGCCTTGATCGATACCGTACGTTCGTCGCCGAAAGGCAGTCATGCTTCCATCATCTTCTGTGTGACCACGATTCGCATTGTTGTCGTGATGTTGTCGGTGTTCTGGCACGCGAGCTTGGAAGCCTCCACGAGTGGCCCTCCTCTCTCTCCGGTCACCGCCCATAATCATTTGACGCTCTAGCAACCCAATCCTTTCGTCAACGGTACCAATAAGATGGCCTGAGGTGCTGGAGATGGCTTGGCCTTCATCCGCTTCTCGTTCCTTTGCTCTGTGAAGATACACACCAAGTTGCGGATTCTTTGCGCTCCGGACCTTTTGGATGTAGATGTTCCACAGACTACCGGCGTAAAATACTGTCCGGGAGTAGACACGCTTCTTCTCTTTCAAAGACTTTGGATTGGGGAATTCGGCAGAGAAACGAAAGGGTGGAAAATGTGAAAACGCCAATGGTTGTGGATGGGTCGAGGTGGAAGATGCGTTCTGGCCGGCAGCTGAAAGTGGACGTGGTGTCGTTGGCCGATTGAGTGACTCTGTGTTTGTAGATGGTGATGCTGGGTCAAGAGTAGCGGACATTCGAGAGGCCAGGCGAAGAAAGGTCGAAGTATTGCCAGTGGTTATCACCGGCTCAGCATTGCCACCCATGACGATGTTACAATCTGTGCTTGGAACCCAGAACTTGCGAGGTTGTGCGTTCGCGTCCCAACTGCCCGACTCAAGCTCATCATCATCATCAAGATCATCTTGCAGTAGAGGTTCAGTCTGTGAGACCTTCTGCTTGCCTTTCGACTTTTCTGAAGCAGAATCAGACTCGTTGGCGGAATTTGTTCTATGAATTGTCTCCGCAGGTTGACTGAGGCCTAGCTCGAGATCGTTCTCGCGTGCATTCACAACCTTCTGTCGTAACTCTAACTGCTGCCAAAGCGCATTTGTGATGATGGCTTCGGGCAATATTGGCAGACCAAAGATATCTCGAGCTTGTCGGATGTATTGTAGACGCTCAAACTCGAGATGGATGTAGTGGATGCCTTCATCCAAGAGTACCAGAATAGGCTCCACATCGGGATGAGTATAAAGCGAGATCCACTTCTCATGTTGAGTCTGTGGTGCCTGTCCACCAGTAGTCATTGAGTTTTTGCGATAAACGGTATCAAATCTGATGGCATTCATGCTAAGCGTGTCCGGTGCCCTGATTGAAGTCCGGGATCCGATTTCCAGCAGACCACATTCGACAGCCTTTTGTTTCAACCGACGATCGAGCAGTCGCTTAGCTACGATCCATCTCTCCCATTCACCATTGATGTAAAAGCCGTCCCCACCAACAATCTCGCGAACAGTCTCTCCAGGTATTCCATCCCAGAATCGCAGTGCCATTTCCCAGCCATCCCGACACAGCATAGCTTTCGCCGATGCCAGTATTCGTTCTCCAGCGCGGCCATAGTAATTATTGGTGACAATCTTGATGATAGGAGACAAGTTCTCGGGCGTCATTTGGCGGAGTATAGATTCGATAGCCACGTCGACCAAATCCTGCATTTCTAGCCAGCAAGCAGTTGCGAAGAGACCGACTGCTTCGGCGTCCTCCTCATCGCTGATATCGCACCCATATAGCCGTTTCAATGCCAATTCGAAAGCCTTCTGTGTGATGCTGTGGTCGATTTCCTCAGGATGTAATGATATCTCTTTCGACGAGCTCTCGATCCATGGTTCCGTCAGAGCAGTTGCAAAGAAGGGCGCGCGATCCAGGATCAATCGATGCAAGTTATATCTGTGTCCGAATGCGAGGACTGATATATCGGAATGCCTTCCTCCTAGCAATCCACGCGAGTATAGATGATCGGGCAGCGAAGCAGTCGAAGAAGAGTTTGCTACAGTTGTGAGTCAGAATCCAGCACCATTTCTATCCTCGATAGTGTCTCTTACACGGTCTCACCAAGTTTGGATTCCCCAGTGTATACGTTTCCGTGCTCGAGTCGCCCGACGAAGTCATGGCGCGGGAGGCCAACAGTCTCGTCAGGTTTGCCGTTGTTGTATAGCTCCGACCTTCATTGGCATCATTCCCTTCTGGTGTTGTCGGATCGTCTCCATCCTTCTCAGCCTGTGGCAGGCTGCCATCTCCGAGTATAGACACGTTTTCGTCCAGAAACCTAGTTCTTCTAGTTTGGATCGAGGACGAGGCTGTAGCAAGCGGGCTTGGGGCCGGCAGGGTGTAATTCATAGGATGTGAAGATGCGGAAGCGGCTGCGGGGCTCTCTGGAGCAGTGGACGATGGTTGAGCAAAGACGCCGGGTCGCTCTTCCTCTCCAGCACCACAGGCCCTACCCCGTAGCGTACTCCCGCTAGCTGAGGGTGCAGCCGTCGACGTGGTATTGGATCCGAAGGAAGGAGTCAGCCTTCTGCCAAAAATGGTCCCGCTGCTGCCAGACAGTTGCACCTCGTCGTCGGAAGCCGAGTCGAAGTCCCCACGGTGATCCATAATGGCTTGAGGCAGGATTTACTGGCATCTGGCAAGGCGGATGGCATTTGAAGTCTTATCGTCGGGTGGTTCAGTTGTGCTCGCTACCTTCAGGTTATCACTATGAGACGACGGCTAGTACTAGTACTAGTAAGTATCAACTGACCTGCGCGTCATGTGAAACCTGGAACGATGAACGATCCAGGGATCCCAGTCCATCCTGAACTATTCGGGCCATGGAGAGATCATCGATTGAGAAATGGATTCAGATACCTCCTATGGATTGAGATATATATCCACCAGAACATCTCGACTCATTCCCCCCGAGTCCACACTTTCAATGTCCAGATAAACAAGTCAATCGCCATGGCTTCAATATCGCAGTCCTTCCCTCTACTGCGGAAAGCCGCTCCGAAGTTCTTCACATGTAGACACACCCAAGCAGCAAGACTCCAGACCGACAAACGTCTCTTCCACCCCTCCCTCCGAAAACCACCTTTCTTTCAGTTGCGGTACCAGACGACACAGGTTCCGCGTCATGCCACGCTCCCGGCCTTCGATGCTGCCGGAGCATTCGCGAAGTCGGCAACCACAAAGAAGGCTTTCTTCCCCGAGACTTCCGAGAAGAAGGTGGCATATTGGCTGATCGGAAGTGCCGCGAGCGTTTTTGGCATCGTCATCTTTGGAGGACTGACGCGGTTGACGGAATCTGGGTAAGAGCTGGAAATCGAGGCAGGCTTTGCATATACTAACGCTATCGAATAGTCTGAGTATAACGGAATGGAAACCAGTCACAGGCTCTCTCCCGCCTATGAGCCAGGCAGCATGGGATCTCGAATTCGCCAAGTATCGAGCCTCACCTGAATTCAAACAACTCAATTCTCGAATGACCCTCGCCGAGTTCAAAAAGATTTACTTCATGGAATGGGCCCATCGGTTATGGGGCCGCGTAATTGGAATGACCTTCCTCCTGCCCACAATCTACTTCATCGCCCGCCGAAAAGTAGCTGCACACATGGCCTTGAAAATGGTGGGAATATGTGGGTTGATTGGCACACAAGGAGCTATAGGCTGGTGGATGGTCAAATCTGGTCTCAAGGATGATCTGTTTGCGCCAGGTTCTCACCCACGCGTGTCTCAGTACCGATTGGCAGCACATCTTGGAACAGCGTTTCTGGTCTACATTTCTATGCTCTGGAACGGTCTCTCCATCCTTCGCGAGAATAAACTTCTCTCTGATCCCGCGAAAGCCAGCGCCTTAACGAAGGCATTGAACGCACCACCACTTCGCAAATTCAAGGTCGCATCAACGGCTCTATTTGCGCTTGTCTTCACAACAGCAATGTCAGGAGCCTTGGTAGCGGGGCTCGATGCCGGTCTGATCTACAATGAATTCCCCTGGATGGGTCTCGGTCTTACCCCTCCTAAGAAGGAGCTCTTCGATCCATTCTATTCACACACACCAGACCACTCTGATCTTTGGTGGCGCAACATGCTTGAGAACCCCTCGTTAGTCCAACTTGATCACAGGATTCTGGCCACGACGACGTTCAGTGCTATCCTTGCGCTTTGGGCTTGGCCGAGGATGAGTCCGGCCCTGGGACAAGCTATGTTGAAGAATGTGGCGGTGAAGGATATCGGGAAGAGGCTGAATGGAGTAATGCATCTCGCCATGCTACAGGTCACATTGGGCATATCGGCATTGATTTACATGGTTCCGTTATGGCTAGGAGCAGCGCATCAAGCTGGTGCGCTCGCGTTACTGACGGGCATGGTCGTGCTGGGAAGCAAGCTCAGAGTTTCACCGAGGACGTTGAAGCTACTTGCAAAGCAACAGGCTAAAGGAGCCCAAGCCTTTGGTGGATCACCCGCAGCACTCAAGAGAGGCGTTGGTAGAGCTGTTGGCGGTTTGGAACAGAAAGTTGTGTAGTGTAAACTACTGGGTAGAAATAATTACTCTCCTCTATATACACTGATGAAATGAAGATGAGTACGATACTTGTCTGTTCCCGATGCAATATGGAAATCTCCCTTGGGAAATATATGGAGGACCTAATTTTCGATTGCGGATCACCCTGTGGAGATTCAATTGGAATTCATTACAGGGAAATTTGTATTACAAAATGATTTGGACCTGTTACATCACAGAAAAATCTAGGATAAACGACAGAGAGGGAGAAGTGCCCTGACCACAAGTAGAGTGTGTGTATGTATTCTTGAATCAGTACTAACAACAAGAATACTTCTAGTGGCCTCTGAACGTTTACATACGAGATCCGGCTCTTATCAACACGATTTACCTCCCCTAAGCCAGTCGTGCAGCTCCACGAACTCTTCGATCCTCTTCGGACATGGCACCTACATTACCGGCCGTCGATGCTGCAGTTCGGGGGGGATTATCGCGGAAGCTCTGTTGCCCTGTCCGGAAACCTCCCACAAACTACCAACGACAGGTGGACTCTCCAGGCAGTTGCGCTGCTGTTTGGATGGCACACAGGTTTTGAAAACGCCTCTTGCATTTTATCTCGACGGCTGTGCTAGCGAAACGACGACAGAGTACTAGAGCCTGGAACAAGAGCTTGATAATAACGATGTTGAGAAGCTCTTCAAGGGGGCAGAGTTTCCATCAACGGCCAACATAAGCTTGGGAAGCGTCGTTAGGGGATGTTGGACTGGTGAATACGAAACTGTTAAGCAACTACTAGATGCGACGTCGACGTGTGAGGGAGAAGGGTCTAGTGTTGAAGAGAAGCATGCCTGCGGATCTTTTGCGGCACGCTCCGCTTTCGCCTTCTGAAGATCTTCGTACCTGAGCTTATCTATTACTTTCGCCGTCCCCAGCACATCTGACCTACATAGTAGTCGATCGGCGAGGTTTAGCTTCCTGGTTTGTTAGGGCTAAAAATCGAATGTGCTGTTGGAGAAGGGTACGTTCAGTAAAGCACAATTAGGTTGCTTTGACGTGCTTCTGTTGAAGCCTCTCTTTGTACGGCCTATTCGTGTCGTCATTGGGAACCTGTTTCATCATGTCAAGCAGCGACGTGAGGGCCTCCGCTAACACCGGTGTGGACGGCATTTGCGGTAATTGGTCTTGCGTACAAGAAACCATCCCCACCTCAATGATACTCAGAGCGTTCATTTCAGAGAGAGGTTTCGGTATATCGCTACTTACAAGTACCTTGTCGGAATTGAAGGGGAACAACCCTACTTTGGCCCATCCAGCTCGTATGTTTTAGGCGTGAACGCTTAGGTCCTCGAGGGGCTATATAGATACGTACAGTAAGACTCACAACAAGATTCAAACCATGCTACATAGGTTCTTTTCGTTTCATCTCCCTTTCTCCATGCAAAGACCTAAGCTTCTCTCTCTGAGCGCCCAATATTCGTTGTGCCTCTGCAATATTTGACGAGAATGTGCCAGGTCTGTTCTCCGCCAATATTTGTCCAGATATAGAGAGTATTCTGTTGATGGACTGCAAGTCCGCCAGTTGAGTTGCATTCATTGTACACTGCCCTCCCAGTAAATTCCTTTCAGCTCCAACCACTCGTACCATTGCTTGTAGGAGGGGAAGAAGATTGGGGCGATTGGCCACAAACCACACTGAGTGCCCAGGACCTGCCAAATTGGTCTTATAAAGACAATTGAGAGCCTCTGCACGCCTTCGGGCCTTCCGGAGTGGCTTCGCCGTCGTAGGAATTGTGTCGTGGTCGCGGGTCCAGTTCATCGTAGGTAGCTGAACGCGATTTTCAATATATGCTTGCCAGCAATCGCGTTCCATCGGGGACATTTGATTAACCGCATTCTTAGTAGCCCTTCGTTCCTGGATTTCAACAGCGGCGAAGTTCGTTGCATGAGCGATGCTCTGCCCACTCACGACCGCCTCTGCCAAAGCGGTCAATTTCGAGTGGAGAGAGGCAGCAGTGTCTCCAAGTCTTGGAATTGGTAAGCTGAAAGGGCAGTCTGTTGGGAGGACTTCCTTGGCCATTTTGCATCGAATATCGTTTAAGAGTGTGCAGGCAACAGAGCTGCTATTGAAGGTGAATCAACTTCATACGTTATAAATTTCGTGGTGATTATACATACTGTTACTAAGTATGGGAAGTGATTCTTCGGGGCGGCTATTCTTCGCTGGATGGAGTCCGGAATCAGCGGCGGCGTCGTTTCAAGCGTCGGCGGACGATTTTGATTGCCGTCTTTTGCGCACCATCGAATAGAGTTGATAGTGGAGGAGTGCTGGAGCGAGCACAGGGTAGCAGTCGTGGGTGTTGGTGTTGGTTGTTATTCCATGTTTTCTCAAGCCGGGAGTCTCTCTTGCCCAATGATCGGAAGTGGGGGCATTTTCACCCCGCTCATTGGTAAATGTGGCGGTGCTTACTCTCCAGAATAGCCAACACAAAATACTCGTAGGTGAATTCCTCGTTTGTCAATACCCCGTGACCGTGACACCTTTTCAATTTTGTCAATTCCATAACCTAGAACAAGTATAGCTCCAGAAAAGTTAAAAAGTAGTAAGAAGATTCTCCGTAATCACCATGCCCTCTTATACCATACAATATACTACTTCGACACTTCCAGTTTTCATGAGGGCGGTAAGGGTGTCCGATTTGGGTGGTAGGGTGTAGCTGTGGGTGGAGTTGGAGAGGTTACTGTTGAATCTTAATAGTCAAGGTCTGGGTAAATAAATATCTAGAAAGAGTGTCAATTTGAAGAAGCGAACTAGGAGCAAACTCAAGCGTCATCAATACGTGTGGATGAGTTCGTAAGAGAATGTATTTTTAAGCTCAAGGTTCGAAACACTAAGGTATTACGACTTCTGGACTAGGTTACTACCGCTATTACTAGCCAAACTCGCTAGTACCTCGTGTTCGGATCGACCAACACGAGGCTCGTACAGCCTTGTTTAGGCTCGTAATCGTACTTTAGTCAAGCTACTCAGTACTAAATCATAAACGTTTAGTTCTATAGTTGAAATAAAGAGTAATAGAAAGCTTCAAAAGAGAACATAATTACTCTTTAGGGAGATCTTATAAAACGACTGTCCTATGAGAGACTAATTACTGATTAACGGCGTGACTAAGCAGATCACGAGGCTCGTATTAACCCGAGGCACTAGCGAGTTTGGCCAGTAATGACTAATGGCGGTATTAAGTGGATATTTCACCACTTTATCGATGTCTGAGTTTTTGTATATGCAGTCATATTTATCTGTCAACGGCTGATCTCTATGGTAGACTGTGATCGAGAGGCCATTGAGATAATGAAAATGGGACACATGTATTGCAAAATGTTCCTATGAGACGAGGTTGAGATGGCGACGCGTTTCCTAAATACATTGGCGGTATGATTGGGTCGTGAGACGGCACTGCGGAGTCCAGGGAACGGTGGATCATACCTTGACCTGTGAGAATAATTCGTGCCAATATCCGGAGGGATGAGCATGTATGCCGTGATCTGCGGTAAGGAAGCTTGGGGGGAATTTCGAGAAGCTTGTCACCGATGCTCTGCAGTACGTGTTTACAGCTCTTTTCTTGTCTTACTAAGGGCAACGCGTATTTTCAACATGTATTCAAATGTGGATGAAGTCGCTACCAGCATCTGGAAAAAAGCAGCCGAAGCTCAAAGCACATATCTGAACTCCTTATTCTCTCCATCCGTCAGATCCATGAATTCCTGATTAGGGATGCGCTTATAAGCATCCCCAAGCTCCGCGATTACCCTCTCCTTCTGCTTATTCCTAAACACCCATATAAACCGCAGCGCAAGAAGCACAAGGCAGCAAGTTCCATATAGCACACAACATATGATTTTGGCGTTCAAATATCTCGGGGCGTCTTTGAGGTGAACAACCTGTGGACCGATGAGATTGCCTACACAGTATCCGATGAACATCATGGTGGCGACTGTGACCTTTTTGGTCTGTCCGGCGACGTTGGAACTGATCATACTGAGAACCAGTGTGAACGCCGCCGCGGAGATGGAGGTCATGTAGAATGATATGAGCTGGCCATTTAGGTTGGTCTTATGAAGCGTGGCGAGGAGGGCGAATCCGAGAACGGGCAACACCAATGCGAACATAGCCATAAATAGACGTTGTTTGATTCGATCCGCTAGCCAACAGATTATCAAAGTGGCAACAATCTGGACAGCTCCACTAGGAGCACCGTAGAGAAGCGAAAGTTCGGGTGAAAGACCGAAACCCTGTAAGATAATGTTCTTGAATGTCGTTGTCGCACCGTTGGGAATCGAAGTTGTGACGGAGTAGACGAAAATCATCCAGGAAGCCGGATCTTTGAGCGCTTCGATCATCTGATGCTTTTTGAAGACTTTGTTACCAACACCTTGCTGGTTGCTACGAATACGCTCGACGGCCATGACCTTTTCCTCTTGTGTCAGAAATCGAGCATTCGCCGGGGAGTCCGGGATGGCGAAGAAAAACCAGATTCCACAAAGGACTGTGAGTCCGCCGGTCATCAAATACATGAGCTGCCAGCCTTTGAGCGCCGTGTAATGATGCGACTTGATGGAAGTTGCGATGGCGTAGGAAGTGACGGCTCCAAATATCGAGCCCATACCGTTCCAGCAGAACCAGATACCTGTCCTGAAACCCTGCTCCTCTTTGCGCCACCATTGCGATACAATGAGGGCAAAGCCAGGCGAGACGGAGGATTCGAACACGCCGAGAAGAATGCGCACAGCGGCCAGACCGGCGAAGTTCGAGCATGCTGCATGAAGCCTTTGGCGAGATCAGTGTTGTTCCTGGTTTGGTTCGATTAATGCAAAACGTACATCAGAATCGCACCCCAAAGAATGATCTGTGACGACAAAAATTTGGCAATCGGGAGTCGTTGCAAAGCCAAATTTGCGGGATATCTATGAATGGTGTAAGATGATGTTGATTAGTCAATCTACACTTGCAAACACCCACTCAGCAAACAGATATCCGAGATAGAATACGGAACCCAACCAATTGTACTGCGTGCCGTGGAGGTGAGTATCTTTAACGATACCCATGACAGAGGCATAACTGATTGTTGTCTTGTCCAGAAATTGAAGTCCGTACAGAACAGAAAGAACTGGTAAGATGTGAAGATCTGGATTCTGTTAAAACTACCTATGTGGCCTAGCAATTAGACACCCCCGTACATACCAATTTTCCTCAATAGACGACGATTGACATCCGCGTCAAACTCAACGCCGCCTCCATTACCAAGAATCTTCAATGCTTCATCTCCATCGACATCAGCAGGGCTCTGATTCTCCACGTCGGTGCCGGCTCCTTCGGTATGAGTTTTCTGGTCTTGCGATGCCAGATCGGCATTGATCTCGAAATTTTCCTTCGGGCCTGACATCGTTGTGAGGAAAGAGACGAGGCACAGAAAACGACTGGGCGCTCGAGTATCTTATCCAGGGTCGAGAGAAGTCTTTATAGACAACCCGCGGATCTTTGCCATCATCCTCACCCCGGTATCCTGTTTTCGCCCTATAATTCTTCTCCAGACAGCGGCTAAGCGGCTTCATGCTTCTATATACATTGTTGAGACGAAAGCATGTGTGATTTGCACTGGAGCTGGGTTGCCCAGGGATGAAATTGCCTTGGCTGCAGGCAGTTCTCCGGCCATGATTGAACATGCTTTTGAGGCTATATAATCAATTGCTAGTTGTTTCTTCCCGAACTTGGTCGTCGGCAGCATAAGCTGAGAACGAGGGGAATACGAGGTTCTAGTCTGCTATCATGAGAATCGTAGATACCTACACAGTACTGTATCTTATCCATGGCGAAGCAGACAAGCGATAAGGCGATTCGTAATAGTGTGCCCGGTGTCCGGGCCAAAGATGTAAAGTGTAGATCCGATCACCACCTAAAATGTGCGGAGGTGTGTCACGAGAGTTTGCCTTAATTTAGTCCAAAGGCCTAGACCTCAACGTAACAGTTCTATATTGTGTGTGTCTCACTACTACTATGTAGTCCAATAATAACTCAGCAAGTTAAGTCACTCGCGCTTCGGCAATTCGACAAACAGAACAGCTGCTGGCAACGATCAACCTAACATACTCCGTACATCCCACACATTGCAGCGCCCGTACCCCAGATGGCGATGAGCGAGCGATGTAACCCGGACGATTCCTGGGCAGCCTGAGGTTGTTGTATGGGGCCACCAATCATCCTGGCGACATTTTGGGCTATCAGAATGTTAGCGTATTGTTGGTATCTATTTCCCACGTGAACAACTGTCTCGTACATACCTCTCCTATGGACCACTACAATTAGCGAACAGGTCCTTCTCACCAGGTCTCTTGGATTGCGGTGTTCCTAATATACAGCCATTTTCATTGTCCTTGCAGGGGTGTAACTAGGAAGAGAACTATCAGTATGGCTATTAGTTTGATTAGAGGATAAGATTTTACTTACTGAACGACACTCTTGTACGCGATTAGTATTAAGCCCGTTATCGTCAAGTTCATAGCAGACTCCATGTTGACCTTGTTTGTAACATTTTGACTATAGTAGGCGTTAGTGTATCGAGTATAT
The DNA here is from genome assembly GCA_000738655.1 of Venturia pyrina ICMP 11032. Lineage (NCBI taxonomy): Eukaryota > Fungi > Ascomycota > Dothideomycetes > Venturiales > Venturiaceae > Venturia > Venturia pyrina. The sequence goes on along the minus strand of JEMP01000039.1, from coordinate 150,322 downwards.
ATCTATTGAAATAGATCAGGATAACGAGCCTGAGTAGCAAAGATAGGAGTAGTTAGAGATAGGAAGACTACAACTAGAGCTGAAGTAAATTTCATGATTGAGGATAGGACGGGTAGTAGTAGGATAACTTTGCAGTACAGATGGGATGTCTTGGGATTAAGAATGCGAGGAGAGTGATGAGTATCCTAGGTTATTTATATAATATTATACCGCCATGGCGACCAGGCTCTACACTGTCCGCAGTCCGCAGTGCGCAAACACAAAGTATTCTCGTTCATTACTAGTACTATGATACTGGCATGGCGACCAGGAACCCTGCCTTGTTGAGAGCCGACAGGACTGCCAGTGGGCAGAGGTCGATGATAATGGAGGTTGTTCGACAGTAATTTGTTATTATTAGCCGAAGGCCAATTTCGGGATCTGGTCACGTATCCAATCAACGAGTTGTCTACTACTAGTACCTCGTAGTACCTAGGTAGTTTACACCTACGGGTACTGAGTCTACTATGGTTGACAGCCAAAAGGTTGTTAGCGTCGAATGTTATTAGCGTCGAATTATAAAAACCCCTAAGCGATCAAAGTTCTGATAAATACGCGTACTAGAATAGGTACTAGCGTAGGACTATAAAAACCCCTATATAGATTGACCTGCGAAAATTCCCGCGTACTAGAATAAGTACTACCTATAGAGATTCGTGTAGAATTGAGAATGGACAGATTGAGGGCAGAAGCATTGATCAAGCGCTAACAACTATTAGCCATCATACCACAGTACTGTGGTACCAAGTTAATGGCACCACCACATCGTAAGTATCTTTCCGCCCCAGCTATCCAGCACTCCAGATTACAGGCCCATGCCACCTGTCACACCCACGTGCGGCACTACTTACACAGTACACAGTAGTAGACACGGAAACCTTCACCTAGGCCCAGGGAAGAGGTTTTCGGCATCCCCGTGACATAGCCTCATATTCGGGCATACACATTCATTACTATGACGCGAGGATGGTTAGAGACAATGATACACCTCACTTCACTACAATTCGTTGCTGCCTTCGGCACTCTTCAAAACACCTTCGACCTTCCCAGGTCCACCTTTGACATGCGGCTTCTTCACATCACCAGCACTCTCCAAAACACCTCCAACTTTTCCTGGTCCGCCCCTAACCTCCGGCTTCTTCACCTCACCAGCACTCTCCAAAACCCCCTCCACTTTGCCAGGTCCACCTCTAACATCTGGTAACTTGTGATGCCTAGCACTTTCCAACACACCTTCTACCTTCCCCGGTCCACCTCTAACCTCAGGTACCTTATACTCACCAGCAGTACTCTCCAAAACCCCCTCCACCTTCCCCGGTCCACCTTTAATCACTGGCTTCTTCGGATACTCCCCAGTACTCTCTAAAACGCCTTCAACCTTCCCCGGTCCACCCCTAATCTCAGCTCCCTTCTCTCCTCCATCCACCCCGGCACTGTCCAAAACACCCTCGGCCTTACCAGGCCCGCCTCTAATCTCAGGCACGATCTCTCCCTCACATCCATACGCACTCTCAGTTACACCTTCAACCTTTCCCGGGCCTCCTCTAACCTCTGGAACCTGACGGGCATGTTCTTTCGCATACTCATCTCTAGCTTTCTGAGCAACAGAAGCACTTTGCATGACTCCCTGTATCTTTCCCGGTCCACCGCGGATATTCAATTTATTGCCTTTGGGAGCCTCGTGGTTGTGAGAGTGAGAGTGGTCGCTCATAATGACTTGATTCGAGAAGATATGAGAAAAGGTTTGGTGGGAATTGACAGACCCAGTCGTTCCGTAAGGCTGATTCGAGGTCGTGAGTCTCGTAGAACAATCTCGTGGTAGAACCGATGCTTGAGAATGTCTTTTAGCGCCAAGGAGGAGGAGGAAGAGGGTAGCTTTGATCGGAAAGGGTGTTGTTTGTGCGTAAGCGAGGAGAGAAGGGGTGAGGTCGCGAATACTATATAAAGCATCAAACATATATAATGCGCACAGGCCAATGACGCAGATTCCTTCCAACCCTTTGGGATTCGTGAAACATGTGATATCAGCTTCCCCTGGAGTGTGGCTGTGCGATATATTACTGTATACAGCGATTCATTGATTGCTGTCGATGCAATTTAGCAGGTAGGGGAATGGGCATCGGGATAAGCCTCGCTTGCGAATCTTGTTGCCTAGCGAGCCTGTTTTGTTTGGGGGTGGAAAAGCTTCGTGTTTGGGGAAATAGCAAGACAAAGATGGATTTAAGAATGAGCTGCCTAGACATGCAACTGTAGCGGTTAAAGATGATGTTCTAGTGATATAAAGTGGCTCTGGTGCTTTGTTTGCCCACAATCATAAGTGACCCTAATGCTAGCTGCGATCATTCCGATTGATCACAATACATCCTAGCAACTATAGAGTTAGAGAGGGAAAAGACTGATGCCTTCACACTTCGGCAATACCACTGGACTCTACCCTTCTCCCTCTTTTCTTCGTTGCCTTGCCGCTCTTCTTCCCCCTCGTCTTCAGCTGATCGGCCGCTGGTGTCGATTCAACCCTTGGTCGTATATTGACAATAACCTTCACATTTTCCAAGGCAAGTGGCTACATTAAGTCTTTGACCACTGGCGTTGCAACAAGGCGCGAAGTTTCTCGCTTGCAAGGGGCGAGTTGACGTGCACCATCCATCACCGCTTTCACCGGCATTGTAGGTACCTCTACAGCAGGTCTTCGTGAAGCCAGTTGTCCTGATAGCGAGACCCGCGTCATTGATTTCACAGCACGCATAGGTGGCGAGAGAGGGGGTGATTTGGAGGAGAAGAACGCTAGTCGTGGAGATTTTAGCTAGAAGCATGACTGCTGATTTCGTCAGTGCGAGGTTGACTCGATGGAGGGCTTCTAACTGACTGAATTGCCTCGCTCGATGGAGGGCTTCAAATTGATTGAATGGCCTCGCTCGATGGAGGGCTGTGAATGATGTTGTCTCGCTGTATGGAGGGCTTTGAGTTGGCTAACTTGCCTGAATTGCTTCGCTCGGTGGAGGGCTTTGAGTGATGTTGTCTCACTGTATGGAGTGCTTTGAATTGGCGGACTCACCCGAGAAACTTCGCCTGGTGGAGGACAGTTTATATTGCCCTGAAAGAGAGATGGCTTTTTTCAACCGTGAAAACGAATTGACATTGCCTCACTAGGTTCCTGAGGATCACTCATATACGACCCTCACAGTAATGGAGGTGGTACTCCACACAGCAAGTTCGATATAGGTAACATGCTTGCTAGGGTAACCTGTAGCCCCTTATCGCTAAATTGCAATATTCATATCTTGCGATATTTATAGGATTCTGGCTATTCTAGGGTGAATTAGTCCCGAAAGTCGATCAAGTGCCAAAGTGTACGCGGGGACACCCGACACATGTGCGAATCATCTCGTAGGTTGTAAGGACTGAAATGGCGCTAGTTAAGCGTAATCCGTATTGATCAAGGCGTCCGTCTTGGGACCTGTTCGTGCATTTCAGCACAATGCTTCTATCACTCCATATACATAGCGATATACATCTCTGGGCAGGGTCCCAATTACGAGTTGATTTCACGTATATACGCGGCAACGCTCAGATTCAACGCTCGTTGGGAGCGTCACCGATTTTGGCGTCGCCCGCAATGTTCGAATAGGATTAAGAACTACTACCTACTATTGTACATCACCACTCACCAAACACCTGGCTGCGATGAATATGCGCCCATGTCAGCCATTCAGTCTAACCTTGAACGTCCCTGGAACTCCAGATTGCTGAAATGTGAAGAGAAGAACCTCGACCTATCCTCCACTTTTAAAGGATTGAATCTGCTTGCGCCGGCAATCGAACCTGTCAAAATAAATAATTACAACTCAATCAAAGCCTCTTCCACTTTCGGCTGGTGTGCCGGCGCAGCAGGAAATTGATTCTGACCCCACTGCTGTGCCGGCTGTTGAGCCTGCCAGTAAGGTTGTTGCTGCTGATCTGGCACCTGCGCTGGTGGAAATTGCTGTTGTTGGTATGGTTGCGCTGGCGGCGAAGTTGGCATTTGTGGTGCCTGCTGTGATTGAGATTGAGCCTGTGCGGGCTGCGAAGGCTGGTGTGAGCTGCCTGGGGGAGGTAGCTGTTGATATAGCTGCGGTGAAGAAGGCGTCTGCTGCTCTTGTTGTGGAGCGGATTGTTGGTTGTGATAGTAAAAGGAAGCCGCAGGATCGGAAGCCAATCCCGGTGGAGGCTGTGAGGGCGCAAATTGAGGTGCCTGTTGCTGAGAGGAAACACGACGCTGCAGTTGCGGCGATCCCTGCTGCTGGCTGTACGTTGTGCTTGGAGGTCGTTGTTGGTGTTGACTAGGCGCAAGACTGGGTTGCTGTTGAGTATATACTTGTGAGTATGGATCTTGCGGTGCTTGCGAATATCCAGGCGGAAGGGAAGATTCTCGCTGTAAATATTGCGGCGCGTAAGTCGACGAATGGCTTGGATATGCTGGAGCTTGACCAGTATAGAAGCTCTCGGCGCCCGATGCACCTGAAAGTCCAGCGCCCAAGTTTGGGTATGGACTTGAAGCGGGCTGCTGGATGCTGGCAGGCAAATTATATCCTGAAATTTGCGAGCTGTAAGTCTTGGAGAGACGATCTTCAAGCATGCGATCGTAATATCTCACAACCGAAGCCAATTTGCTGTGAAGATCCAAAAGTGTGTCATGCTTGCTCATCGTTTCACCATAAGTTCGCGCCAACTTTGGCCTGAGCTTGCCAATGCTTTCATATAGCTCCTGAATTTGTGGTTCCCTCAATATTGTTCCAGGAGGTTGATGTTGAAGTCGCTCTACCAGCGTTGCGAACAGGTTGATATTTTCTCCTTCAGCGGGTGTGAGCTCGTACTCTGGTCTTGGTGCTACAACAGCTGGAACGCCATTTGACACCGAAGTTTGTTGCTTGAAAGCTGCGCTGTACTTTTGCTTTTGGTCTTCCATGTCTTTCAGGGAGGCAGCGATTGCTGCGGCCAATTCCGCGTCCTCATCCTCCTCTTGAGGTTTAGGAAGCGGCTTCGATGACCCGTTGACAGCGGGCTTAGACTGCTGAGCATGCGAGACATAGCCTTGTCCAACTGGAGCCTTTGCTTCTTCTAAGCTCATCTCGAGTGCTCGCTTCAGATCCGCATCGAATGAATCATCCTGCGTAACTCGTGCCTCTCTTGGCTGCATGCCCTGGTATAACGTCCTCGCTGGTTTTGCCGCATCGAATCCTTTTGGAAAAGGCGCGGGCTTATTGTTCTTCTCCGTCAATTTTGCGTAGCAGCCATCGTCTACTCGCACAGCCTGCATTATTCCAAGATGCGGCAAGGGAAGGGTCTTGCTCGAGCATTGCTGATCGAAGACATTACCACAATTTCGGCAATGGTGCTTGCGGTTTGTGAATGTGAACGAGGTTCGGCATCGCATGCAGACATCGGAGTCTGCCCATTCCGGAGGCTGTGTCCATCGTTAGCAGAGAAATTCACAGGCAAAGAAGCGGGGAAACGAACAGCGGAACTATCAAACATGCTGCTTGCGACTTCTCTCTTTGGTGGAAACCTGTGGCCTTCGTGCTGTAATGTCTTGTAGACTTCTCCCAAATATACCAATGTCGGCCGTCCTTCCGCCGCGGCCGCCCAATCTTGTATCAGTCCCAAAATCTTTCCCTTCACGTCGTCGTTCACAGAGGCAGGTCCGTATGCGTTCAGGAGGGAGGTCAAGTTGTCTACGAATTCGCGGGAAGCTATCTCGTTCATGAAGTGGGAGCCACCATTCTTAACACAGGTGTCGGTAAGCTAGTAAAGTGTCAGACCCAAGTTCAGAGTGTTATGCTCGGCAGGGAGAGAAGGCTACATTCAAGGCTGCTATTTGAATGTTTGGGTTCTTGTTGCCTATGCGGCGCTTGAGGGATCGCATAGCCTCCTTTGGCTGTACTGTCTTTGAGCGGATAATGTCTGATATCTCCAAGTTGAGCGCTATGTCTTCTCTGTTGCCGGTGTCAGTCTATCCATCTCCTAAGCTTTCTCGTAACCATACAAGCTCGATTCGGTGGCCTTTGCGATCTGCTCGTCCAGAGCAGTGTTGGACGAAGTGAACCACCCGGCCATGATGTCTGGGGTCGCAGGACGTGTGGGCGACTGTAGATGGATGGATGAGTGTTGTAGTATTGGAGTATTGGTATGATCGTATTAGGTGAATTCGTCCTTGAATGCAGTTCAACTTGGAGCTCTCCCGCTCCAGAATACCTCCGGAGGTAGGTCGTGGTCGTGGCGCATGAAAGATCACGGTCACGGTAGCTCGCCGCAAACGTCAGCGACTTTTGAATGCTCCCAGGCAATACATGCAAATACTAAGACAACGGAGCGTCGCAGGACACACACAAAGAACACGGCCTCGAGCATATAACACTGCCTCGAACACACCTCTGACCCAAGCAATACCATTACCTCCCATATTCTGTACATTCCCACAACGCCACACTTCCGACTCGACAGAGTAGCCCAGCTCTATATATCCGATTCACGGGAGAGGCAGCGCGACGTACTGCTTCTCAGCCCTAAGCATGAGGTGTCTTCTCATACTATAATCCCGATCCATCATGGCTGCCGCATCCTCTGCCCCCTTCTCCTCCCCTGGGCCACACAATCCCGAGAGTCTGAATGGAAGCCGCAGTAATCGGTCCTCGACGAGCAATGGGGGACTTCCGCCGGACGGAACTCGACACATAGATGATCTGCTGGCAGAGGCTGAGAGGAGATCTAGAGACTTGCAGCATCTACCTGTACGCTCGCGTTGGAGAAAGTGCGAAGGACATTACTGACCGTCAACTCCAGATCGGCCACCTCATAAACTCGGCCAAAGACAGCGCTCGCTATGCCGATACCCTTGCCGACTACAGAAAACGAGACCAAGCATATGTCGAGTATATGTTCGCATACGAATTGATTGTCAACGTAATACCACGCAGTAGGGACTTTGTTGTCTTGAGCAGTCAGAAACACAGCGTGCTGTATAAGTTATTCCGGGAGACACTACAAAACATAGACCAGAACAACGATCGGTTTGACAAAATCAAAAGCATAATCGTCAACGACAATCGTCGCCTAGGAATCACAGCTCGAAGCAGAGCAACCACCCCAAACCCATCTTCGAGACCTATGAGCCAGCAAGCATCGCGTCCGGCTTCGAGAATGAACGATGAACTATTTCTGGACATTACTACGAATGATAGCACGAATGGCATGAAGCCGGCGGTATCTGCTAGGCCGCACAGCATCGCGGTTGTGGGATCGATGGGCTCTATAACGGCTGGCACTTCTTTGCGTACGAGACCTTCACCGCGGCCCAAACCGGAGTCACTTCATGGGAACGCACTTTCTCAGGGAAGTGCCCATACCAATGGCTCGGTGGACGATCTGAATCAGAGATTCGCTCGACTTCGCACTGCTGGGAATCAATCGCCTGCCCCTTCGCATTATCAGCAAGTCCAAAACGGCGCTGTCCGAATGCCATCGCCCACACAGTACACCTCAAATGGCGTTATGGGGCCTCCTCCTCGGCCTTCAGGTCCGAGAGGAATGCCTATCATTCCTCCTAAACTACCGCTGGATACACAGCTGGCAGTACAGATGCCCAAAGCACCGAGTCCCACTTACAGCCCTGCTCGGAATATGCAGACCCCTCAAGGAGTAAATCCGCCCAGAAGTACCGCTCGAAGTGCGGTTGGAAGCCGGAACGGCTCGATTGCAAATTCCAGCGCATCAGCTCGAGCGCCTGGCGACACCGATGGCAATTCCTATTTTCCAAGCGCACATTCGCGTGAAACCTCCAGGCCGCAGGCTCCTACTCCAAACAGCTCATCGCGGCGAAATGGCTCATTTGGTCTGCCAAGTGAAGGTCGTGAAATTGAACCAAACATGCTTTTCGACTACATGAAGATGTTTCGGGTGCTTCTTATCGATGTTCGGTCACGTCAAGAATTTGATCAGGGGCACATCGATTCGGCCACCATTGTCTGCATTGAACCGCTTACGCTGCGGTCTGGCATGTCTGACGAAGACCTCGAAAGCACAATGATATTGTCTCCTGACACGGAGCTCAGTCACTTCAGCAGAAGAGATGTATTCGATTTGGTCGTGTGCTACGACTATCGGACGCAAACGAGTGCATTTCTGACGAAACCCGAACGAAATATGGAGGAAGAAGCTCTCAGGCGATTGTTTGACGCATTGAGCGAGCTTAATGTTACAAAGACGCTGAACAGATCGCCTCTGCTATTGACAGGAGGTATTGAGGCATGGACGAACCTTCTCGGAGATGCAGCTCTACGAACATCTGACACCGCAGCCACAAAGGCAGCAAAATCCTTACAGCCGCGACGTAGACCCGTGCCAGCTCCATCAGCAGCAGCCACACTGGCAATGGAAAAAAGACGTCGGCGAGAATACAATCCCCTAGACCCTGAGGAAGAACGCAAGTGGCTCGAAAGCGCGCGAAAGGAGAGCGTATATATCGATTCATTACCTGTGGACGGCGAAAGTGCAGATTCTTTCGAAGATGAGGTTGAAGAGGATCCTGCATTTTACCGCACTCAAGCAGATTTCTTCCGTCGCTTCCCAGCCGTCGAACTGGAACAAGAATCGATGACTTCACCGTCACCGCCGTCGTATACATCCGATCCTTACTACCCACCCCACGTACAACCCCTGTCACAGACTTCAACACGACAATCAACGCCACTACCAAGGTATCCTGGGCCTGCAGTGCAAAATGAAATGCCTTCGCGACCGCTCCCTGCTGCTGCACGCGTCAGCTACAGCGGAGCGCACGACAGAGGCTCGTACAATGCTCCTGCACGGACTCAACAAGAACTTCGGCCCTATGTTCCCATCAAAGATATGCCGCATAATGTGCGGCTCCCAAAAACGGGCTTGGTCAACTTTGGCGTTACCTGCTATATGAATGCGACTATCCAATGTTTGAATGCCACCATACCTTTGACCATGCAAATTAGGAGCGACAGCTTCCGCCAATTTGTGCAACGCGATAATTGGAAGGGTACCAAGGGGTTGGTGACTGAACACTATTCCAATTTGATCAAGAGCCTGTGGATCGGCGACGTCAATGCTTGTCGCCCGTCATCTTTCAGAGTAAGTGTTTTCCAGAATCTGAACGAAGTCCATAGTTGACAATCAGGCAGAACCTTTGCGCCCGTATGGACGGTAATTGGGGTGCGGACCAACAACAAGACGCGAAAGAGTTTCTCGAGTTCGTCATGGAATGCCTCCATGAAGACCTGAACGTGAATTGGCGGAATCCGCCGCCACATGTCCTCACCGTAGAGGAAGAGAACTTCCGGGAACAGCTTGCCAAACCTTTTGCCGCTCAGGTGGAATGGGCACGGCATGCCAAAAGAGAAAAGTCGCTCATAAGTGACCTTTTCGCTGGACAACACTGTTCGCAACTAAAATGCCTGAAATGCGGGCACACCAGTACAACATATGAAATGTTTATGAGCATTAGCGTCGAGATCCCTCGAAGTGGATATAGCAACATTTACGACTGTCTTCGGAGTTATTGTAAAGAGGAAAGGCTAGCTGGAGGCGAGAAATGGATGTGTCCGAAGTGCAAGAAAGAGCGCGAGGCCACAAAACGGATTACCATTACTCGCGCTCCACGATACTTGATCGTCCATTTCAAACGATTTGCGGCCGGGTTCCAACAGTCTGCCAAAAAGGTCCACACACCCATCGACTTTCCTCTTTGCAACCTCGATCTTGCTGAGTTCATGGCGCCATTACCAACGGATGCGGAGAGACAGCGCGCCGCGCAAGCGACAAGCGATCCCAAATATCTCACTCGCAGATTGGAGGAACCGTCGCTGCCGCCTTTCACATACGATGCATACGCGGTGATGCGACATCTTGGAGCGAGCCTCAGTAGTGGGCACTACATTTCGCTAGTAAGAGATGGTGGTCGAGGGAAATGGAGAGAATTCAATGATGACAAGGTGCACGATTTCACGCCCGGCAATGACAAAAGTCTTCAAGATGGACGGGCATATATCGTGTTTTTCGAAAGGACGGGAACGCACGGGTGATCATCGTTGATCTACATGTTTTGGTTGATTTTGAGCTGACATGGTATCTTGAATAGGAGTGGATCTATTGCGGCAACCCCGGAGCGAATGGTTTTGGAGGCGCGTCGATTGGGTGTGACGAGTTTGAGCGATGTCAGGCTTGAGTATTACGCGAAGAACATGCCCAAAACATGGCAAGAGGAATGGATTTGATTCTTTGTGTTTTTGAAGCGAGGTTCTTGGTTATCCATGAAGACATGAAGACTTGATGCATGGCGAGGCGTTTTGGGGAAGCTACATGGGAGAGGATTACGGATAGACCGAGGCTTGCCCTCTATTCTTGGCATATTATATCTAGTACGGCGGATGAGTGTAGTGGAATTTGAAGTCGACTTCTGCTTTGGTCGTGGGTGTGAGTGTTCCACCTTTGTGCGCTAAGATCAATGCTGAACTCGTGGGTCGAAAAAGTCGATGGAATTCTGACGAGGCTGTTGGATTTACCATATTTGGTTGGCGAGGCTGAGCCTGATTTTATACCCTTCGGCTCGGTAATAGGAGTGTACGCGCCGCGACGCGTTATCTTACTCTTTGAACTTTCTCATTGCCATCTTTTCGCCTAGCTCCGAAGGACGCCATCAGCCGACTAGGTAGCAGGAACTTCCACGACCCAAGAAAGTGGCGCTCTGATAGTAGTGGCCACCAATTGATGGAACGGGGAGTGCGAGGCTTTGAGATCCAACCACACAGCTTTCCGTAAATGAGGGTTTGGACTGTCTTGCTCAGCCCAGCCAAGAGCGATAGAATAAGGTAGGTTTCCAGAGGAAGTTGGAGCATTGGTTTTGGGAGTGGTCGGACTCCACCTCTTCGGAGGCGATCCACGGAGGTTGGGACACAAAAGCAATTGGCCCTGGAAGTGGCCAGCTCGCAGTGTCGTCCTTTTGCAATAAAGGCATGGTGACCCTACCAGAAGAGAACGCCGTCGCATCCATCAAAGTGGCTTGAAGAAGACTTTTGCCTGCTCCGGTCTTTCCAGTCACAAGATCAAGTTCAGCGTTTAAGAATGCAGTGAAAACATCGTCAAGACCTGGAAACCCTTGCTTGCCTTGAGACGGATCTCGATGGCCAATCACACTCGGCTCTCTCGAAGGACACGTTGTTCGATGCAACCAAGGGACTCTCCGCTTCTAATCCTGTCAAGTAGTGCTCGATCCTCTCATAACCGATTCATGATTTCTGCATCGCTGCGATGGTTTGTGGAAGAGCTCACAGATTGGAACACATATCTGCGAGAAGACCCGAAGACGTGAAAATGGTGGAGGTCCTCGTGGTTCCATGCTCCAAGAAATGCATTGGAAGAGAGGTCGCCGAAAGTAGCAATGGGATCATATCAAGCCATGAACCAAGAAGACCCACGACAACTACAGACTTCCACGCATTTGCGAATTCGAGACCTCGATAGCTCTTGAGTTCACTGATCCAAGCAGTTTCTATGGAAATAAAGCGGATTTGAGGTAGAGCTCGTATCGCCTCCACGACACAATTCATAGTCGTGTCTCGGCTATTGGCAAGTTTACTTGCAACGATGAGTATTCTTTTGAAAGGATGGTGATTAGTGAGACGAGGACTTCGCAGAGTGATAACCCATAGATGCCGCTTTTGGGTCCCATCAACTCTATTTAGAATGTGCCATTCATGGCTATTTTGAGGATAGCAAGTAGTATCTGGCTACTGTGGACCTAAAATCCGGCTACGGTCGACCTTTAACAGGTCAGTCTCGTACAGTCAACGTCTGGAATATCCACTTACGTGTCACTTCGGACTAGGTCGATCTCTGAAGTACGGGTCCATAAGTTTCACGGGCCAAGAGTGTCAGTCAATAGCCGAGACATCGTTCGACGGAGGGGCTTCCTAAAAATCAAGAGATTGATCTGCGAGCTTGTAGGTATCTTAAGCATAGTCTCACAGAAGAACTGTATCCAGCAACCTATCATCGCTTCGGCGAAAGAACAGCTTGCAAGAGCAGCAACCCAGGGCCATGCGCTTGCGCTAGTCTTACGGTGCTCAAGGCATTACAAGAGCTTTTCGATCGAGGGTCTGTTCATCGCGAGTCTGGAATAAGAATACATTCGCAGGAGGTGCCGCGAAAGATAGCATGTTTCAAAACCAACCTCTTGTCGTGTCATAGAGCATCGTTCCTTGTCCTTGGAAATTGTTCGGAGACTTTTTTGCGGCGTGCGTTCGTGTAGCCATACGTTACCATTTTGTCTCCGTGCTCTTGGGAGAAACGCGATGTCAGCGCGTCTAGACTTGGGTTCAGCGACGCACAAGAGTGTGTCCCGAGCACAACGTGAAGTGATACGGAAGCATTTCCAGGTCTCCGTATTTCTGGAGCCTTCATATTCTTGCATGATTTTGTGAGTCCATGGCAAATATCATGGCAAGAGAGCATACTGCGTGACCGTGATGGACGCAAGGTCTGCCACTGCTCTAAAATACTTGCTCATAACATTGTTGGAACAACGAGAGCGTCGTACGCCCCTAGAGACAAAATACCACCCGCCTTGCACGTAATCGCCTTTACGGCGCTGGCAAGCCACAGTATGTGGCATTTCAATACATACAGAAACCTTGTGGTACTGGAGCCTTGGGTCTTAGTGAGGCTGACATATGACTGAATTAGCATGTTGAAGTGAGGGTATCAAAGTACGCACAGGAAAGATGCCCATAAAGCGTAAAAGATTCAAGATGGTAAACAAATCCTGGGCGTATTGTCGCTATATGCCGATGCTTCTCTCGCGTGTAGATGGCCAGATTAAGAGTTGAAAACTTTATATCAGGGCGTCCATGTCAGGGAGAGTCTCTGTCTTGCGCCCTCCAGGAATAGACGTGCCTGTAGCAGCATCCTTTACCAACAACGGCGGAATCGCGCCAATGCGACTGGGAGGCCATACTATACCCACAACTCTCGCAGTGACAAGCGAAATAGGTATCTACCAGGCTTCATCAGCGTTTCAGTCTACCTTACTACAGATTGACATACATACCGTCCCATAATCATTGCTATCAACAGTATTCCTCCAATTGTCCCCCTCGATCCAAATATGTCCCCGAGGCACCTTGACCACCAACGGCGGCACCTCCATACCCATTTTCCTACTCACCCTCCCCTCATTCTCCTTCTGTCTCCCCACTCTCTTCACGTTCCTCACGATAATATCGCCAGGCACCCCAATGACCCTCTTGACCCCAATCCTCTCCGGGTTATGCGGTTGCCAAAACGTAACAACATCTCCTCGTTGCAGCGTCGCCCGCGCAGGTCTGGTTTTCTCAAAGCTAACCGCGTCGTCCCGATTCCTAGGTGTTCCACGAAGGTTGCGTTTGACGGTAAGAATGTGATCGCTTTGACCGGTTTCGTGGACGAAGGGGGAGAGGGTGGGAGACATGGATGGGCCGTAGACTCGATGCATGTCAAGCATTGTGTCCTTGACGAATGCTAGACCTGCGAGGGTGCAACCGAAAACCGTTGCGATCTGGCTTTTCTTCAAATCCCAGGCTCGAGAGAGGAGAGGCCGGGTACGAGATGCCATGGTGGAGATCGTGGTGGAGGATGGACTGAGAGATTTTGGAGGTGGTGAAGCTTGAGCTCAGACAGGGCCCGCAACGTGATCGTTCAAAAGAATCGATTAGTCACTGTCAGTTCCATTTCTGTGTATGGCTGTAGGAATCCTTTCAAGATTTCCAAGTGTTCAAGCTCAGAGTATAACTTTCTGTCGTCAAACGTCCGAAAGAGGTAGTCCGCGGAAGCGAGTGTTCCGCCTTTGACTACTTCTCCATACACTCTTATCTCATAAATTTTTTCAATCCTAGGGTATTTAATCCTATTTCATCCACAATATAGACATCCAACTAACTATTTAAACATCGCTTATATATGATTCCCCTGAAGTACAAAACATGCCATCGACAACATTCCATCTTTTCCATACCACGATGGCCAATTGAGGTACCTTACTCTTACTATATCTGTCCAACAAGATAGTTGGAATAAATCTACTCGCTCCAAAAGAAGGATTTCATGAATTTTGCAGCCGTTAGTTGGAACACCTTATGTGGCTCAAGACTCTAGGACGAGCGAGGAATGATGCCCAAGAAGAGATACGTGGACGCAGAATGGGTACTGTATTTCAAGAACAGACAGCCTGATTATATACTTCTACAAGAAAGTAAGTAATCGCAAACGCCATCACATCCTACCAAAACGCCTCTCTTGCAATCCACGCAACTGCGTTCATGCTGATTAAAGAAATATTTGTAACCATCGTGCTCCCATCGAAGTCGAGGTAATCACTTAAACTCCACCTTGGGAACCGGAACCCACTTCCCCTTAACCCTCTTCTTCTCCACAATCCCATTCTTATCCTTGACTTCGTAATTGCACAACTCACAAATGCCCATATCGAAAAAGAGAATCTCGTAGCCCTCATCTCCTGGTTGATGGATTTGCTCACATGTCGTTCTTCTTCGCGTCAATTCCCAAGAATGAGCAGTTTCTTCAGCGCACTCCTGGAAGAAGGTATGAGTTTCTGAACACATGGTTGGTTGGTTGCTTGCTTGATCTGGTATTTGTGGGGGATGGTCTGAGGGCGGTGGTGGGTTTGTTGGCCGTTGTTGCTTGGTGATGAGACGTGTATATGTTGCTTCTGAGATCAAGTATGTGAGCATAAAGGTGGTGCATGCAATGGGACAGGAGTAATACTCATTCTCCAATGGCTTTGTGTGTCGGGTGCCGCTATGCTGGTTGCCGTTGTGACTCCAATGCGCCGTCTGGCTGGTGGGCTGAATATGAGCAGACGCTGCGATGTCAAATCGCGAATCCGACTTGCAGGTTCTCTCCTCGGGTCAGATTTGATTTCCTTGCTGAGAAAATTGGTGTGCATGATTGCTTCGGGATGTGGCATCGAGTTTTGTTTGGTTTATCGTGATCGAGAGAATTCTTGAGGTTTCTGTGAAGCATATGGAATATTCGGAGTGGGTCCTATCTCCAAATGCTCCTTCCGCCCAATTCCAGGCCAGCAACGGAACAAAAGATCACAAGAGATCGCGAATGAGATTGTGTGCGTGTTCCACGACTTGTTTTCGCTTCTTTTCCTATAGTAGTGATGCGCTATCAACGGTCTCTGAGATGGTTCATTTGAACTCAATGGCTTTGAACCACGCCTGTCCCTTGATAACTTGTCCATGTATCCTGTCATCGCCATGGCCGGTGGTGTAGTCGTAGTTGCAAATCGCACATTTCTCCCTATATAACGTCGGGCCCGGACCCAAGACAGCACACCTGCTTCCCCGGTCTCTTGCCTTTTGGCAAAGCTCGACTTCGTGCGAATTTGGAGGGTCACGGCCGATGGCGAAGGGCCCATTGACACATTGGTGAGCTTGATAGTAGAATATCCACCAGCACATTTCGGCGCTGATGGAGAGCGCGTGAGTCGGGATCTAAAGTGAGTGCCGGGTTGATAAAACCTGGCGACTGCTCCCGTAAGTGCCGTTCGAAGAATAGTGAAAGAAATGCGTGAAGATGATTTTGGAAATGGTTAACAAGTTCTTGAAGGAGGAAGACGGATCAATTCTGACTTATTAGATTCCAGTGCCATTGGGCAGCCGCTGCCAGTCGCTAGGTAGGCACAATGTCTGGTCCATGAAGGCACGAGCACAGTGTCGCGCCTTCACGGTGTGCCAGTGCTGGCGAAGTTCTCTTGGGGGAGGTTCTCGCGGAATCTTCAATGTGTCTTTGCATCTGCTCCTGCCCAAACCATCCTCACGTACCCTGAGAAGGCTTCGTCCCTACATGATTCCTGCCAATGTAGTATGATAGCTTTTGCCTTGTCTGATTCATGATTTCGTCCCAAACCTGCTAATCAACACTCAACCACTGACCCCAGCCCTCCGCCTCTCCAGTATCTCTTGTTTCAGGCCCTCGGTCGCGATCTGCACCTCAACGATGCCTCGAATACCATTTTTCCAGCTCTGCTCCAATGCTGCCAACTCGCCCTTCACGCTATCCTCTTGGGTCATTCTCCTCTCTTCCTCTATATTCGCGAGCTCTTTTTTCGCCGCCGACAAATCGTTTTCCAGACCTTTGAGAATCTCCTCCAGCTGTGAATTCCCAATCAACCAAGCATTCTTGCCATACGTTTCCAGTAACGAAAGATTCGTCAATCGACCAGACAGATATGTTGAAGATGCGTATGCCTTTTGCAAAGTTTCCCGCCATTGTCTGAGTACCTCTGGCTTGTCTTCGTCGGAATGTGGTGAGGTTTTCGGCGGTGGCTCGAGGCCTTCGTATCGCGAAAAGTCCATGCCTGTTCCATCTGGCTTTGGGAGATCTTTGGCTATGCGTTCGTGCTCTGCTTCTATAAGAGGACTGAATTTCGGCGTATACGAGGATGGAATGCTTGGGTGGAGTATGGTAGTGAAATCGGCAGGATGTTCAGCGCGGATTGCTGCGAGGATGGCATCGCGACTTTCAGCAGGTAGTTCGGCGTCGATGTCTGTGAAAGTTAGCAGCGCAAACGGACTGACTTGGATTGTAACTGACGCGCGAGGAAGTCAGTGGATTCGAGGTTGAAGGGCATCTTGGCTGCATGAGTTGAATGCTTGTGAAAGCATCTACTATGTAAGTTTAGAATAGCAAGAACCTTGAGGTAGATCGTGATCTTGGATCGTGGATGAAGATGTGGCTTAGTCAGGGTTACGCGACAAGTGCGAGCTGGAGGCTCCTAGACGTGCTTCCATTTCTTACGACTCTAAGCTCCAGTCGCCCCAACCTCCTCAACTTTATCCAATGATCATCTCAAAGTTTGACTTCCATCCATGCGCCGAGCCATCGAGCAAGGCATCGCATGAGAACATACTTCAAAATCCACCTCAGTCATGATGAATCCTCGCCTTGCCGTTGTTGCCACCGGCATTTGTCTGCTCCTACTTCTCTTCTTTCAAGCTCTGCACATGCTCTCGTCTGACGATCCTTTTGGCCAATACAGTCAAACATGGCCGTTGTCCCAGTCAAGAAATCATGGAGATGACTACTTGTTGGGAGTCGGGAAGGCGGACATTACAGGTCCTGTGGTTGAAATAAACTTGATGGGATATGCGGATCCAGATCAAACTGGGTCTGGTGTCAGGCAGAGACTCTACTCCAGAGCCTTCATCGTTGGAGAATTAGCTCGACCAGAAAACCGCTTCGTGTACATTGTCATCGACACTCAGTCTGGCGACACGGCCATCAGGGATGGCATCTTGAAAGCGATTGCTGAGTTGGGCCCCGAGTACAGCGTCTATGGGCAGAGTAATATCGCTCTGACGGGTACGCACTCCCATTCTGGCCCTGGAGCGTGGCTGAACTATTTGCTTCCACAAATCACGAGCAAAGGTTTCGACAAGGAGAGTTATCAAGCCATTGTTAATGGCACAGTGCTCGCTGTTCAACGTGCTCATGAGAACCTGGCAGCTGGGAGGCTCACGGTCGGAACCACCAGAGTCGATGCGAACGTCAATCGCAGTCCGTATGCCTACCTTGCAAATCCCAAGGCGGAGCGTCAGAAGTACGAGGACGATGTGGACAAAGATTTGACTATGATGAGATTTACTCGAGCAGACGGCAAGAACTTGGGATTCTTGTCCTGGTATGCGGTTCATGGGACGTCGATGCTGGGCAACAACACCTTGATCACCGGTGACAATAAAGGTGTGGCTGCTTATTTGTTCGAAAAGGCCATGGGAGATGACTTCGTCGCCGGATTCTCTCAAGCCAACGTGGGTGACACATCGCCAAATGTCCTTGGTCCCATGTGCGAAGATGGGTCCAACCAAGAGTGTCGTTTTGAAGACAGTACTTGTGGAGGTCGGAACGAGCCTTGCCATGGGCGTGGACCATACTATGGATTGAACGATGGCGGCACCAAATCTTGTTTCGAAATTGGACGACGACAATTCGAAGGTGCAAAGAAGCTCTATGAATCTCTCGGATCTTCCAGCTCGACCACGGCAGTCACAGGCCCTTCAGTGCGCTCTCTTCACACTTTTGCCTCTCTTGCAAACTACACTTTCCCATTGCCCAACGGCACAGTCGTCAAGACATGCCCGGCAGCGCTAGGCTACTCCTTCGCAGCCGGCACAACCGATGGCCCTGGCGCCTTCGACTTCAAACAAAACAACTCTGGAAATGCAAACGCTAATCCATTGTGGAAAGTGGTGTCAGGCTTCATCCACGTGCCAAGCGAAGAGCAAAAACATTGTCAAGGTCTGAAGCCTATCCTTCTGGACGTCGGAGAAACAAATAATCCATACCCTTGGTCTCCCAACATCGTCGATATCCAGCTGTTACGCGTGGGGCAAGTCATCATCATCGTAAGTCCCGGCGAAGCAACAACGATGGCTGGACGTCGATGGCGAAACGCAATCTTCGAAACTGCAAAGACCGAGAAGATGCACGGTGAATCCTCCATCGAGCCAATCGTCCTACTAGGCGGTCCAGCAAATAGTTACACGCACTACATCACCACAGAAGAGGAGTACGCCATCCAACGCTACGAAGGCGCATCTACGCTTTACGGTCCTCATACACTCAACGCCTATATCAACCTCACTCTCACGAATCTACCATTCCTTTCACCAACAAGCACGGGAAGGCCAGATCCAGGGCCTATGCCTCCCATCAACACGAACAAATCACTCAGTTTCATCACGGGCGTGGTAGTAGATACACCGGGATTTTTCAAACGCTTCGGCGACGTGGTCGAAGATGTTCAGCCACGATATCAACCCGGTGACATAGCGAGAGCCAGATTCATCGGTGCCAATCCACGTAACAATCTGAGGCTTGAGGGGACGTATGCCGCGCTTGAGAAACTCACCCTCCCTCCTGCTGAGCAAGGGGAGGAAGAACTCAAGCCACGCGACGAAGGAGCGGCTGTAGACATGGAAGGAGTAGCGAGGACAGAGGGTTGGACGACTGTTCTAACCGATTTCGACTGGTCCCTCGTCTATCGCTGGCGGAGAGTCAGTAGCGTCCTCGGCACGAGCGAAGTCACGATTGAATGGGAGATTCCCGAAGACGGCCAGGGGTTGGACAAGGGAGTGTATCGCCTACATTATTATGGGGATGCTAAGAGTTTGAATGGGGGTATCGATGCCTTTGAAGGGGTTAGTGGGCGGTTTGAAGTGGTGTAAGTATATAGCTCATGGATGCCGTTCGCAATTGTTTTATTTTTTATTCAAGAATTTAGGAACAGTTTATTCTTCTAGAAACAGTTTATTCTCGTCTCTGAGGAACCCAGCATTATTCATTCTATGATATTCATTCAAGGACCGAAGAGCTGCACGTCATGGGACATCAACGTTGGAAGGGCACAGGAAGAATCTCTACGACCGCTCACTTCCTTGTTGAACAGGACTAGGAAAATGAAATCGGCTAAAGAATTGGGTTCGTTTGCTGGAGTGACTCCGGATTCCATTATTCTAAGTGATTATGTATCTGTATCTGTATCTGCTGTGACGTCTTGACGGTTAGCGATCCACGCTTCCGGGTATATACATACAACCAACTCAATCCACAGCAAACAAGTCTAAAATCCATATCTCCATCTATGCCGGGCCGGTGGGAATGCCGGACAGAAGCATACACTGCCACTAGTTCCCAAATGTGTATGTATCCATGTCAAAATCCAGAAACGCCATCGCTACCGAAAAGCGCATGTATGCCATTCATCTTCAAACTCTCATCGTCGTAGA
Organism: Venturia pyrina ICMP 11032; assembly: GCA_000738655.1. Lineage (NCBI taxonomy): Eukaryota > Fungi > Ascomycota > Dothideomycetes > Venturiales > Venturiaceae > Venturia > Venturia pyrina. Next base: position 130,430 of record JEMP01000039.1, on the reverse strand, counting down.
AAGCCCGATCGAGGGCAAGAATTTTCACAGAATTTTCACTTCTCTTAGTGCTCAGATAAGACTCTTGCTGAGCGCTGGGAGAATGCTCACATCCACCAGAAGAAACCAACGAGTACACCAGCGAGACCGAGTCCCATGCCTTTGATCTCCTTGGCAGGACTCGCGCCACCTGCTTTGGTTGCACTGGCCGATGCTTTAGCACCAGTGCCTGTGGCAGTCGCAGAGCCACCGACAGCCGCAGCGCCGTAAGTCTGCCCAAGAGTGGGTAGCGCAACATTCCCGTTGACTTCCCAGACGCCTGAGGTCTGAGCAGGGCATGCCGGTGCGGTGAGAGTGGGGTTGTATGCAGATTCCTTGACACCAGTGGGAGTAAGCGTCTTCCACTGGTTGGCCAAGTTGGTGAAATCAGGCACAACAGGAGTTGGTGTTCCGGAGCGGGGATATCCATCTGGCGCCAATGAAGGGTCAACCTTGGGGCCGTAGTTGACGATGCCATAGTTGTTCTGCTCCTGGATCCACTCGTAGATTATAGATCCAGACCAGTATGGGGCCATGTTGGGGCCGAAGATAGCTGCCTGGTCATCCCAAGTGCGCGGTGGGACAGTATTGCAACCTGTCTCTGAGAAGAAGATTGGGACATTGTAGTCGTGAATCTGCTCGGTGATAACATTATAGCCTGACTGGGTGTAGCTGGAAGCACCGCACCATTCGTAGGCATTGAGGCAGTAGTAGTCGACAGCTTCTGAGGCATTCGTTCCGCAAGCGAGATAGTTTTGCAACATTGGGCGCAACGAAGCAATATCTGCGGCAGCGTATCCAACAGGGATGTTTCTGTATCCTTTGGCATTGCGGTAAGCCTTGACATCGCGAGCAGCAGCCTTGACATATGGTGCTGCCACTGAACCATTCGCAGTGGTGATGACTTCATTTCCGACCAAGAAACCAGCAGTGTTGTCGTAGTTGTGGAAAGCGTCCACGACCTTTTCAAAGGCGCTCAACTGTGTCTGGTTCCAGTGGGGAGACGGCTGACGGTTTTATTAGCATGTATCTGGTATAGTGTGAAATGGATTAGTACTCACTTGCTCGATCTGGCTGTTGAAGGTATCAAGATCCAGCCAGAGGTAGATGCCAGCATCTGCAAAGGCAGACATACAACCATCGTGCTTGCCGTTCGGGTCGACGTGATAGACTCGGATGCTATTTGCACCGAGAGTCTTCATGAGCGCAGCATCGAGTTTGCACTGAGTGACGTCGATAAGCGGATCGTCGGGCACTAACTGGTAAGATACACCTGGAGGCCTGTTAGTTTCATGGGTTTTAATTAATTAATTGATTGACTGTGTTCTTCCAAATGGGGAAATAATGGCAGTGTTCCATCGCTCCACGTGGGCGACGAAGAGTGTGAAGAGCTTGAAAGTGGCGGAAAGAAAGATGGGACACGTTGACGTACCTTTGATGTAGAATTGATTGCCATTGCTGTCGAAGAACTTGCTGCCCTTTGAGTGAATGGTTGGGATGGCCTGGACCGAGATTGCTGCAGCGGTGATTAAGCCGCCGAGAGTAGAGAGACGCATGGCTGTAGGAAGCTACCTGATGCTGTTGAATTGGACGGTGGATTCTTGATATGTTCGGCCAGTTGGAGGAGTAGGTGGTGGTGAGGAAGGTGCAAATGGATGTCGATAGGTCGTACCTATAGGTGATTAAGGATTAACACTACTTGGGGAGGTAGACGCGATTGAGAAACGAGGGATTGATGCTGGAACGAAGGTATGTGCAGGCTCGTCGGGCTCCTGCAATTGAAATGGAAGCAGTCACTCAACGGCACGATAATGCTGTGAGGAATGGAGGCGAGGGGGAGAAGATGGAAAGGGAGGACGACTGGAGACTGGAGTTTCAAGACATGGGAGCTACTAGGTAGGAAAACTTGATCGGCCGCCTAACGAAGCTTGGGGACGCGCCGACAAGGATGGAAGAGGTACGGAGTACGGAGTACGGAGCACGACTTTCGTCATGCACAAATCAAAATTCCCATCCATTGTGCAGATGGTCTTCGGGTAGATATCCTTCAAGACTTCGGGTAGGTATCCTTCAAGACTTCGGGTACCCTTCAACACTTTGGGTACCCTTCAAGACTTCGGGTACCCTTCAAGACTTCGGGTAGGTATCCTTCAAGACTTCGGGTAGGTATCCTTCAAGACTTCGGGTACCCTTCAACACTTTGGGTACCCTTCAACGCTTCAGGTACCCTTACACAACTAGCTGCAGCATGATTGCGAGGACTCGCATGAAGGATCAAGTGCTCGAGTCCTACTGGTACAGTATAATTACCAGTAGACCCGTTAGTACTGGTACAGTATAATACCAGTAGACCCGTCCGTCCATACAACGCCTCCCCTCTTCCTTCTCCGCATTAAATTGGACATATCAAAACAAAATAAACCAGAACCAGACCAGCCTGGAGTCCCTGGACACGGCCCGGACACACAAGCCACCAAACTAGAATATTGATACAGTATCAAGCGCCACACAACGGCACATGCCACACCGACTCTGTGCGCCACTCCTCTTCCTACCAGTACCTGGTATTATGAACCCGCTGTTTTGACACTTCATCTCCTTCCAAGTCCCCCTTTCACTTCTCACAGCTCATATAGACCATCTTTCCTACATGTTCATACTCCACCAGAGACGTCAGGTATGATGCGAAAGAACAACGGCCACCCACTTTCCCATGTCTTCAAAGCCGTTACCAAGTTCGGAGTCGTGGAACAGCTGGCGTCACGAACCATGAAAGAAGGTGGTGGTGGCTGCCAACAACACAGTCTGAAGTCCCGCGTTGTGCCTTCATGTGCTCGAAATAAAGCCAGGATCAACATGTGAGACACACGGGAGATCTACTTGCCGCATCAACCCGTTATCATGCGGGGTTATCTTTGTCTCTCATGAATACACGGCGAAGGCGGTGCCAGTGGTGGCCCAACTTCAACATTGCACCCTTTTAACATATCTGTCAAACCTAACCTGCTCTCACCTGACTACTGCACCTAACAAACATGCCTCATGCTGAACCATTCCGACATTTTCAGATCGCGCAATTGCATCCAACGTTTGGTGCCCAGATAAGTGGTATAGATTTCTCGAAACCGGTGGCTGCTGAAGCATTCAGCGAACTTCTAGCCGCCATCACAAAGGTAAGGTACCTGTGGGATGCTCGTACTCCATGTATGCACAATTGCCGACATCTTCTGTATTAGTACGGAGTTCTGGTATTCCGCAACGCCCACCTCGATGATCATCGCCATGTGGCCTTCGCTCATCAATTCGGGGAGCTAGATGATATCAAGCCACATATCGCAGCTGGCCGCAAGAATCGCTTCCCGTCCGACAAGCTATTTGACGTTTCCAATCTCAACGACGATGGCTCTGTTCTCCAGCCTGGTACTCCTCGCTACGACACGGGTTTAGGAAACGGTCTCTTTCACGTTGACAGCAGTTTCAACCCACGTCGTGCCGGTTACTCGTTGCTTCGCGCCCACCAGCTCAATCCTAAAGGTACAGGAGGTGGCACGGAATTCGCTGACACCCGGACTGCTTGGGATATCCTTCCCGATGCAAAGAAGCGTGAGCTCATAGAAATGGATTATATTATAGGCCACAGTTTGTGGTATTCTCGAAAGAAAGCAGCTCCTGAAAGCGAATATTTGAAGACTATGAATCCAAAGGAACACTTTATTTCTCGCCATAGACTTTTGCAAACGCACATCCCATCGGGAAGAAAGAATCTTTACATCGCCGCTCATGCTATGCAGGTTGAGGATCCTGACTACGCATCTTCATCCCCTGGTCCACCTGGCAAATTGTTACCCGAGGATAAAGGGCGGAGACTCATTGACGAAATTTGGAATTTCTGCCAACAGCCCGAACTCATTCTCAAGGTTGATTGGGAAAATGATGGAGATTTACTAATCTGGGATAATACATGGTGAGCTCTCGCCCAAAAAGGTGTAGGTGCTGAATTCTCACTAAGCCAATCTTCAAAGTGTCATGCATAGATCGGGTCCTGGAACATACCATGGGAAATTTGTGCGAGATATGAGACGTGCCACTGTGCACGACGCAAGTGAGGGGGCATGGGGATTGAATGAAAAGACGGACGCGAGGGTAGGCTTGCCTTGAGATGAACAAGAATATGTAGGAATTGTCAACGGAGTCCACAACGACCTGGGAAGTTGTTTCGATGTCTCTTCTGATGAAGAATTGATGGTTGCTTGGAATACTACCTTCGTTGGTGCAGGATCTGAATTAGCGAAGAACATTCAAGTTTGAACGGACAGGTTGGTGTACACGTGACTCTGAGCAGTGGGGAGGTGAATATCGGTAGGGTACCCCTTAGCCAAAAACTACCTCCGTAGACCATAATAGCATTTTAGAAGGTCTGATTGGTCGGACCCTGCTCAAATGCCATCATCATGGTAGGATGGAACACACACAAGATTCCCTCGGATCAAAAGGTATCAGACTTGTCTGCAACACTTACTCCTTATAAGGGACGCCGAATCATTCCGGAACCAAGATCTTGATGCTTTCCTACCACAGTATTTTCTCCGCTAAGTCACGATGTTGGTGCAGATACTCAGTACAGGGCTGAGTGGAGCTTGGACTTCTGTGCGATCAGCGTGCACGGGAAGATATTGAGGTCTCCATCAGGATTCAGGAATCGTGGGTTCTGCCGCCTTGACGACCCGCTACAGAACCCAGTCTATGGGAAGATGAAGTAACAGATGGAAAAGACGGGCAAATGGCCAAGGCAGACATTTCCGTTCTGTGGGTGACACGGCGTTCGTTGGTGATGGAAAGGCGGTGGAAGACGTGTGGAATTGTTCGAGAAGGCTCAAGGAAGGAGTTGGAGCTTGGATCTCGTGTGCCTGCAAATAGCCGTGAAATGCAATGCAGACAGGAACGACGGACAGGACAGGACAGGACAGGACAAGATGGCTGCTGCGAACACATAGGCCCTCTCCATTCAATCCCGATGCTCATACGGAGTAGTAGCCCCTCCTCTCCCTCACCCTCACTGTGCAATTCCCCCAGATAGAACCACTGGTAGCCCAATCGCTCAACAATCAATTTGCCAAAACCGAGCGCGATCCTCCTCACTAGTAGCTATCTCATCCTTGCATACGACCTCCAACTCTCTCCAGTCGGACGCACCACGACGAGCCCGACTTTCCTGTCTCCAGTCTGCAGCTCGGAAAAGGGGGCTTCCACTCTGGCCAACCCTGGCGCCATCTCTATAGCTAAAGCTGTTGTCTTATCCGTTGAGCTTGTTGTCATAGCGTATCCGTTCGTCTTCCCACCTCAGAACCCTGTGGAGTTTAGCCCCGCCTCTCATCATCTCGACCTCTCCCGCCCTAGCAATGTCATCAACAGAGTTTCACCTCGTAGTCCAAGACCTCACCAAACAAGCCCTAAACCAACAACCCGACGATATCCTCCAATTCTGCTTCAATTACTTTCATCGCCGTCTCCAACAAGAGCGACTGCAGCTCCGCGACCGCCAACCAAAACCCCCTCTACAACCAAAATCTGGTGCTACACCGCAGCGAGGCATGGCACAAACCACTTTCCCTGGCCAGGCCGATAACCTCTTCGGTGCCTCGTCCGGCATGCATCGTCTACAAGAGGAGGACGAGAACGACATTGCCTCGCCCACTGCCTCACACTTCCCACAAAACACAATGGATGATCGCATCCCACCTGCTGCCTCTGGCAGTACATTTGGCAACTTCACTGGCTTCGGTGCCAAAGGAAATGGCGCTCCTCCCTCCTCTGGCCCTGTCGACCCTCAATCCCTCCCTTCCAATTACAATTTGAATCGTCGAACCTCCGTCTCAGCTGAGTCACTCAACCCCACCGCTTCAGCAGACGACAATTGGAAACCGCCGCATCACAACAAGACTGCGGATCAGAATGCTCGTCTTAGGAAAGCTGTCGCCGGAAATTTTCTCTTCTCCCACCTCGATGACGAGCAATCTGCACAAGTTCTTGGTGCACTCGTAGAAAAGCCGATCCCGGCAAAGGGCATCAAGGTCATTCAGCAGGGTGATGCTGGTGACTTCTTCTACATTGTGGAATCAGGCAATTTCGATATTCACGTCAACAAATCTGGCAAAGTAGAGGCTGGTCCCGATGGAATTGGGGAGAAGGTTGCGGCATGCGGTCCAGGCACCTCGTTCGGCGAATTGGCACTCATGTACAATGCTCCTCGCGCCGCTACAGTCGTGAGCACCGAGCCGAGCATGTTGTGGGCCTTGGATCGAGTCACTTTCCGCCGTATTCTCATGGATAGTGCGTTCCAGCGTCGTCGCATGTACGAGAATTTCTTGGAAGAAGTTCCCCTACTTGCAACACTCAAGCCTTACGAGCGCAGCAAGATCGCTGACGCGCTTGAGACGCAGAAGTTTCCACCAGGAAGCACAATCATCAAAGAAGGCGACCCAGGTGAATCGTTCTTCATTCTAGAATCTGGCGAGGCAGAAGTCTTCAAGGCAGGAAACGACAAATCAGTCAGATCGTATACGAAAGGCGGGTATTTTGGCGAATTGGCTTTGCTGAACGATGCACCTCGAGCAGCAAGCGTGGTTGCCAAGACCGAAGTGAAAGTTGCAACGTTGGGCAAAGACGGGTTCCAGCGTCTCTTGGGACCAGTGGAAAGCATCATGAGGCGGAACGACCCTAGCAAGCAAAAGATTGAGGATGATGATGTGGATCCATTGGCCAAGTGAGCGAATTTCTTCTTGTTTGCTCTTGCCGCTTCATTGTTCATTGCTCAATTCATCTAACAGTACCGATGTCCATGATTTTGAAGACTGATTGGCTTACTCTTTCGCTTTTTTTCGCGCCATGCAGTCCTCATTTTCTGCCATTTGTGCTTTGCCCCTTCTGGTTCGCGTCGCTAGGGATGAGGTCGTACGTCGAGAAGATGAGGGGGAAGCAGCAGGGCATGGATTATCATGGCGGCTTTGATCTTTAGGTGCTGGCGTTGCAGATTTTTGGGCTGTGTGAGCCCGATTCTTATTCCTCTTACCACTTTTTTGCTTGTGTGGTGTGGATTGGGGAGCGTATAAAGTAGGTAGCTTTTTGGACGAATGGACGGTGCTGATGCAGGTCATGGTTTTTTCTTCCAATCTTGATTTCGTATTTCTCCGTCACTGTCACCTGTCATTTCTGTAACCTTCACGTCAACCGTGTCACATTTGACTTCCCGGCGTTAGACTGAACTCAATTGAGTGGGTGGCCTCACAGCACGCGGTGAACGCTCTCGCAATCTTTTCGCGTACTTTCAATGGACGAGGATGAGGTCAATTCAGTGAGTGTCCTCACAGCTATCAAAGGCGTACAATCTTGATGATTCTCAAATCTCATCATCTCTTGTCGCGTTGGTTTGGAGACTCATTTCGGCGAGTTCACCCATAGGAAGCATGGGGTCTGTCTGTTCCTCGCGTTTTCACTTCTTGTCGCGTCAATCTTGGTGGGAGAGCTCAAATGAAAGAGCCGGGCTCGCAGCTACCATGGACGCCGTGGACATTAATGCCAATTGCAAATTCGATTGACTGTGCGATTCCAACACTTGGCTCCCCCAGTGTTGGTGAGCATTATGGAGGGTTCAGCCAAGAACCGAACAGAGGTCCGATAGAAAATCGCCTCATCATACTCAGAAGCGCATGTGGACAGCTTAAGCATTGAGATTTCAGCACAGCGCGCGGTTGTCTTTCTTCGTATCCTGCTGCATCCTCGACTTCGATTTCTAACAGCTTTCAACCGTCCACCCATGCACTTGACAACTGCCCGCCTGCTCACTGATCACTTACTTCGTCTCCTTCACTGATCGCTCATTTCACGATGCGCAGTCACTTCATCGCCATCGGAGCAATTGCTCTAGGCGTCTCTGCTTTGCCGCAGACCAGGAAGTCGGATCATCCTGTCCCCGCTCCTGTGCCTGTTTCTCATGCTCCCTCGGCGTCTGTAGCCACGCCCAATGGTGGTGAGTCGAAAATTCCTTATTTCTACGAAAGTAATTCTTGCCGACGATTTGTAGCTGGTCTACTCCTCCCAGAGGGCTTTGGTCCTTTGCCAATTTCGCCCCTTTCCGGTCATGGGCCTGTCTTGGCATCCAACCACGGTGGTGTGCAGAGGACTTTGACCGAGACGGTCATGGTGTCATGCACGTCTCCTGATTCTATGGAGACGGAGACGGAGACGGGACTTCTTGCCATGCATAGGGCGCCACTCACGGCGTCTGGTCATCATTAGACACGCACCATCACGGCTACTGTTACGCAGACTGTTGATAATGAGTATCATGATGATCATCATCAGAAGACACCCGAGCAGAGCTCTGAATCGTCTGCGAAAGAACCTGCTGCTTCTTCTCAGACAACGGAATCAGACAGCGCACCATGGTCTGCTGAAGGGGAAACCTTTCGATGTTGCACCATTTGGGGGTCCTGCATACAGTCACATGAAGAGAAATGTGGATGAAAAACCTACCACAGTTACAGTGACTAGTAGATCGACTACAACCGCCAGTCTCGTATCGACCACCTCCGATACCAGTGTATCGACCACTACAGACACGAGCGTATCTACTACAACTGATATCACTATATCGACCGCTACAGACACCAGTGTATTTACTATTACAGATACCACTGTATCGACGGGAGGGTCGAAACGAGCGTTCCTGTTTCTACGACTACGTCGGTCTCGGTTTCTACGATTATGTCGACCTCGATTTCTACGACTACGCGGGCCTCGCCTTCTGGGTCAACTGTAACTTGTGATCATCACTGCGCTAGTGCAATGGAAGGGAAAGTCTTGCTCGAGGGTTTACACCCCCAACGGTAGGGTTTGGGGCTGGTATGAGGGTCTCGAACCCGCCCCGTTAGCGGGTCGGGTTTAAACTGTCTAGGACGGGGACGGGCTAAAGATATTTAGGTATAGCCGGGCCATAAGAGTAGTAATGTAAGTGTTGTAAGCGTAGTGAAGAGAGCGCGAGTGAGGGCGGAGAGGTCTGCATTCTAGAGGCTTTGACTTGCCAGGCGGTGTTTCTTGTTCGTTATTTATTCTTAGAGAAGGAGAGGAAATGAAACGAAGAGACGCCAGTCCCATTTGGATCTAGTTCTAGCTTGAACATGACTCGTGAGAACTTGTACCTACTATACATACACAGATAGTAGGTACTTCCCCGTGACCCCCAGCGACCCCTACAACCTCCATACAATCTTTGAGTTCATTATGCTGCATATTACGACATGCTACAGATATCCAACCTGACTCCAGATTCCTTTGCAGCCGGAGCCGATCCTCCAGATATCCAGCCACCGAGAAAACGACAGAGGAAGGTCTTGAGCTGTGACGCCTGTCATCGCCAGAAGGTCAAATGTGATCGGAAATCGCCCTGCTCGCGTTGTGTTGCTGGCAACAGGGCGGATCAATGCGTTTACGAAGGAAACATCGAGCGTCCGGCTGCTTCGAGTGACTTGGACACCACAAGTGCAGCAATGCAACAGCCGAGCCCAGCAGCATCGGAAAGCACAACTTCTGTCAAGCCTGCTCGACCCCCTGTTGGAACTACCTGGCGCAAAGGGCGAGCTCGGTTTAGTGGCATGACACATTGGGCTCAGCTGGCTTTCCAGGTATTGCATCCTTAACACGCGTTGACTCAATGGTGACTGATGCTGTGACTAGTTCGAGGAAGCGGCGCCTTTCATGCGTGGGAGCGAATTGGCTTCGCTGATGGATAAAATAAAGCAATTGAAGAAGCACTATCCACCCAAACGATTGAGATCTTTCCCTTTTGGTGATGCCGGCGGAAATTCTGTACTGTCCACACACCCACGGCTTTCCTTCCTTCCGCCAAGGTCTTTGGCCGAACAGCTTGTGGAGAATTATATCAATACCTACGAGACGATACATCCTCTCTTAGACATCCCAACTTTCCGAGACGAATTCTCGCGGCTCTGGACGCAACCTGAATCGGTCACGGATGGCTGGCTAGTTCAGGTGTACCTTATGATCGCGCTAAGTTGCTATTCTGCCCACGACATCTCTTTCGTGGGTGTTGTAGGCGGCCATGTTGGTTTGTCTGAGAGATGCGTTGATGGCGCCGAAGCCGCTATCATGGCCAGGGGTTTGTTCGTTACGAAGCCTGACCTAACTATTTTGCGGGCATTCTGTATGCTCCTGATTGCGAAGCGTATCGATATCATCACACTCGATGATCTGGGTAGTCAGTGGTCCCTTCTTGGATTCGTTCAGCGTGTGGCCATGTCAATATATCTGCATATCGGTACAGCCACCTTTCCAACAATGCCTGAAGCTGAAGCGACAGCTCGAAGCAGGATATGGAATACACTTTTGATCATAGATGCATATGTTTCTCTTGATTCTGGAATGCCCATGTTAATCCGACCCGACGACTTTACTCCGTCATCTCTGCTTGGGCCTGAACCGATGGCGGCCCTGCAGAACGAGCACTCAGACTGTGCGCAATCGAGCGAATTATTCCAGAAGTTACTGGCTGAGGCCATGCCTACAATCACTTTGGTTTTGAACAAAGTGAATTCTTCATCACCAACATTGGATCCGGTCCAACTTCTTGCTTGCGGCAGAACCATTCGTCAATTGCTCAACAAAGCGCAAAGCTCTCTTCCCTTCCCTCAAAATCGACTTGTGGAAGTGCTACTATTACGCTGCAGTATGGCCATCCACCAACCCAGGCCAATAGAAGGCGTCTACACTGAAGAACCTTCTCCCACGCTTCTGCGAGCATTGAACCAGAACTCTCTTGCTCTGCTACAGATGCAAAGGACTCTTTGGGAGCAGCCAGCTCACCGATGGCTCGCTGATCTGTTCCATCGCGATTTTGGAATCGCTGGCTTAGTTGTTGGGGTCGGACTGCGGTTACATACCTTTAACGACAAATTCGTAGATCCACAATTCTCGCGGACAGCTGCCTGGGCCGCTTTCAAAGGTGTCCATGCTATGGTGAAGGAAAACGTCCTTCGCTCACGGCATTACTTCAAGGTCTTCAGATCATTCTCGGTGCTCACTGGTATCTTGGAGGCCCTGGAAACTGGGACTTCGATAAAAGAAGCAGTCTACAAAGCTGGACTCATGGTGCTGTCCCACGTAGAAGAAAGCGTGGGAAAGCAGTTTGAAACCAAAATCCTGGAGACGCAACATCACCATCAGATTTTTAGCGACGGCATTACGGGCCAGGTCGATGTTAATTTTGATCCGTCAACCTTTGTGAGTGGGACGAGTCCTCTTTATGGGGCACAATCTGACAGTTTTCAGGGATTCGATGAGTTCATCAATGATTTCTTTTGGTGAATGGTCTGCGCTTGAATGTCGCAGGTCAATAGACGAAGTGAATGGTAAACAATGTAGCGCAGTCAACGATCTTTCCTTTCGAGCGCCTCCACAGCCAGTCTTGAAGAAAAGGCTGTGACTAATTGGTTAGCTGTAGCGCCTGGAACAGTTCTTTGCCAACTGCGGTAGGAACGGCGCCTTGTGAGAAATTAATCGTTTTGCCGAGACCATACATGGCTTTGCCGAAGACGTGCTATGCTCGAATTACAAGATGGCCTCCGACAACAACACCGTCATCATGAAATTTACGCCTTGACCGCCTGCCCCCTGAGGTCAAAGAGGTAATTGCCGAGGATATGGGGCACGAAGATGGTCTCGCTCTGCAGATATCGTACATCGATAGCAAGAAGACCTCATTCATTACCCTGGGGGTAGACGTCTGACATTCGCTGGATCCATTGAGGGGTTTTACACGATGAAAAGTGAGGAAACTAAGAGGAAATGCTCGCTACAATCATCAAATCTACACCCTTGCAAGCAATAATACGCATGCCGAACTCCTAGTCGTCGATGAGGATCCAGACTCTACTGTTGCACGATGGGATAGCGTGCTTCATGTCGAATACCTACTCGATACCAATACTCCCACCATCGACTCCTCTAGCTCTACGCTTGATCTCGTTGGCCACTTTTCCGGATCTCAAAAGGGATATGAGAACAATTTGATTGCCGCTCACAGGGACAACTCAGGATTCTGCTTCACAACAAGACAAGACATCAAGCGGAATGTTCTTCAAGGTAGAGTCGCAGCTCTACAAGCTCTCATTCTCTTTCCGCTGCCGAACCTTGACAGTATGGTTCTTGGGAGTTATATTCATATCAAGGAAGAAGATAACGAGGAGGAGGACTTGAATCCATTCCCTATGTGCGCACAAATGCGAACCTATTCAAAGTCAATAAAGCAAGATATAGTTCTATTCTTCCATGGACGTGGATAGACAAAGTTGCAGGGTGTAATAGAATCGATCGAGCGATAATAAGAGGAGGATCGACGCGAGGACTTCTGACGTTGATTTGGGTGGGCGAGAGAAGAAGTACGGCATGAGGGATCGGCTTCGTGTGTTTATTTGGTAACTTCATCCCAAGTAGCTGAGAAGCGAGGAATTACTAAGAGTGCCTTTCAACACCATTTGAAAAGATATAGTTGTTTATTCTGTAGCTATCGTAAAGGCGTAGCTTTACACATAGCTTCGTAGTGAATAATTAAGCTAACGGGTTATGTTTGTTATCGTAAGGGCTTATACGTACGTTATTTCCCCCCTTACCAAAAGATACGTGGGACAGTCCATCCAAAAAAATCTTATTACATGACGAGCGAGACTCGAGTACTGTGAAAGACGCGTCGTCGTAGCCAAATCCATCACCATCACCATCACCATCACCATCCCTCCATCCCTCCCTCTCCCATACCTCACCCCAACCAACAACCCAACCCCACCAACCAACCAACCAACCATTCAATACCCAACCACCCCCCCTCCACCCTCATTTCCAAGCCCCTCCCCCCCATCCCAAAAGCCCATCAAACCCACAACATCCCCAAAGAAGCAGCGCAGATCCGACTCCGAGATCCAAACACCACACCCCACCCCACCACCTTTCCAATCTACTGTACGTATACACAGTACGCATATATGCCTGTCTAATTACATGCCTGTCTACGATCGCACCTCCGTCTCCCGCCAGATCTCGGACTCGCCGCGATGATACCGTTGCAATGGGCTGGGACGGCATGGGGTCGGGGACGAGGTTACACAGTACACACTGCGGAAATGTAGTACTGTGGTACTGTGGTACAGTACCCACTTCCCCAATTCCTTATTAAGTGGATAGAGTGGATAAAGTGGATAAAGTGGACAAAGTGGATGAGGACGGGGGCTGGGTGGTGCCAGAACTAAGGGGATGTGGGATTTTATGATTACTGTTGGAATACATGCTTGGAGTGAGTAAGAAGTATTTCCTCTGCATGTTCGACGATATTTTACATTACATTGAGGCATGGATTCCTTTTTTTTTCCCGTGTAGCTTTACTGTGTAGATATACATGCAGTGTTTGTTTGGGTATACAGTGTGATCTCGGGGTTTGCCGAGAACAGATGAGGGGACCGGTATTGCAGTGACAAATGGGGTGTTTCCAAACCCAACCCCAAAGGGAGGATGGATGGATGGATGGATGGATGGATGGATGGATGGATGGATGGATGGATGGATGGATGACATGGCGCACGCAGAACAAAGTTTGAAACGGGTTTCGCGCAGTAGGTGGAGTCAACCTTGAAGAGCCTTGGAAATGGAATTTGGATGGGTTGATAAATATCTCGCTAATGGACCTTGTTCTTGTCCTGCTGAGTGGTGGTCAAACATGACAGCGGTGATTGTTGTTGTTTCGAACCACACACGTCTGTTTGACATGCACAGGAGAAACGCGGCAGAAACTCAAAGATGATGATCTTTGAGAATACTACAAATCGTGAACCTAAGGAGTGGTTGTTATTCGAGGGTTCGCATTCGGAAAACCTTCAAGTTTCTCCTGTGAGTCCTCTGTGTGTACGGATGCGGATGTACGGAGCACGGATGTGCATTCGGACTGAGCGGCTTGGAGTCTGGAGAATCCCGCTCGACGAGCAAAGCCGATGCACCCCTTCGAAGCTGTCGTCGTGCGGTACGAATCAGGTCAACAGCAAATCCTCATCCTCCATCTCACGCTCCTCCCCATCCAAGTCCACTCTGCAGGAGGTAACAAATGACGGGACTCTCAGCCCTCCGACTCGCTTAAGCATGTCCTGGGACGACGTGGCCGCAAAGGATAATCCCAGGCCGGTTCACTATGAAATCCCATTTACCTGACGGGATAGGCCATGGATGCTGGCGGTTATACGTGGGTACGGAGAGAGCGAGGGAATGGTGGGCCTGAATTTCCTCTCCGGCGGGAGTGGCGGTGCTTGTTGCTGACTGTTCGGTTTCGGATGCGTATTCTATCACAGTACACTGGTGGGGACCCACCTGTAACGTAGTATACTGTGGCAGTACCCTTGTCTTTCCCGATCTTTCATCCTGGTAAGGATGAACACAAGGGCTGACCCAGCCTTGGAGTTGATGTTAGGGGTGGTGGAGTGGAGTGGATGCATGCCGGGATCTCTTCGGAGCCTCCTATCGATTAGTCACTGGGATCCCATCTTGTCTTCCCTTCTCACTTCACAAGTGGATGGACTCGCCTTCAACGCTGTGACTCAGCTTCAGAAAATCCCAGATTCATACCACACTTCACACTGTAGAGAACGTACCATGCCATCTCTGCAACACCATTGGTCAAACACCCATCCACAGCCGAAGCGAGTCAGAGCGGAGACCCGAGACGCGAGCCGTCTCTTCAATCGCAGTGCAGCATGCACGCTTCCAACGCTTATTTGTCCGTCAACTTTCCTCTCGATCCTGGAGTGGATGCAATTCTCTAGCATGCTGCTGACAGGCCGGACGTAAACCCAAATGTGACGATCGATCGAAGGAAGACAAGCCTTGAGGTGTTGATGCTGGCGAGATGGAAATTGGAACTGAATAATCCCTTGATGTGATGGTAGTGGGATGGTATTTGTTAAGAGAGGGGGGAGAGGGGTGTACAGAGTGAGAAATTGATACTGGCAGGGTAACATCCCACTTGATACCTTCGATACTTGCTAGGATATTAGATGGTAGATTGGCAATAATGATGATGAATGATCAATCATCCAAAGCACACGACTCACTCTCTTTTTAAAGTTTCGATAGTCTCCCGGCTGTAGTTCCACTTGCCACACTGTTAAGATTCTGTGCTAGGCTAGAACTGGCAATTGTACTTATCCATTGTAACAACAAGCAGACGCGTACAAGCGTTTCTCCGTACCTTCGACCCCATCTCCAACTCTACAATCAGCCATCAACCTGAATCTCAAGCCCTCCTCCAAAAGACAAAGAATCGCGCAGAAGTCCGACTAAGTACCGTCACACGTGGCGTCCAGGATAGTCAATCCAATATATCCATGGTAGTAGTTCTTCAATCAATCAATCAAAGAGTAGTTCTTCAATCAATAATAAACAAGCACTTCTTCGATCCATAGCAATCAGTTCTCCGATCGATAGCAGCAGTTCCTGGATGGATACTACATATTTCGGCACTTCCCACCCAATCAACACAGATACCAACACCACACATTCCATCTACCCAACCAACGAACAAGTACACCGTGCACTATAATACCTCGATGATGGGGGATGAAAATGTGCCTCGAAGTGTTCGCGTTCACACCCTATCAACACA
Source organism: Venturia pyrina ICMP 11032 (assembly GCA_000738655.1). Lineage (NCBI taxonomy): Eukaryota > Fungi > Ascomycota > Dothideomycetes > Venturiales > Venturiaceae > Venturia > Venturia pyrina. Next base: position 114,700 of record JEMP01000039.1, on the reverse strand, counting down.
CCACACGATTTCTATTACTCAGACAGATAGAGCCCATGGTGTCGCAACCAGTCATCTCAAACATGTGTGCTCATTACAACCCAGCCCACTGACTGGGAACCTTTCCCCTCAAAAAGTAAACGCCATCACTATGTACTGTGATCTGCGCCCATACCTAAAGCCTTGATTTTTTTTGCTTCTCTTTCCCTCCCTTGGGGTATCCATATTCATTAGAGGTCATTACACAATTACGGCTTGAAAAATCAAATATTACACCCAGACACCCAACGTGCCCGGAAAAGCGATCAGAGTCGCAACGAATGTGAAGGCCATGTTGATTTGTGTCGAGCGTGATGCTGCGCCCTTCTTAGACGCAGTCGTAGTTGCCCCCGCAGCGCCTGACAACCCCGAGCTTTTGGCATTGGAATTCTTGGTGCCAGTTGTGGATCTGGTGGCAATCGCGCTGACTGCTGTCGGTGTCTGTGTGGCTGGGAATAGAGTCGTCGTTTTCCCGTCGATAACGACGGCCGTTGCCTCTGAAGCGAGTGAGATAGTGTGCCCATCTACAATAATAAACCCGCCAGGTGTGAGCGTCTGGCCACCGATTTCGAAGGTCGTGCCAGAGTTGGCTGTGTACGTTTTGTCTCCTACTGTCAAGAGTGGTGGGTTGGTGGCAGATGCAGGTTGCTTGAGGAGAGATGTAGATCCGTCGATGACTAGTGCTGTAGCACCTGCAGCGAGTGAGATCGTGTGTCCATTGACTGTGACAGCACCTCCTGGAGTGAGAGTTTGCCCACCAATGATGTAGGCACCAGACAATGCAGTGGTGGCAGCGTAAGTCATGCCTCCAATGACAATTGCTGGTATCGTACCAATGGAGAGCGTCGAAGACTTGCCATTAACCACAATGACTGAAGCTCCTGCGCCGAGTGACAGAGTTGTGCCACTAACGGTGATTGCAGTCGAGCCAGGTCGAAGAGTCTGCCCTGAAATGACGAACGATCCGCCGGGCAACTCGGTGAAAGTAGAGCTGCCCAAAGTCAATGCCGCTGGGGTCAGGATGTTGGCCAGGGTTTCCGTGACACCGTTGACGACGGCAATGGTCGACGATGCTCCAGTACCGAGGGAGATGGTGTTACCATTTGCTACTATTACTCCTCCTGGAGTAAGGGTTTGTCCACCGATAATGAATGATTGGCCTCCACTGGCGGCCGCAAAGGTAGTCCCATCAATGGCCAGGACAGGTGAAGCTGTAGGGAGAGTCGCAGCACGCGTGATCGTTTGGCCATTGACGACCAATGTAGAAGCGCCTGGCGCAAGAGACACTGTGTTGCTGCCAACCGTGATTTGACCACCTTGAGTAAGTGTTTGGCCTTGAATAATGAAAGATCCTCCAGCATTAGCCGTGACGACTTGGCCTCCGATGTTGAGAGCTGGTAATGGTGTCGCTGTTGGGATGGCGATCTGAGACGTAACGCCATTGATAACAAGAGCTGTTGCTCCAGCAGCCAGACTAACAGTGTTCAACCCGACAGTTGCAACTCCACCAGGCGTCAAGGTTTGCCCAGGAGCGACGAGAAACTGCGTGGCTGCGTTGCCAACAAACGTCTGGCCACCGACGGTCAGTACAGGGACGGCAGAGTTGCCACCAGAGCTGCCTCCATTGGCACTTCCTCCTGGGCTTGGTCCGCTTCCTCCAGAGTTTGGATCGCCTCCTCCAGAACTCGAGCCACTACCTCCAGAGCTTGAACCACTTCCAGAGTTCGAGCCACTACTTCCAGAGCTTGCACCACTCCCCCCAGAGACAGAGGCACCCCCAAGGTTGGCGCCGCTTCCAGAGTTAGAGCTACCTCCAGAGTTGGCGCCACTCCCTCCAGTATTCGAGCCACTTCCAGAGTTGGCGCCGCTTCCAGAGTTAGAGCTACCTCCAGAGTTGGCGCCGCTTCCAGAGTTGGAGCTACCTCCAGAGTTGGAGCCACCTCCAGAGTTGGAGCCACTGCCTCCAGAGTTGAAGCCACCTGCAGAGTTCGAGGCACTTCCAGAGCTTGAGCCACTCCCCCCAGAGTTCGTTCCACTTCCAGAGTTCGAGGCACTCCCTCCAGAGTTCGCTCCACTTCCAGGGTTCAAGCCACTTCCAGCGTTTGGAGCGCTTCCTCCTGAATTAGAACCACTGCCTCCAGAACTCGGCCCGCTGCCAGAACCTGAATTGGCAGTCGGGAACGTAGCGAAACCCACACCATCAACAGCAGAAGTCCCAGCATTTGGTGATGCTCCGGCATTAGCGGGCGTTTGAGCGTTGGGTGATGCTCCAGCATTTGCGGTCGGCGCAGCATTGCCCACTCCAAGAATGCTCGCGATGTTGGATAGGATCCCACCTACAGAAGAACCTCCTGAGGACCCTCCGGATGACCCTTGAGATGATCCAGTGGTCGTGCCACCACCTAGAATCGAGACGATAGCAGAAGCAATGCCGCTTCCAACTCCTCCGCCAGAGCCAGAGCCAGAGCCAGGATTCGATACAGCAGCGGAAGTGGTACCTCCACCAACCACACTTCCTGTCACGACGCGTGTGCCAACGCTGACAGCAACCGAAGCTGGATTGCCCGTGACAGTCTGTGAAATAGTGATGACGGTGTTGTCGACAGATAGGACCACGGGTTTCACACTCACGCTGGCTACATATGCGCCTCCGCCAGTCGCGGCGGCAGCTCCGCCTCCATCCTCCGCTGTCGACGTAGGCACATCCAAAGTACCAGGATCGGACACTTCATGATGAACAAGGAATATGGAAAATCCACGTTGGTATGTCACCTCAACCACTACTATCATGACTGGGGAAGAGGCAACAAATATCCCAGGCAAGCAAGAAGATTGAGGGATCATTCCTAGAAAGTCAGGGTTGAGGTCTCCCGTCTGGGTCGGGCTGGCACCAAGATCGATGCCATCAAACTCATAGACGTAAGGATCGCTGAGTTGATAGGTCGCGGTTGATGTCGCACAAACGACTTGACCTTGATCATCTGTAGATGGCTGGACTGATTCTACTTCATAAGCTGTGTAGTACACAGCATTAGTCGGTTGGGACACGATATTGAGAGTGCCTGTGGCTCCCGGGACAGCGAATGTGGGAACGCCCGGATCCAAGTTCAAGGCATTCAACGCTTCTGCTCCGATAGTTCCGATTGGTGGAGGCAAAACATCGCTAATAGTCATAATCGACGTAGTAGCAGCGGCTGGCGGAGGCACAGTGGTGAAAATGTAGTCGCCAACTGTCGAGTTTTGTGTCTCGTCGAAGGTCTCTGTGTAGAGAAATGTTGCGCCATTGGACCACAGCTCATTCGTGACGTTAACCGTTGTCTGAGCCGGGACTAGACTGTACGAAGTCGTTCCATTCGATGGGATAGTCGATACGGAAGCAATGGCCTGGTATACATTCATGGTATACCACCAGTCCAAACCGGCCTGGGCATTTACGACGCATCCTCCACATGTGCTGTTCTTAACAGTGTTATTGCTAGTACTGTTCCATCCTCCTGCGACCAACGTTGGATAGCTGCCACTCCCAGTTCCGGTTGCCAACGGGATCCGTATCGTTGTCGGCGATCTTTCGCCTGTGGTGGTTGAATTCTCAAAAGGACCTCCAGTTTCAGCTGCAGAAAACACGGCCGAAATTCCGGCAGTCAGATACAATGCTGCCGTGCCAGATGGAAGGTGTACATTTCCCAAGTTTGGCACAGTTTTCGCAGATGGTCCGGTGTCTAAGGTACTGTCTGCACTGTCTGAGTAATTGAGTGCAGCCTGTATTGAAGATACACCGGTCCCCAGAGACGCGAAAGGAGTTGACTCCGTGAGGGAGCCCGGCGTAGTGGTATTGATCGCCAGGAATCCCGACGGCAATATACTTTCTGACGACCGCGGAGCAGTGGCCAAGGGCGGGGAGGGTGGAGTCGAGGACGATGATGGAACGAGCGTGGGCGTTAATATCGATGTTGAGCTGGATGTGGAAGGAACAGCACTATCTGATGCTTGTTCGCTCTGTGCTTGCGTCGAATTAAGAGCAATTGTGGAATTTGCAGCTGAAACTACACACGGTCCCATGTCAGTCAACTCCATACAAACCCTCACGAACCACTGTCCACTATGGCATTCGGCCCAAGGGATCCCTTACTTTTTCTCTTGTGATGGCTCCTCCGCCATATTAATCCATCACTGACCCGGTCGGCCGACACAACTGTAAGGAAATGGCAGACAATCAAGGCAAAGGTCAAATGCATAGTGTCTCCTGCTTTAACGAGGGCGCAAGAGACATTCGAGGACAACGACCACACGCAGCGACAGTGTATAGATTCAAACAACGAAGGTGGTGAGAACAGGGAGACACATGGGTAGCATGCGAAGGGGAGGCTACAGCATAAGCACTCCGACCACAAGGTTGGACGGAATTGTTTTCCTTGTTGGCATCAGTCGATCACTGTGATGCATGTGTAGTTTACCAAGTGGTACCATAGGCAGTCAGGCTTCAGCTGCTCGGACTGGCTAGGTCGAGCGATTGGGGGCCGAAGAAGAGATTGCCACAGCCTGCACCCGGAAGAGACGTCGCCCATGGCCATGCATACCCTGTCTGACGGCCATCATAGGCCAAGCAGACGGCGCCGCCGATTACAATTATGCAGCTAGAGGACGAATCAGCCATTGCAACGGGGCTGGCATCGAAACACCCGCCACCCTTTGTTCCTCATGTTCGAAACTCGATCGCTGTCACTCTCCTGACTGACGGCGGCCGAGAAGAAACGTTGTTCTACTGTGTACTGTGATGCTTCTCGGATCCCGTTCCACGCCTTGTCCAACCGAATCGGAGAGCAACGTTGAACGAGTGGAACGTGAACAATTGCCAATTTCTCGCCCAAGCGAAAGTGGTGAAGATCCCCGACTTGTACCAGAGTAGTTCTCCCCATTCTTGTGATTCTTGCTCAAAAGGGACGGCGCTCGCCCTACAGCCACAGCCGTCGCCTTTTTGCATGCATGATTCTTCACACAGGCAAATGAAGCGAGAAGGCCCGGTTCTGGCTGTCCTGGCTTCCCCGCCTCGATTGGTGCCGTTGCCGTTGCCGTTGCCGTTGCATATGGTAGGAGGTACTGTGGTACTCGTACGGAGTAGTCGGAGGAGATTTCGAGACACCTGCAGCCTGCACCGCCTGCGTTCTCTTCCCTCTGTATCGGATCCCGACAATCTGGCCTAGCCCGTGGTTACAAACCTCTCTTCCAGAACGATACACACACTCCTTCCTCCCACCGTCCCACGAGCATGGCCCATGGAAGCGAGAGGGATGCCCCAGGGGCCAGCTGTGACATAACGTACTATGGTAGAGTAGTAGTATGCCTACGACTGCCGAATTATTGCGCTCGCCGTGCGATGCCCCTTCTGGCAATTTATTTCCTACTGGGATCCCTGAGCGACTGTTAATCATTTCTCACTCTTACGCACCAGTAGGAGCCTAGCGACGCGACTCCTGCTGCTTTCTAACCGTACTTTGTCGTTTCTAACAAGTTAATCGCCTATCGGCTTGTCCCTCCACCTTGTTGCCCGATCCAGCCAGTCCCGTGCACTCTGCACTCTGCGAAGGCTTGCCAGCCAGCAGCCCAGCTGGTCGATGATCTCTCCACCTTTCAGCGCCTTCCGTTGACTCTCTGAACATCGCAACTCTCTACAACGTCCAACCCTTTCCTTTTTCCTTTTCCACACACCGAGCCATGCGGAGGAGGATACAGATGCTGCACTCTCGTTGACCATCTTTCGACCCGCAGAGAAGCATGTGCAGTGGCTGCCATGCTCCGCTTCTTAACTCTCCCTACAGCATCCATATGCTCGAATATCCTGCTCCTCTCGTCCTTTGCCCAATCGTCACTATGCCTACCCTCTTATAAAGCACTCTCTCCGCGAGCAGTCGCCCCGCTCCCGATAAATTTCCCGGCTTCGCAGAATTGGGAGGGCGTGGATGGGACTTGGAACACCTTCGTACTTCGACTCGGGAATCCGGAACAGACAGTACGGGTGATCATTTCGACAGCTAGCCAGCAAACATGGGTTGTGGATCCCAGGGCATGTCCAGATGACACTTCGAACAATCAATCGTGTGCCGAGTCGCGAGGGACGACATTCAATCTCGAGAAATCTTCGTCTTGGAAACCAGTAGGACTTTACGATCTTTGGATAGAAAGCAACTTGGGGTTAGTCGGCAATGCTGAGTATGCGTACGAGACGGTTGGATTGGCATATCCAGGAGAAGGTGGACCAACTCTTACAGGACAGACTGTTGGAGCTATTGCGACTACCTCATTCTACTTTGGACACTTCGGCATAAACCCCAAACCGACAAACTTCACCAACTTCACCAGTCAATCACCAAGTTATCTCACATCATTGAAGCAGCAGGGTCAAATACCGAGTGTTTCCTGGGGTTACACCGCGGGTGCGCCTTATCGTACGTGGAAACACACGCGAAATGAAATAACGTGTAACTGATCTATTTTAGGGTTTACCAAAGTCCAAGGCAGCCTCACACTAGGAGGGTACGACGCTGGAAAACTCATTTCCAATGGGGTGGTCTTTCCTTTTGCCCCCGACAATGAGCGCGATATTCTCGTCAGTCTTCAATCCCTGACATCGATCGATTCAGCAAACAAGAAAACGACCCTACTGCAGAAACCGATATATGCCTACATCGACTCGACGGTTGCCGAAATATGGCTTCCAGTAGAAGCATGCGCGCTCTTCGAGCAGGCCTTTGGTCTCACCTACGATTCAGCTACGGAGCTGTATTTAGTATCTGAAAACACGCACAACCTGTTGCTACTGACTAACCCGAACATCACTTTCAATATTGCGCCCTGGACACAGCAGGCAGGTCACACCGACAACGTCAATATTGTACTCCCGTATAGCGCCTTCGATCTCACAGCTAAGGCGCCATACCAAAATCTGAACCGCACCACGCGATATTTCCCACTCCGCCGGGCCGACAATGATACACAGTTCACCATTGGTCGGACGTTTCTTCAAGAAGCATATTTGACCGTAGATTGGGAACGTCAAAATTTCTCGGTCTCGCAAGTCAATTGGGTAGCTGGTGCAAAATCCACAATCCTGCCAATTCACTCATTTAACCAAACAAGCAATGCAACAACTACCGGTGGCACTGCTGGTGGCACAAACAAAATGTCGCCACTTGGTACAGCTGCCATTGCTGGCATCGCTGTCGGTGTGGTGATAATACTGCTCATCACCGCTGGCTTCGCTTTCATCTGCTTCCGCAAGAGGCCACCGAAGATTGAAGAGCCAACAAAGACTGTGGAGACTGAATCATCCATAGATTCCACTGGCACCACGATTGTATTCCCCAAGGCTGAATTGCCTGCCAACGAGTCCTCCCGTGCGGAAGCCGATGGCGATGGAACCTTTTTTGGCAAGAGCCAGCTAGATAGCACGTCGATGGCTGCTCTCGTCGAGTCCGACTCGAAAGAACGAGAAGTGTTCGAGATGGAAGGCGACATGCCCATGCTGCAAGAAGCAGGCGGACGGCAACTTTCCGAAAAAGACGTAATACGCGCTCGCGAAGAGCGAATAAATGGTGTAGACATTCACAATTCACCATCCTCCCACGATAACCACTCGCCGTCGAGTGTGTCACCACCCAGCACACTCGACAGCAACCGAAGACGAGCCCTACTCACACCCGGCGAAGTCATCGAATTAAGCCCAATCGAAGGGCGATCTATAGGCACGCACCTCCCTATCTCGCCACTGGATGGCTCCGAGGGCTCACATACAAACCTCTTTTCCGCTTTATCGCCTATAAGTCCTGGTGGCACGACGAATTCGAGCGGTGTTTTACCTGACCCAGCGCGAAAACGGTTTTCTTACGAGGAATGAGCAATCTTTTTGGGACGTTGGGGTTATCTTGTATTAGCATTTTCCTTTTTTTTTCCAGTTGTCAATTTGGATTGTACCACATATACCACGTCTCGACGCCAGACGCCTTGTTATTTCCTTGTTGTCTTGAGCATTGGCATTATTAGGATGGGACTGAAACACTCGCGATGGACGCGAAGGCGCGAAGGCGAAGGAGGATGAGAGAATTCAAATGGCCAACACACCAGGCCAGCCGTATGGTGCCTACGAGCATAGCGTGTGGCATAGCGTGTGGCACACGCTGGGTGTATGGAGAGACGGGAAGAAGGGCCGCGGACAGAAAAGCTGCAGGACTGAATTAGCTAGCAGTAAGTTGTTCTGAGGGAGAGGCTGTACAGCGCCCTACAGAGATAATGATTACACATCCGAGTCATCTCAAACTGTCTCTCAAGAGCGGCCCCCAGTGTGATGTCTGTGATGTCTACGAGTACTTTTGGCGCCGTGACAGCGGTTGTGTACGGGTGACAGGGGGTAAGCGCGGTGCGATTTAACCAAGGGATGCCATGATTTCTTCAAGTACCTAAGGTAGGAGGTAAGATACCTATAGAACTACCGCTTCACACAGCAGCAACTCCAACCAATATCTATCCTGAGTCCTGACAAAATATCTTCCTGCCAATGCCCCCAGTTTGCCCGATCATAATCCACACTCACTGAGGTGCTCGTCTGTCTGCCAAGTTCTCGACACTTCGACCAATACTTTTGGCATTCAGCCCCTCATTCACCGCAGCTGAGATCTCGCTCACCAACATTTGCTGTCAGCACGCACCTAGTCGTCCTGTCCTACTCGAAACTCAGGACGACATCATACAGCTTACATCTGCCATTATATATTCGGGCTGTGCTCGATTTCCCTCGTTCCTCAACACACCAAGAAGACCCCTCTCTCGGCCTACGCTATAACCCCCACCATGTCTGATCTCCAGGGCCGCAAAGTGTTCAAGGTCTTCAACCAGGAATTCATTGTGGACGAGCGGTACAACGTGACCAAAGAGCTGGGACAGGGTGCTTATGGCATCGTTTGCGCTGCCACCAACAATACCACTGGCGAGGGCGTTGCTATCAAGAAGGTCAACAGTGTTGCACCCTTGGATTGATGGCATGAGCTGACGAGCCATCAAGGTTACCAATGTCTTTAGCAAGAAGATTCTCGCCAAGAGAGCTCTAAGAGAGATCAAGTTGCTTCAACATTTCAGAGGTAAGTTTAGCTAGACCTGGGAAGTGGAATGCTCGCGCTGACATGATTTGATAGGACACCGAAATGTATGCCTCCCTTCCCCCCTCACGATTCGAATCATATCTATCATAAACATGGACTAATGCAATGGATAATAGATAACATGTTTGTATGACATGGATATTCCTCGCCAGGACAACTTCAATGAGTGCTACCTATACGAGGGTATGACCACAAATTTCAAGGTGGCATATATGCACGTAAGCTGACAAGCTATGCAGAACTCATGGAGTGCGACTTAGCTGCTATCATTCGATCAGGCCAACCCCTCACAGACGCTCACTTCCAGTCCTTTATCTACCAAATCCTCTGCGGCCTCAAATACATACACTCAGCAAACGTCCTTCATCGTGACTTGAAGCCTGGCAACTTGCTCGTCAATGCTGACTGTGAGCTGAAGATTTGTGATTTCGGATTGGCAAGAGGTTTCTCTGTTGATCCAGAGGAGAATGCAGGATACATGACCGAATATGTAGCGACGCGATGGTACCGTGCTCCAGAAATTATGCTTTCCTTCCAATCCTACACCAAAGCTAGTACGTGTGTACCTTTATTCTTTTTGGCACCACCCCGCTAACAATCAAAGTCGACGTCTGGTCGGTTGGCTGTATCCTCGCCGAACTCCTCGGCGGAAAGCCATTCTTCAAAGGCCGCGACTACGTCGACCAGCTGAATCAAATCCTCCACTACCTAGGAACCCCCAATGAAGAAACCCTCAGCCGAATCGGCTCTCCCCGCGCCCAAGAATATGTTCGTAACCTCCCCTTCATGCCCAAAGTCTCCTTCGCCGCCCTCTTCCGCAACGCCAACCCAGACGCCCTTGACCTCCTAGACAAAATGCTCGCCTTCGATCCCTCATCCCGTCTCAGCGTCGAAACAGCGCTCGAACACCGCTACCTCCAAATCTGGCACGACGTCAGCGATGAACCCGTTTGCCCTACACCCTTCGATTTCCACTTCGAGGTCGTGGATGAGATCCCACAGATGAAGAGGATGATTTGTGATGAGGTCAATCGGTTCAGACAGGCTGTGAGGGTACAGCCTATGAGCCAAGGACAGGGCAATCAACCCCAAGCGCCCATGGTTCCCGTGCCTGAAAACTATGACAGAGGACTTTATGAGAATCCGAGACCGCAGGAGACTCATGGGAGTGGGCTTGGTGGGTTGGAAGGGGATTTGGCGATGGGTGCGGATGGTAGTTCTCATTATGGGACTGCGAGATGAGACTTTTCGTCTCGCGATTGCGATGGAATGGGTGATCCTCAATTGAGACGACAAATGATGGATGTGGATGAGAAAGTTTTTGGATATTATACTGGATATGATATGACGGGTCATCATGAACGAAATGTATGGGCATCAATGAAAGACATCATTTTTGAATTAACGAGCGAGTTATGGATAACTGCATGTATGCATGTGCTTGGCGTATGAATTCTCTCTTTCTTTGGTAGACAGGCTTGGTCTGCTGATTTCTTAACGATTGATGAAATTGGTAGAGGTTCTATGAGTCTCCTTCCCCCCAGCTATCTCCTTACCTTCTCTACGTGTCTGTAATGTGTGAGGCTCACATCAATCCCTCCTTTCCTCCTTTCCTCGAGGCGTAGATCCGAAACCGAATACTAGCTGGCCTTTCGTAGAGTTGAGATTCTACCCTGTTCTATCCTGGCCTCTCTCTTTAACATTATCAAGCAGTCTCTTTTCTATACTTGGGAAATTGAACGTATGTCCTCACTATGCGTGTATCGTACACTTATCTCTCGATTGACCTCTGCTAGCCAGAGTAATTGCCCTTTTAGGATAAGATCGTCAGTACTGCGGTTGAAGTCGGCGGAAGTTTGTTCTGAGCGACACCAGGGTTGGAGTACTTTCCTGTATTGAGCCGTAAAAGTGAATACTAGTATGGAGACCGGTTTCATCCTTACCTTATCCTCTTCGTTGTACGTTCCGATAACATCGAGCAGATTTTGAGCATACCTATGGTGTAACTCAGAATTGCTGGAGGCAAGCCTTTAGATGAATTTCAAAGAGACTAGGAGATAAGAGGAGAATGTTAGGTATACAAGCGGACGGGTGGTCGGCCTGATTACTGACTAGTTTACTAACCACTTACTATGTAATGCCTCATTTGTCAGGCGTCAGCCGCCCAGACATGTTCATTGGCCAATACCGCTGACAAAACCTCTCTACGGCAACAAGGAGGCCATCTGACGTTGTGGGGAACCACGATTGCGCCACTGCTTTGCCATCTGTGATCATGCTGGGTAGCTATGGATTTCAAAGCCGAGTCGTCGTATATAAACCTCAGGGATGCAATTGTGATCGAACCTCACTAAAGCCAGATCAATCGTCTTCATACTTTCCCATCTGTATATCATCCAGGTTATCTACTATTACGTTGACCCAGAGAAACTCTATTGAAACTAATCATGTCGACTACTACAGCCTCTCAGCCTACTCCGGCGCATCAGCTTCACAGCTCGCAAACCCAATCGAACACTTCCGCGAGTAGACCTCTCAAGATCCCACGAGGACCAGTAACAGCCTCGCTTTCTTTTTACACACAACCCGAGGACGGATCAACAGTATGTTATCCCTTCCTTGGTCAATCTTATATAGCCCTTGCTAATGATCATGTACAGCCATACAATTATGCCGGACCTTGGGCCGACAACCCCCCGCACGGCATTGCACGAAACTTCTCCAACGAAGACCACGATGTGACGATATCTGATATTCGTGATCAAGAGTCGTCCTTCAATCTCGACGACAATGCCTTCTCTGCCCTTAAAAACGTACCCTCGGCCATGAAATACAAAGACTGGGAGAGCGATGAGACGATTGAGAAGGTGTATTACGCAGAAGTTGAGAAGCTATTACTGGACAGCCTACCTGGCTCGTCAAGAATATTCCTGTTCGATCATACTGTTCGACGGCCCGGCACGAATCGACAGCCTGTCTCGAGGGTACACATTGATCAGACGGCCAAGTCGACGCAAGCTCGCGTGAAGCATCATCTTGGTGACGAAGCGGAGGAGTTGCTGAAAGGTCGTTATCGCATCGTCAATGTCTGGCGACCTTTGAATGGACCCGTATACGCATCTCCACTTGCTGTCGCGGACAGTGCCTCGGTACAAGACGAGGACCTCGTTGGTGTAGAGCACCGCTATCCGGATAGAACGGGCGAAACCGCCGCTGTGAAGTACAACAAGTCGCAGAAATGGTATTATTGGTCTGGCATGGAAGATAGCGAGAGGTTGTTCTTGAAGTGTTTTGATAGCGATGAGGTATGTTGATTTCGGTCCATTACTTTTGTATAATTTGCTGACTGGTCTAGACCGTTGGTGCACACGGCAGAGTACCACACGCGGCTTTCGTCGACCCAAGAACGCCTGAAGGTGCACCAGCAAGGGAATCCATCGAAGTGCGAGCACTTGTTTTTGGTTAACACCGTCAAGCGACGATTCACGAAGCATGGAAATGGGTAATGTAGCGTATCAATCACATTTGTTCCTTTTCTAAATTCTATCGCCCAGAGATCAACAAACAAATACTAGGTATGTTCTGCGATTTCACTGTTACCGGAATAGGATAGTTCAGTGGAAACTGGTGGGTCGTGTATTCAATCTTGTCGGCCTAGTTGCGCGTCGACTCGATCGCAGTATCTGCTGCCTCATTTACTACTCCAAACCACGGCCACAACATAAAGGAAAAACTTTCACTTCCAAAGGCGCTGCCTTGCCCGGAATGTTCCATCCGGATCCCGCGTGTTAGGGCGGTTGTGCATACCACGGGTTCATCTAATCAGGGCAATTATAAGCGTTGTGACCCGATTTTCGCTCCGGCGGTTTGATCCTTTGGAATGTTTATGATGTGGGCGTATACTCAAAATGGTACAACATCATGCTGCCTGGCCAGCCAGCAAAGCATCTCGAACCACCTCCTCCTGGTAATCGAAAAATGCGATGCGTATGGCAATCAACAATTGGGATACTTTCGCTTTTCATGAGTCCACCATGGCTCGGTTCTTGGGATGAGGAGTGCAACTTGCAGACAGCTCAACTAAAAGCGGAATCATGTCGTTCAGGAATCCGAGGGTGATTCTTTCTCACAACCTAGATTTGATTCGAGGGGTGATTTATCTTGAAGGTCACAATTCAACTTACCTATAACGGCCGTAGGTGGTTACGGCCTTATACGCTTCCCCCTCATTGGTCCCACTTCCGGCGTTCAGCCTTCTTCGGTCCACAGCCCTATACATCAATCTACAACCGTTAAACATACCGCGACTTTCCAGCCGGAGTCCTTCTCGTGGTCATCAAACAGGTATTATCATCCGCCAATCCAATCTCGATACGTTCGCCAGTTCTTCGTAAAGGGATGCCATCTAATAAGGCACATGGAGTTGACTCGCATTCAGCACGAGATAGCACTCGCGAGATCACATTGGCGAGCAGCCTGGTTGAGTAATCGCTGCAGACGAAAGTGATCGCAATCTCACACGGTACCTAAAAATCCGTAGCCCTTCCACCTTAAGAGAAGGAATATCCTAAGCTATATCTACTCCAACACATCTTCACACTCCTTACGCCCCTACACTCCTTTGCGTCCCCACACTCCTTTACGTCCTCACGCACAGCATCCTCAGGCCACCACCGCCTCAAACCACCCAATCAGCAACCATGCACTTCTCTCTCTTCACCACAGCGGCGCTCTTCTTGGCATCTTCCGCCTCCGCACTCCCCACCCCACCACCCCCATCCACCGACCTAAACAACCAACAGCTGGCACAGGGAATGAACAAAGCCCTCCCCTACCTCAAAACCATCCTCTCCCAACACCCATCCCTCGGCACCACCATCGCCCAACGAAACTCCCTCTTCGCCACCCCAACCGGCCAACTCGACATCAACAAAGTCGAAGCGGGAATAAAGGCTCTCTCCATCTCCGCTGATTCTCCCACGACTCCTCCCGCTGCGAGTACACTAGGCGGTCTTACGAATCTGTCGGAAGCGGGGAAAGCGGCGTTGGCGGGGGATGCGAGTGGGGCGCTTGCTAGCGGGGCCAAGGCTTTGGCTATGGATTTGCCTGTTGCTATTGCTAGTGGGGTGGGCGGCATTTTGAGTATGGAGTGGAGTATTCTTAGTGGGATTGGGTCTGGGCTTGGGAGTGCGGCTAGTGGGGCTTTGGGGTTGTTGGGGGTTGGTGCTTAGGTGGGGGTTTCATTTGGTAAGTGGGGGTGGGTGGAGCAGGGGGGATTCGATTCTAGTTGTTATTATCTCCTGGGGATGGACTTTTGTGTTGAAAGAATTGTGAAATGAGATTTATTCTTTGGTTTCGATTGTTGGGTTCGATGATGTTTTGGTCTTGGAGGTAGTGAGGGAGGAAGTGGGAAATCCTTGATAACAAAGACAGGTAGGTAAGGAGGTAAGATACGATCTCGTCGGTACGAGTAGCGCCAAAGCTTACTCTATTAGGCTAGCCGCCTTAGTCTTGCGGCGTTAAATGCCTTTCACATAGCAACAATACACCATCATTGCCTGTTAGGAAGTCATCTCAGAGAAGCTAGATGAAAGGCATGAGTTTCGGCTTTCTTATTAGCAAGACACCCGCGACATCCAGACTCCCTTTTTAAATCGTGTTCTACACACTCTGTCCATGAAGTTGGAATAGACATAGCTGATATGGTATGTACTACAGTGTAAAAAGTTGTCTCGTTGAGTCGAGGAGATGGGCGTTAACAATGGATGGTAGAAACGGTAAACCCCACAACTACGTGCACAGCGAGCTGGATAAGTGTTGAGAAGGATGTTATCTTCCTCCTTCCTCTCTCTATTGGTGCGGGCGACTAACCATGGATAAGTCTCGACTGACCATGGATAAGTCTCATACGGAGCACGATGGAAATGCGACGGATCCCTCTTGAAACGTCAAGACCGCGACCTCCTGCCCCAAAGAGTATATGCTGAAAATGCAGAAATCTGAAAATGCCAACTCACCAGGAACATGTGGAACCATGTTTCAATACAGGCTCTGGAAAGCTGACCGTCGCTTGAAGAATGCACGTTCAGGTGTGCCACAATATCTTGTATCCAAGGCGGGAATTCCGAAGTCCTGGCGCCGAGCTCTTGGAATCGCACCATAAAGAAAATGCATTGCCCACCAGATACTTGGCGAATTGGACCGCGTGGTCGACTTTTGTAGCTTGGCGATGGTATACGGCTTAAAGACCAGGTGTCGTTCATCAGCCACTGACAATCGCCGCCGCGGAGCCTAATTCGGAGTGGCTAGAACTAGAGGAAAACGCCCCAATGCATGGATCAAGCTGTAACAACAAAGATATCCTGACTTCTATTCTATATCCCAATTCATTTGGAATTGTACAGCTTGTTGCACGTATGACAATGTATAGTCTGACACATTGCTTGATAGAGTTAACATGGCCTGCTTTCAGTTTAGCCGGTCATCAATAAGTTACCAATGCTATAACCTCATTGCCATAGGACACCGGCATACTCGATGAAGCTGTGCGGCCATAGCAGCGAAATGACTCTCCCTTTCATGATATCGGGGTCTCAGAACCCAGGAACAAAACGCTTGTGGACAGCTTCAACAACCATTTCTTTTGCCTCTTTCCATCCTCGGCGTGCTTCAACAACCTTCGACCTTCGGGGATCAGCAATAATTTCGTGTCCGCAGTGGACAGTGGATTCTTTCTGCCCTACTCTTACCTTATCGAATCTTAAACTACTTTTCTACGGTCTATTGACCACTACATGCCACGTCAGAGTATGTATATATACCTCCCTTATTCGCCTCGAGAAGTTCTTAACCAACCAACAAACAACAACCGAAAACCAGCCACCAACAACCCCCAACCTCAGACAACATGAAGTTCTCCATCACCGCCCTCGTCCTCAGCGCCCTCGCTGCCTCCGTTCTCGCAGTGAACTCTCCCGACTACGTCGCTGTCCGTATATCCCTCCAATGATGCAGAAGAAATGCTAACTTTCTACTACCAACAGTGTTGCTCCAGTACATATCCTCCCAAGTTTATCCTCTCCGCAAAATCAAAGACTAACCACCTGAGCAGACTGCGAATCCGCCTGCGGCAGAACCCAAAATTGCGGTAACGCCGATTCTTACTGCACCGGCCTTTGCGGCCCTAACGGCTCATGTTAGATACAGAGCGGCTGTACGACGCTGAAAAGGGTGGAGGGAAGATGTCAATGTTCGAGGTGGCCACGGGCAGGCTCTTTGTAGAAACAGTCCATCACCAGAAAACAATTTTCTCGATTTCCTCGCGAAAGCACTTCTTCCAAACTCTGATGTTTTCCAGTCTTCAACGTTTCGAAGCATCCAACTAACATCTTTCTTTACAATCACTCCATTCATCCGGTCCCAAATTGCGTCCGTCCAAGCTCTTACTCCTTTTCACTTCATGAAGCCTCATGAACCGTGCTTCACGCCTACTAGTCCATCATCTCGCTCATAATAAACCACTTCCACACCTCGGGTTTTATCCCTCACAATAATCGGAACAACTGCTTGCCGCTTACGTTTCTTCTCACCTCATCCCTCTCATTTGTTCAAACAACCAAAGCCCAAGCTCTTTCATCCCGACAACAAACGTCCTCTTCAGCAGCTCTCACAACAACATAAATCCCTCGCACAAATTTATCCACCGTCCATCCCATCCATTCTTCCTCCCCTAACCACAATAAACCCAACTTCCACCCTCAACCCACCCTCGTCCACTTCCCACATCTAATCCATCCACAGCCTACCAAAGCAAACCCTCCCTCACAGGAATCACACCAGTAACACAACGAAACCACACCCACCATAACGACCAAAACCTGTTCACAAAGCCTCAAGCCCAGGATGAACCAACGGAACCGAATCCCCACCATCATCCCCAAACGAAGAACGGAACTCAAGAACCGAGGAACGAAAGCCCATAAGAGAGCCAAATAAGAAAAGCGAAAAATAAATAAGCCCTCCCCGTGTCAAGCTTCTATTGCACGACCCCTCAACACGCGGCAACATCACCAACACACCGCAACAAACCGTCCCCAACTCATTCCTCCCACACACCCCGCTTGAAAACACCCTTTACCCACACAAAAACCCATCCCATCCCATCCCATCCCAAATCAAATCAAACACTCCACCCCCCTCCAAACCCAATCCAATCCAACCTCACAAAACCAACAAAGTCACCGCGAAAGCGAAGGGAAAAAAAAAGAGAAAAGATATCGCACAAAAGAAGATATATATACCTAAACAATCGCAAAAGCAAAGAGAAGACCGCCAGAAAGGAAATGCAATCACAAACCTACATGATTGGCACTCCACAGCCCGAAAGCGAAAGCTTTTCTGCGTTCATATTGAATTTTCTGCCATCTGCCGCCATCTGCCATAGTATTCACCACTAATGTACACAAACGGCAGCAAATCTCATCGAGAAAAGAAAAGGGAAAAAAAGTCTACTCGCTCAAATAATCTTCGTCCCCCCATTAGAGAGAAAACTATGTTAAAACAACCTCTTATAAGATGAGTTGCTCCGAATGCCAAATCTCCCTCACTTTTACTTCCATCGCCAAACGCAAGCATGTTCCCAAAAGTTCAATTATGTCCCGAAACTGAGATAAGTCCCGCACGCGTAATTGGTATCTGAGTAGCATAATAGGCACCAGCAGCAGCAGAAAGCATTCGCACCACCTGTATGCCAGCCAGCCAGCCAGCCCAACCATGTCATCTTCTGCGTTAAACGAGAATACGAGAATCAGTGGTACTCCTTGCGCCAATGCATGGAGCTCGAATGGGATACTTGTAAAACACTAGGTGCCCCGTGTCAGCCAGAACTAGACACGTGATGTCGACATCTATGATTCACCAGAAGGAGCAGGCTTTGACTCTCCCGAGCCAGATCCCTCGCCTCCTTTGTTGAAGTCGCCGCGCCCTCCGCGATTGCCACGATTTCCCCGGCCACCACGTTCACCACCGCGACCTCCACGAGCACCTCCCCGACCACCACGGAAGCCGCCACGGCCACCTTCGGAGTCGCTAGCACCGCCGGATCGGTATCCGCCAGGTCCTTGAACTCCGCCGCGGTTGCTTGCTTGCCAGTTGCCAGCGCCGTGGTGATCACGGTGCTCACGAGGCTGACGTGGGCCGTGATTCTCACGCTCACGGTAGATTGTGATGCTTGGGACAGTCGGGTCCGACTGGCGTGCTTTGAGATCCGGACTAATGTGCTTCAAAGCTTCGTTCATAAACTCCACGCTCTTGAAGCGAACAATCCAGAATTGTCCGCTCTTCTCAACCTTTTCGATGTTTGAACGGTCTTCCTCGGCGATGAAACTTCGGACATGATCTTCGTCCTTGGCATTGCGAACGAACAGCGATTGGCTGGGTGGTGGCGGCGCTTTCTTTTCAGGCGCAGAGTCTTTCGACGACTCTGCTGCCTTGTCTGCTGCTGGTGTGCCATTAGACTTGTTATCTGAAGCAGCCAACTTTCCTGTGCTTGGTCCTGAAGGTGCGCTTGGTGGTTGCGGAGTTGCTGACTTGATGGTCTCTTTTGGAACCACAGGCGAGGGAGATGGACCAGTACGAGCAGCGTGGGGTCCACCTTGGCGAGGGTGGTTTGGCGGCGTTGGGTTTGATGGTCCTCGCGGCTGCGGTTGCTGCTGTGTCATTGGGCGTGGTACCTGTTGTGGCTGTGGTGGGGGAAGTTGAGTGTGAGCAGTGGGCTGAGGTCCACCACTCGCAGGTCCAGACACAGACGATGCAGCAGCGGGAGCACCTTGCTGCTGCTGAGGCTGGCCTTTACCACCGCGGTGAGCAAAGTTGAAACCCTGGGCACGCATCTCAGTACCGATGCGGCCAGCATCGATGTCCAAGACAAGCCAGCCATAGGCAGCGTCAGCCAAGTTGAAGTTCCACATGTTCTTGAATGCGGACTCATCGATTTGGCCACTGCCAGGTGTCGATTGGCCCCCAAAGGGATTACCACCGTTTGCTACTACTGGCATCTTCTGGACAAGGTCCAAAGCATAGGCCAAGAGGCGTTTTTGGGACTCGTTGTCCTCAACTGCAGGCTCCACTTCATTCTTGACCGTTTGCCAAACATCATCGAAGGATGCCTTGGAAGCCGCCAATTTTCCGCGATAGTGATCGAGGGTAGGATTGACGCTGAACTCGTTGTACGAGCTTCCGTAACGGAAGTGAAGGCCAGCCGATATCGAGAAATCGGCCTTGAGGGTGACAGACAGCTGGTTGAGGAGACCTTCGCGAGCAGGAGAGGCGTGGGTGACGAAGAGACGAGTCTCGGTCGGGTCATAGACACGGTTGGCAGTGTCTATGAGCTCACCCATCTGAAGGAGAGTTGTCCACATAGTTCCTTGGCCACCAGCGATAGTCGTTCGGCCTTCGCCGTTGTCAAAGAGTTTGTGCATGACCACAGCTCCACCAAGACCCAAAATGCGTAGCTTGACACCACCAACATCTAGTAAGCGCGAGTTGGCCTCGTCGATGATGTGCAGATTGTCAATCTTGTGCTCGCCGGATCTCAGCTTTTCCAGAACCTGAACATCTTCGCAGGCACCCCAGACTGTGTAAACTGGCACGTCCAATGTGTAGGTCTTGTTCAGGAACAATGGTAATTCAGAGAGCGGGAGCTGTTCTCGAGGAATTCGCTCCTTGATTGAAGGCTGTGGGGTGGCCGAAGCGATTTGACGCTTCACTGACTCGGTGAGGAGAGGCGAGTACTGGGCGACATGGCGAAGTGTCCTGTTCGGGCCGTTAGTCTTTTCAAAATCTGTGACCGATGTTCCAATTCCTCACTTCTCAGCAATTCGGTCAAGTGAGCGGTCATCATAGAAGCCGAAATCACCAGTGTGAACAATGTAGTTCGCACGAGCTTCCTTGGCTAATGTGTTCAAAGAGCGAAGGTTTCCTGAAAGAGGGACGTCAGCAACCTAGTAAGCTCACTTCCATCAAGCACGCATACCTCGAACATCTGCGACACACAGCACTCTCACTGGGCCTTGCTGAATAACGCGACCTTGATTCGGAAGGAGTGGCACGGCGCCGGGCATAGGCTGGGGAACTGGAGGAGCACCATTTGACTGATATGAGGAGGCAGCTTGAGCGTACGGACGGGGCTGGTTTCCGGCAGGCTGTGTCTGGTCAGTAAAGTCACTGTCATGGTTTGATGGGCGCAATGGAACCTTGGAGTTTACTTACAGCGGCCATGGGGACGGAGGTTGCGGAGGGCAGCTTGAGTGGTAGGGAGTGTGGCGCGTTGTTGATTCTTCAACAATGTATGGTAGAGAAGATAGCTTCTGGATGGTGCGGAGGTGGGATGAGGTGTTGAAGAGTAGTCGGAGGTTATGGAAGTCCTAGTTGACTTTTCTCAGGAAGTGAAGGTAAGTTCGGCTCACAGCAGGTGTCTCCCCTTCTCGATGCAGACTTTGCCAAGAGGTGCACGAGTCAGCACACACATGACCTACCCGGACACTTCTACTCCATCTTCACTTTGACCAGTTCAACGAGGCGTGTCCTTTGGTCAAGCTAGGAGAAGCGAGAAGACAAGACTGTTGTGACACGAACATCCAGTGATCCGATGTGCGTCACTTCAAATTATTCCGCAATCCTGGTGAGTCCGAAAACAAGGCTGAACATTTCTAGCCTCACCAATGGTACATATTATTTTGCAGGCCATCCAACATTGGAAGCTACCTTTCACTCCATAACGTTCGGCAGAACCATTTCAACAGAGTACCGTTTCCTTTCACCTGAAGTTTCCTCCACTTTGCAAGACTTTCGAGGGCAAATTGGAGTCTATAGAGGCAAATGCGGTGTTCGTGACCATAATCAGGGTTGGACCATAAACCATGTATCAGGAGTAAACTCATCATGTAGTTATCTCTGGTGAAGATTCGGTCCTAACGAAAATTCGAATTGGCTTCTCATTTTTTTAACCCCGATGGAGAGTCAGATATTTTCGATTGTCAAAACATTATCACATTGCCATGTCAAGGCGCCATAGGAATTCTCTGGCCCTCGAAGATACCCAGGATTGAGCAATTCCGATCAAACAGATAATAATTCATCTCTGAAGACTTCTTGGGATTAAATCACCATCTATTGGTATCATTTCAGTCGTTAGGAAAATCAAAGAAAACAGTAACTTAGGATTGGCGACAACTAGGGTGGCAGTGAATTGGTAAAACCACCGTGTAACTTGTATCAACCAAATGAAGAATGAGATATTCTTCAAAGTGCTCGTGATTTTTGCTTTTGATGGGTCGAAGATATTGAAGCGTTGGTAGGAGGTATGTTGTAATCGGTCCTTGAGAGTCATTTCAGTCTATCTCACGATCCAGCTCAACTCCATAACGCCAATGCATAAATAGTGTATGGAAGTTCTCGGTGTTCTGGCTTACAAAAATACGATTCTGGCATACGAATCCGATGTTTGAGCAGGTTGCAGCGATATCATCCAAGTATCTCCGGTGAGCAACCAACAACTTGAAAGTTGCTATATCGAACAGCAGTCTCTCTGGCATGCCCTTCACAATTTGAGACATGTGGATATGGGATTGGATAGTCAACAGTCAGACCTCATGCAGTCAAGCTTTTTGTTCTGCTGGTCAGGATGAGTTTTGAACTGGCATGGTTGAAAGCGCTAATGGGAAGACTTCATGCAACAATTGTCAAGGATTGAGGGGTGTCATCGTAATCCCAGCATCAGGCTTGCAATTTTGGCGAATGTCGTGGAGGGCAAGCACTCTAAGTATGGATCATAAATTGAAGTGTTATTGCATTCGTCGTCAAAGCCCAAACCGCCACGCTGGGAGTTGCATGTGGTGTTTGGTAGGACAATGTGTATTGTTTCAATGCATACACGTGACGGCAAGGCGGCACTCGACGGACCAATCATTTCGCGTAGAACTCATTTCCTCGCATTTCGCGTCGATGAGCGGGTAACAGCCATGAGAACAATGGTGAATTGGTTGGAGCGGGCCATATGGACGCCTGTTCGAGGGCGCTTCTGCAACCATGGCCTCGCAATACTGTCACCTGCCTGTAGTGGAGACCGACGCGACCGTCCCAAGTAAAAGTCGTCGTGCTTGTCTTTGAACGTGATCCATAAAGAAGAATCGTCCCCACTCCCGGCTGTTCAGAACACGAAGGGCTCAGGTAGTCTTCGTTGTCAACTCAGTTCTCCCGAACAGCCCCAATGTTTCTCCAGTGGCGACTTTGCGAGGCAGCGAATAACCTACCATGTCGCAACACACGCCAAAATGCAACAATGCGTAATACATATAGCGCAGCGCTGTTCTTGTCGTGTCGTCGATCTTGAACCGGAAAGCCATGACTGCCACCTCTTTTGCTGGCAGAGTCAACGGAACTTCATGCTCGTCACACAAGTCCCAACACCTCAAAAACACTGAGCGAGAATTCTCGGGCACTTCCGGGAGCGCAGTCCATTCTCGTTCAGCGTATGAGAACCAGGTCCAGGGTGACCATCAAAGCCGGGACTTGAGCATCGTCCGGGACATCAACGAGAACCTCAAGAGACTGAAGGAAGACTGGAGACTTGTTGACATGGCCGACGCATATGTGTATTTCCCTCTCTTCAGGGCCGAATATGCTAATGCGGATCGCAGGCCACTCAGAGACCGCCACGTGTAGCTCTGAGCCGTTGACAACAATGTCTACGCTCAAAGCTTTTTAGCAGAAGACGAAGAAACGTGAACCCTTAATCATTCGGTAGCACAATCTTTGGCAAGGCTGGCGACATCGTTGACCAAAAACAAGGCCTTCATCATCACAGAGCATCAGGTATGCTTGACACAGCAAGTCTTCCACACGCTTAGAAGATTTAGCAGACACTGATAACATCACAGACCGGCTCTCCAAGCTCTTATCCCTCTGCTCCAGCCGTGCAGCGCCGCCTGCATGCCAATAAACACATGGCCACAATATACAATCGAGCTCGAAGGCGAGGGCCATGGACAACGAGAATCCATAGCGAGGGCAACATGCCTGGAGTCATCAGACGGCGCTGAGTAGCAACGCGACGAGCTTCAATCTAGGTTTAAGCTGAGATGCGGCCAAGATGGTGAGATGATGGACAAGTGGGAGTCAACCCTGAAGAAGGACCGGCTTTTTTCCTCCCCAGAGCCCAGGAACGGCCTAGCGTTAATTACACGGAAGCTTACCAGCGGGTAACGTGATCTTCTTCACGTGACCGAGCGCTTCCCCGCCGGACTTCGAAGGGATCTTGCTCCTGATCAAACCTCTCTCCTTCATCAAACAGCCACACACACGAACGAGCCGTAGGCGCGAAGTCGTCAAACATCCATTTCCGCGGTCTTAGCACAGGTCCGAGTCTCCACCTGCAGTGAAAAGTTGAAGTGATGGGCTTTTCTAACGCGGGGCGAAGTTGGCGAACCACTCAATGGGCGCCGTCTTCATGGATTTACGCGACAAGCCATGGATTGGATCGGTTCACGGCCAAACCTGCCAGCGCCTACAGTTGGACCGCTCACGCCGCACGAATCAAGCCAGCAGAAAAGAAATCGTTTCATTCGTTAAGATAGTCGCCTCGAAAATGGATGATACAAAGAGTGAACCGCTCGCTCTCCGCCCAGTACCCAGTCTGTCACTGCCAACCATCACACCTACTAGAGAATAGCAGCGCTTCCTGCCATCCGCTCCATTGAAGACAAATTTTGAAGAGGAAATTAACCACATCCTGCGCCAAGTTCCAACCATCCAACCAGTGACCGCTCGTCAGTGTCCCTGAACGAACCCGTTTCAAAACATCATCACTCAAGCGTACTGGTAGCCGTAACCAGCCACAGCCTGCGCCCCAGCGTATGCTTGGTTGTATTGCTGCTGCTGCTGCTGCTGGCGCTGGCCATGACCCCCAAGCGCCATCCGACGGCTATGGATCTCCGCGTAGATGGCTGCAATCTCGTTGTCCAACTGCTTGATAGTATCCATGGACTTTTCGATCGAGGCTGGGTTTCGACCCTCTTGTTGCCAACGCTGGACTCGCTCAGCCTCAGCCTGTCGCTTACGAAGCTTGGTGTCGGCCTTCAGGCAATAGGTGCACTTGCTGGGCTGCATCTGGGTTTCGTGTACTAGCCTCATGCCACAGGTTTCGCCCCTGCGGTACTCCTTGCTGCAGTGCTGGCGGAAGTTGCCCCACTTGAAGTCGCCACAGGTGAAACGGAATTGTTCGTAGAAGCACATGGTGTCGGTTTGAAGAGCTTGGGTTCTGTGCGCGGTACCTGCATTAGCTCCTGTCACAGTACCCGGTGAGCTGGGTGGAACTTACATCGGTTGCTGTGGGTGTTGATGATCCTCGAATGCTATTGGTTCTTTGGTCGAACAACTTTGAACGTTCAGCCTTTTCCGATGGACGACTCGAAGAACGTTCGTTCCTTACCAATGGATGTCAGCCTAAGGTGGTCTCGATAGGTCAAAGTGTTTCTGACTTGCTTTGAAAGAGATCGGTGTTTGAAAAGAGGTGATGAGAAGATTTTGTCTTGGAATGGAACTGGTAGAAGATGGAGATGAGTGAGTCTGCTGGATGAAAGAATGGTTTACACGGCCAGGACGGGCTCTATTTATGCCTTCTCTGGATGCTTTGGCCATCTCGACCTTGTCGCCGTCGTAACGCTCACGGTCCGAACCACCCGTCTATTCTGTCCTCCTTTCACATCACCTTATCAAACCCCACCCGGCCTCGTCCAACAGGAAGGCCACGATCTCTTGGGACGCTTTGTTGTTGACCGCCAGACGCCCTGCATTCAATAGTGATACTACCTAGGCCCTGTCTGGCGCTGGCTGTCTGCATCCGAATAGCACAAATTCAAGGGATCAACGTCCTCCGTTGGCTCCCAATCGCGTATTCGTTTCATGGACGGAAAATCCCTCATGGCCCTTGCTTTCCGCTTGCATCAGTCGCCTCTAGATTGATCCTGGAACCCAGGTTTTGACGTCGTTGATGGTCCGTTGTTGGCAGAGTAGTGAAGCGAGGTTGCGGATATCATGTCACGTGCCCGTTAGCAGCAGCGGCGACGGCCCTTCCCGCCAGACCATACGAAGTTTCCGAGACGAATCTGATTGGATGGGGTTTGTCCATATTTCCTAACGTCTGGCCATGGCAAGAACGATCGAAAAACCGAGTGTTCTCCCGTGGCGCTCATTACCTTCGGCTCAGGCAAAGACTCCACAACCTTGATCCTACTTTGACTGGTCAAAACACTTCCCTCGCTTCCCGTCACACTCGAGCCCAACCCTGCTCGTCATCATCGACGTCGAATACTGGCCCCGTATCTTCATCAATGCCAAGGGCTCGGCTCCGTACACGGCTATCCAAGGCCTGTGTCACAATCGCTAATCACCCCTTCTTCTGGCATCAATCATATGGGCAGACGGACCGAAGAGATTGTTTAGCCCTTGTTCATTTGCTGCTCGCTCAAGCTTGTGCGGGTTGTCTTTACGTTTTTCTAAGGCTGGGCTGCCGCCATCCAGTCACCTTATCACTAAGATATGCGATTCACTGGTCCCAAAACTATGGATTGTATGCGAAGAAAGACCGTGAGTATATGTTAGGGCAAGCTAATGCATCAGACAGGAGTTCGTTGGCCAGGAAATCTCAGCTGATCCATCCGTGGTGTTCCTCTAGCCGTCCACGGCGAGCACGACTCATCAACCACCCTTCCATTTTGCACATGCAGCTTACAAGCATACGAAGCTGGGTACTAGGGCTGAAAAGTTCTCATGCAGGTTTAAAGGCGTCCTCGCATGACCGGGCAGTAACTCGAGACGGCTTTCACGCTAAAGGGGAGCGGAGACGACCCCATCGGAGATCAGCTACGTGGCGAGCGCGGTATGGTTGGACTCTCGAGGTGGCCAATTCCTCGCTATCATCACTCTGAAAGCCAAATGACACACTTGAGATGGGTTGGCTCAAATTGAACGCTCGGAAGACCTGTTCTACCCCCTAGCTCGACACCTTGACTAGAGACCTGCAGCCATGGCCCACGCTCTTTCGAACCCGTGAGCGAGCATCTGAACATCTCCGCCGGTGAATTGAACTCACTGCGTGCGTCCCAAGTTGGCAGGAAAAGCCCTTACTTACGCCAACCATGTGTATCTGTGGTGGCGAGGCCTGCAACTTGGGTATTTTCTTATCACCTTGCCTACACGATCCCGTCCCATTTGCCTTGTGAAACTTGAAGGCAACGATGTTGCAATGCATCAATTGAACCATGGACATCAGCCATTACAGGCAAATGGTCAATGCTGAGTTGTTGCATGTGGAGAACGGAAGGAGGTTGGTACGACTTATGTTGACGTCGTTCGCCTCGCATGAAAAGCGCGCTCGAAGCGGCTTAGACAAGAAAACCAGTAAACAGACACGCACACAATCAGAACAATCCATGACCCAATGCATTGGATCATCAAACAATGTGCTCTCCCATGGCACGTCCATGCTTCGCAAGAATGAACCCTTTCGCGCACTAATTTTGGTCGTTTTTCCGTCCGCATCCCGTCGGGGCTTTTGGGCTGACGTTGATTTTTACTTCTCCCAGGCCGCTGCTCTAGACAGTCATGTGAATTGAACTTCATGTTGGAGCCAGCGCGAAAGCGCAGCGGCTTATGGTAACGTGGGAGAAAGTATCTGTGGAGGGACCGCCGCGGCCACTATGGGAGGTTCGGACGGGAGACCACGGTCTCAACAAATGGGGTCGCGCGCTCTGCGGGCCTGGCCTAGTTATGGGTCTCCAATTACTTGCTGTGGAGTAGTAGTGCGTGATTGGGGTTTGTACTTGCACTAGACCTTTTTGGGTTGGGAGTATGCCAATGGGGTGGTGGTGAGGGGGGAGGTCAGGGACTTCCCTGCAACTTTTTGCTCTCTGTCTGGTTCCGGCGGTGTGTTGCACGTTGAAGAATCTTTTTTGAGACATGGGAGACTTGCGTGCGTGTGTCTTGGAGATTTTGGCACTTTGTACGGAAATTGTACGAAGCAGGAGCTTGCCGAGGGGTTTCTTGCAGCAGTCAGCTCCGTAGTTTGCTTTGTGGGTGGTTAGCACGTGTCTCACATGGTGGTGATTTTCAAGTGAGGCGACTGATGTGAAGCGCCTTCGTCCGGAGAGCGAGAGCGGGCATACCATGGCAAAAGATCCCGTCGAAAGAGGGATGGAAAATTCCAGAAAATTGCCATTTGGATTCCAGCGCATGAACAGCGGCCTTTTACAAAGCCTGCGGGCATCGCAACTGCTATACCACCTTAATACGTACCATGATACGGAAGCAGGAAAATGTAAAAAGTGAAGACCCCCAAGATAGTGGAAGAGAAAAAAAAACGGAGTGCACAATTGAGAAAACCAAAACACCATTGGGGCCAAAGTTGCTCACGAACACTCATTGCGGAGGAAAGGATGGGAAATGTTTCGGCCTGGAAGAAGCCGAACTCTGCAGCTTCAGAGGACCTTGGGTTCTGGGCTAATCTCGTGCCTATCATGCAAAAGGAGAGAGGAAATGAAATCGCAGTAAGTGAGAGTGGGTGGGTGGCTACCTAGTATCCTCGTGAGCGACAAAAACGATCTAGGCAGGCAAACAAGGCACAGCGGCATCGTTTATTCTGGGTTTAGTGAGGGTTGGTGGGCTTGTTGTTGACTATGGAGTGTTTGTTTTTGCCTTGATTCCGCCGTTTCCGCCATTGGATTTTTTTTCCTTTTTCTTTTTTGAGAGTTATTGAGGGGAGGGTGATGGGGAGGCAGATTTCTGGAATTAAGCCGATGGCGGGCCGGTGGTGTTTTGTTTGAGGGGGAGTTGGAGAGGAGGTTTGGGGGCTGGGCTAGTGGGAGTGGTGATTTATCAGGGAATGTTTGGAGATAGATGGAGACAGGCTGGGTAATGTTTGTCTATTTTACTTGGGCATGATTGTCTCATTATGGATGATGGGTTGTAGGGACTGGGCTTGCGGCTTGTCTTTCTGAAAGAATTGAAAGTATCAATTCGCTCAAGCATAAACCAGGGCTAATTTTGTGGCGTCTGTAACTTGACTTGTGCGAGCTGCTTACTTGTTGTCGATGTGATGATCGAACTCTGCCATGATGTTAGTGGATGATTTACATTCTCGAGAGTTCTAAATTCTCATCTCCGCTTGCGGATGCTTGGGTAATGTGAACATGCTTGCCGAATATTAGACCCTTTAAGCAGCCGACAGTAGGAAGGAGCATGACTCCAAAACTTCATCCCTCACGACCAGGGTGAGATCCAACATCGGCGAGGTATTCCAGATGCTAGTTCTGTAATAGATTAAGAGGCAGAGAAGCGGTGAGTCCTTTGCGTAATCATTTGCATCTATTCGGCTATCGTCCCGGAAGAGTACGTATCTCTACTCGAGATCTGCAGCCTCATGGCACGCTGAAACTTCTTCCCGCAGCATCAACGAGAATAAAGGAAGGAGACGAAGAGATGGATTCGATGGGGGATGATGCAGTGCTCCCGGGCAGACGGCACGGCTCGCTTCCACCCGACTTACAGACTTACAGATCTATGCAGAGTGGTTTGTCAACAGGACTTTTGATGGTGAACCCATTCATACGCTGAGCTACGTTCTACAACAGCCTGGAATCAACGACCTGTCAATTCTCAACTCGACCACGATGCAAGAATGTTTAGAGACACCGCTTTCGATGCGCCAGGTGAAAGGGGTCATCGATTTTGTCAGCAAGGGGGCGAGTACGTAGCACCTTCATCGTTGTCCCTGTGCGGCGTGGAGAGTACAACAGAGTCCCGAGTTGGCGGTACCGTTGGCCTGATGGTTTGAAACCGTCTTTGAGTTTCACAAGACCATTATAGTCTTCCAGTCAGTTTTCTGAACAATGCTCAAGCGTTGTAGTTGTAACGTCTGCTTATGTCAATCCGAGATGGATCCACAGTTCGACTGGAGGAGAGCTTTCTGTCGAGAAGCAAGGTCCAAGATCTTCTCGCGATGGTCGTCACCTTTGTGAAAGAAGCTTGTAAGTACGAATCGTTTAACGAGTGACGGGAATTGGTGTA
Source organism: Venturia pyrina ICMP 11032 (assembly GCA_000738655.1). NCBI lineage: Eukaryota > Fungi > Ascomycota > Dothideomycetes > Venturiales > Venturiaceae > Venturia > Venturia pyrina. Next base: position 85,412 of record JEMP01000039.1, on the reverse strand, counting down.
CGTACCGGTGTTCCAGCCTATCAGGGGTTCAGGATTTTCATTTTCGGTCAACCTTGGTTGGCTGAAAGCTTCTCACTGTTTTGCGCTTCTTGAGAGCATCGGAGACAATGAAACGACAATATTCCCGAGGAATGAGGTCTGAGGTCTGTTCAGCGGGAGTAGAAGCGCTGAGCTCGAGCCTCAATGTTGACGATATTCAACCCCTATTTCGAGGCGGAGCATTTCTTTTCCGTCCGAGGGTCCGTGCCAGGATCTTTTTCCTCCCTCAGGCTTTGCTGGAGTCCGGCTCTCTCACTCCCACTCATCTTCTTGTCAAAATGATGAATATCCTATTCAAGACTGCCGATACATTTGCTACACCTACGCTAAATTTCCTTTAACTCTTCCATGCGTGATACATATTGCCCAAGATGCGAGGGAATTCAATGCAGGTGGTCGATTGGCTGTCTCATTTGTCGTTGATATGGACATCTCGTCTCATAGTAACATTCTTTGTTAAATGTTGGCTAACGGATGAATATACAACATCACTTCTGTACTACTAGACCCAGCTGCAATAGTGTTATCTCGTGATGTCCATACTCCGTATCTTCGAGCATCATTCGCGTGTTGAGTCCTCCAACAGGCTCTCAACTGGACCAACTGTCTGCCGTTCCATGGTTGCCTGAGAACAAGGTCAACCGTTCCTATAACAGCCTTGCCATCACGTTACTTTGAGCTGTTCAACCAATCAGATGGCTCTCTTCATATTGAGCCCCATTTTTAATTCTTTTCCCTTCCATCCTCTTCCATACTAACCCCCTTGAGCTAGACGATATCCACTTGAGCTTACTCATCATCTGGTCCGAGCTTCCCGCTCTCGTCTACTTAGGCACGCTCGTCCCAGCGCCCATAGTTGTCTGCAGCTCTCGTAACTATTCCCCCAATTTCACCCCCTTCGAACACTCGCTAACAATTTCTCAGTTTGCCTTTTGGCTTAGATCAAGTGTAGTATCTGTTCTTTTCAGTTTAATCTCTGAAACGTGACTACGGTCACATTCTATGATTATTCTTATTTTTGATCCTCGTTCGTTGGCCGCTCAGCTTGCTGATGTCAATGGACACTGTGTCGCTGGTATTGCACTACCTCCAGCTGACGCGAAGCTTTTTTCATTGATGGTTTCATCTGCGGATGGGATATTGAAGAAGAAATTTACTTTGCATTCTAGTCTCGCTCAACCTTGGTGTTGCGAACACTTTGGCATGGTTTGGCTTCGGTTTGGAGAGAATTCTTCGGTGGGATTCCTCCAATGCGATGGGTCATGAACAGGTCGGTCACTTCGCTCAATCAGCGAGAGCTTAATGGTGAACTCAGCTTCGCGAGGTCGTGATCGCACAGTGTGGTCAATGAATCTGCACCGAAGACGCGATGAAAACTCTGCAGCAGGGTCACGGACTCATTTCACACTGACAACCTGCCATCCCCATCGTGCCCATCCAACGAAACAAATATTCCCAAAACAATTCTACTGACACAAGCTAGGAACCTGTACCTCGACTACACCACACACCTCTTCCATAGACCAACCACGCTCCCACGACCAATCCATCCATCAACCCCTCACCCTCATCAACCCCTTCAAAACCCTCATCTTGTAAAAATTCTCCACGCTAAACCACCTCCCCCGACTCCTAAACAACCTCACATCCCTCCCCTCCCTCCTCATCACTATATTAAACACAATCGAACTCTTGACCCCAAAACGTCTCGCTATTGCTTCCTCTCGATCAAGAACCCGCTGCCTCTCTTGTGGTTCAAAATCCTCTCTGTCGCGATGGACATGTATTTCTCGGATACCGGGGAGGGATTTAAGGACTTCCTCGAGAGCTTGGGTTAGATTTATGGATGGGTTGTTGATCAGCGAGGTGGAGATCCAATCGATTTCCACTTCAGTGAGGTTCGGAAAGTGGCGGAGGAGGGCTTGGAGGGGCCTATGGATTTTGGAGGTGAATGCCGACATGTTGAGATTTGATCTGTCCGGGTTCGAGAAGAAATGGGCGTAATCTTCCAACCGGAAGCGGAATTTCATTCTGGAGATCGTTGGTGCTGGGTAGGTATAGATGGGGATGGTGTGCCAGCACCACTCTCGTTGGATATGTTGTTTGAATATCTTCTGGAAATCCCAGTGGCCATGGACATCTTTATCCATGGTTTTCTTGTCGTAGTTGAGGACATGAACCACAGCTTTCTCAGCTTCGACGAGGTAATTCGAATGCAGTTCCTTGTTGACGAGTAACGGCGCGTGTGATCGTCGATCGTGAAATCGAGGGGGTTCATATTTCCCTCCGCTACGGATGGGATAATATTGTTTTTCGAGGTCTGGGACACTGCGGAGATGATAATCCATGATTCGCCAGCGACATTCTCGGGGTATTCCCATCAGAGTTGGGTCTGTTATTTCGGCATTCGGAGTATTTGATGTTGTCTTGGGTGAGCCAGCCTTGTTGTTACTGGTATTGGAGGATTTGGAAGTCATGCTGTTTGATTTCATCGTTGATACATGTAAGCGCCAGTATGCTATTTATGTAGTTCCGTGTTTCATATACTCGATTAATACAGGATGCATAGAAGTGTTAGAAGACCTTCGTGTGTGAGCGAATACAAGACGCTCCTTCCTCACGAACAACACAACGTACGCTATAATTTCCGCATCTGCTATCGAGATGATGTTATCTCATGACATGATATTTGCATCTACAAAACAATCCTGTCAACGAACCACAGAACTAGAAAGCGTGGCCTATGTTAGACTTCATAACCTACATTCTCCCTATTATCAACCAACCAATGCCTCATTCCTTCATTGAATCCCTTCTACAAGGCCCAACCTCCATCTCTCCCACCATGCATCCAAGGCGTCTCCGTTCCCCGTTATTCAATAAAATCGTCTTCCAATATGTGCGCGTATAGAGGGGCTCGTAAAGTACTGCATATCCGAACCGTATCCGAGAGACGAAAGCTTCAACTAAGACGTAGGGATTAATAAAATTTAGAATAGAACGAAAGTCTCCAATCGTGTTAATGGGTGGTAAAACTTCTAGCGAGATTTCCTCTTAAGATTTCTAGAATTTAAGTGCTATCGGGTTTTAGTCGGGTATGTGGTACTTATCAACGCCCTCTGTACCAATTCACGAACATCTGGATCTTCCTTAACATTTTGTCTTTGCAACTCTTCACCAAGGTCTCAGCATCTCCAACTAAGCCATCGTTTGCCTATATTTACCGGCCCTCGTTCACGCAGCCAAAACCCATGTTAAACCCATCTCCTCTAGATTCTCAAAACCCGTCGATAGACGCTTCCAGCTGCTTCAAGGCTACAGCTTGGAATTCATGGAGTCAAAAGTTATTGCCATAGTACGAGCCCGTCATCCAAATATCCATGTAAGATCACCTTCATGATGAAACGTCGAATCAATATTCCCGTAATCTTCCAGTCTAGAGACACTTGTCAATGTAGATTAGTCCAGTATGCGTCGCTGTGTTTTCGGAAGGAAAGAATATATATCGTACCGATCTCTCACTCAACTTGGTTGACATAGTCTTGATACAATTCTATAAAAACGAGCATGGGTCCGTATACGATGCCATGAAGCATGAGACAGTAATGGACCTGACTCGGATATTGCCTTTTAATATCAGGCTGACCACGCATGTAAAATCTGCGTATCTACCCCTGGACTTCCTTCGGCAGATTCATCGGAACCTTATTGATCCCGCCCGCATGTGCTTCCGCTGTATCAGAAGCGGGGAGGCTAGCAATATCTAGGGCTATCATGTCCATGTTAGTGGATGAAAAAACCTTGAATGAGTTGATATTCCAGGCAAGATCGTCGGTATCATGATCGTAGGACCTGTAGATATAGTCAGTCTACTTTGAGCTTCTTGCTTGCTGCTTGATAAGACAAGACCTCTCGGTGTTTGTGCCCACCGAGGATCGAGGACAAGGCAAACGATTGCCTTCTTCAGCCTTACACGGGACTGATCCCACCGGTCCGACAACCTTGCCCAGAAAATTCATACCCAAAATCACTAATGCACAACAATTAGCAGTTAAGCGAAGACGAAGACATTTCGGTCCTTCTCCTCACCAGTCCTGCAGGGTCTGGAGATTATCCGGCATATCTGACTTGCAGCCTCGCGTACCTGCCGTGGCATCGCACCTGAATTTCCCTGGCAGGAACATCTTAGCTGCATTAGGCTTCAGATTTCGGCGGGCTCGGCGAGGTCTCCAATAGGCGCTACTCCGCGGAGTGTGAATCCGCCTTTGCTTCGGGTAGTCTAGCCAGCCGCTTGATATTCCATGCCTGAACATCTCCGCATGTGTTCCGCCTGTACCGTTCCTGGTGTCAAGCCTTGCTAACACACGTGGAGCCTATCGGCCCGTATGGCTGTCCCAGTGAGAGCTGAAGAGTACCAGTACGATGCATTCAACACCTTCGCTTCAATCTAAATCGAAGATTGGGTGCCAATGATCTCACGGGGCGATTGAAATGCCCAACGTCGAGTAATGTGGTGGTTCTAGACTTGTGTTGATCCATGCTATGGTGTGCGGAAACTCTCTAATTCATTGCGATGTAGAAGATCCATCGAGACGGATAGATGTTGACTTCGATTTCGTCAGTCCCTGTGCTTTATCAATCTGCATACATCGCAGTTTGTTTAGCTCTGTGCCTCTTTATACGCTATTTTGTTGATGGATCAGCAGCAGCCCTCGTAAGTATTGGCCCTCGTGTCCGAATCAAATGTGTAGGCGCTGCATCCGTCGGCATTCCGTCCGTGATTACTGGCTGCAAACTGTTAGTGAAGTTACTTCATATCGTTCCAGGTTGTGGACTAGCCTCTGTCCGTAGGAACGTCCGAAAACCTCGGCGCGGCATAATAGTCCGATGAGTGTAATACTGGCCATGGTTGTGTTACTGGATGTTGTGTCACTCTCAGATCGTGACGAGTTCTGCTTATCAATCTCATCCTGAGGGGTATTGTAGAAAGGATAGTTTTGGCTGAATTTAGCGTGGCATGAGCCTTTCTCCGCCAAGCAAGCCTTCATCATTCTGGCTTACTTCTGGACTTAGCGGAACAGGAGCAGTTGTTTGTGGCCCGAATGTTGTCAGAGATGTGCTGGAAGCAAAGGTGAACTGTTTTTGTGATGATTAATGTGCAATTGTCTGGAACAGTCATAGTGGTATGCGTTGCCGAGTCTGTCTGCGCAGTTTTAGTGACAATCGGTAGGATTTGATAGCTTTCTTGGACATATGTTGCATCGAATCAAGCTGCCGATGCTCAGATCTGTCAGCTGGTCGATGAACCAGCTGAGGAACTTGACAGGAGCAAACCATGTGTATGGCTTCAGGTACACTCACTGAGTGGGCAAGTCACCAATTGAGTACATACATTGTCCCTCGGTACATTCCAACACATTGTTGATGCTGCAGCTGTTGTAAGTGTTACAGAAACTGCCCATCCTGCGTTTCTGCTGCAAAGACTGTCAACTAGTTCGTCGAAACCTCGACTCCATTGATGCTTTCTCCGAGTGTCCACTTACACCGCACAATGCTTAAATGGGTACAGCAAGTTGAGCAAGTGTTGTCATGCTTATACCCATGTCAGCCAGGGAACGAACAGAGAAGCCACGCATCCTGATGGAACGTTTACGATTGAGGATCGTGATGAAAACGCCCGAACTGCAAACCAAGAGCATCGCGTAATGGAAAGACATCTCTCAACTAGTAGAGCACTGAGAGACACGTGCTTTTCCTTGGCCTTTGCAAACATGCCTGTGTGTTTTTATCGTCAATTCGCAGAAAGTTGTCTCAGCAACATTTCAAGGAACCATGAAGTAAACATTTGCCGCATTTGCATAGATTGGTGTGAAGGATTCGACCATTAAGATCTGCTCATTTGTAATTAGGGACGTAGGCTTCCCATAAAGAGCTCGCAATTGACAGCAATGAAACCCTTGCTTCGATTGTGCCGAAGCAAAATTGCGTTGAAAGACGCGTGCCAAAGCACAAAAGAATCGTGCTGGCGAGGAACTCTTGAAATCCGAGAAGCAAGGTTCGAAATTTGGTGCATCGATAGCCGAATGAAATTCACCAAGGATGAAAACCGCTGTACAAATTGTAAATATGAAGAACATCCACGAAGAGTCGATGACAGATCGCCAGTGAAGTACAAGAATTCGTACCTCTGGAGCTGTTGTCAGTTCCTTCCGCCTTTGGACATTCACCTGCTTGGCTATTTCAGCTTCTTGTTCCACACTTTTCCGTGCTAAAGAGAGGTGAAAGGAGATAAATGCAAGGGGAACTTTGACACGACAGAGGAAGTGAAAGACTGACAACCCCAATTTAACTCGTAATTCACCACCCTGCACTTATGCGAGGCCGAAGACTTCACTGATCCCTCTACTTCGCAATATCCTTCATCTGCAAAATGATAGCTCCTACGCTCAGAAATTAGTACTTAAGAATAGAAAATTCTACGTCGGAAAGCTCAACCAACAGCGATAACAGCTTACTACCAACAAGACAGCAACTGCAACGATACTGCAACGATAGAACTCAAACAAAAAGCTCCAGGACCTTGGAACACCAACGCCAGTTCACCAACACAAATAATCACAAGAAACTTCGGTTGACTGCGACCTAATATTCGCCCAAACCCCACGACGACAGAAGTCAATTACCAGCTCTCAACGTCTGTAACTCTTCACCGTTTCATTCAATGCCGCCAATGCAATATATCTGGCAATGCTGCTCGTGCAACTTCCAGAATGATGTGGTAGCGGGCTCGACGAAACAGACCCAGAGGTGCGCCAACGATAATGGTCTTGTAAATGGTATGTGTGGACACAGGCGAGCTTTATGTCGAGATTGCCCAGAGGACATGGTGAAGTCGGTTGAGAGTTGATGTGAACATGTGCAGAAGTTGCCGGGAAGATGTTGAAGAGGCTTGGCGTACATTGGAGTCGAGAAGAGCGTTTGGCTACCACACAAGGGTGAATACGGCATCAACTTGAATGGACGGAGGGGTTCAAAATGCTTTGATTTCTTTCTAATCCTCCGTAATCCCTATTAGTCAATAGTATAGTAGTCCATGGTCGATGGCCACGGAGCTGGACCAGACAGACTGATAAGGAAGGCAATGACAGGCTGCTTACGATATCCAGACTATCTTGGAGTAGCGAGACGTGACACAAAGTTCCTGTGCAAATTTAATCGTCAAGCAGAAAATGTCATCTCGCTTTGCCATCACCTAGTTGACCACCCCCTCGCGTCCTTGCAGCTGGCCTGAGGATAGGACGTTTGCCAAAGAGGTCAATAGGCAATGCAATCCAAAGAGTTCTCCGAATAGAAAGAAGTGAAGCTACCTGAGAAGGCCGAGCTGTGATTGTCAGTGGTGGTGGTTGGTGGTTGGTGGTTGGTCGTGCGAGGCAAGGAGACTCGAAGGACTCTGGAGTCTTCAGCCCCACAAATTTCCCCGAAGCCTCCGCATAGAACTATTCTAATCTCACGGGCACCATCAAAACATCCCCAGACCACCTTCCAGAGCGCGACGGCGCTGACTACAATCCAGCGAGCGTATTCGGTCCTCTCCCCACTCACTCATGAGTATTTCAAACGACAAATAATCGCAGTCATGGGCATCTGCGCCTCTTGCTTGGGCTTAGAGCGACGGGAGTCCACTTCAGATGTACGTTCTTTTGATAACCATCGCATCAAGAAGACAGTGCACTAATTGGTCCTTTTCGAATAGCCCACTGACAGCCAACACCTACTCGGCGATCCCTTTCAGCCAAACCAATATGGTACCATCCACCCCGACCACAGTAATCGTCCTCAGATAGACCCGGAAGAGATTAGGAGACAAAGAGATGCTTTGGAGAGATTATGTGCTCAAACATCCGAGTATGTGGCAGATTGCAATCGAAAATCACAGGGAGACATGCTGACATACATGAAGCAAACTGATCGACGTTGCTCAACCCGCATCCGCCGAGGAGGGCGGCGTCGACAAGCTTCATACAGACTACCAAAGACTTTTCCGAGAACGATTCGCCGCCATGTCACCACCCGTTGAAGAATCGCGCGAAGGGGAAGATGCAGAACGAAGACCATCCTCCGATAGCACCTTGACCGACGAGACGGAGACAACCTGGCTCGCGCATATCGTGCAAGAAGATGGGCAAGATATTTTGACATGGAAGACCTCAGGACAACTCGGCTCACTGAGCGTACAATTCGATGATGTATTAGGACCTCCCAGCAATAATGGTAAGTCTCCGCGATTGCTGTGATTTGGCGGTCTTGGTTAGCCGAAGGCGTAATACTGGTTACGACAGCATTTTCGTTTCGTGTTTGTTCTTTCATATTATGTTAGTCATTGTGGAAGGGATAGATGAGACAGGCTGAAATATTGCGTGCATTATCATTGGAGCGATTTCATTGCAGGATGCGGACATGTGCATTGGTATGAGGGAAAGATCTGGATACCCAAGGCGAGATTGAGAAGCGAGCGTTGTGGTTCGAGCCATCGAGTAATCAAGAATGATGGTACTTTAAATACTGCTATTGAACTTAGGTGTGACCGATCTTCGTCATGGGCTTTATTGTGAGGTTGCGGTTCAGGTTGCAGGAATCGACTATAATGCCCGCCACAACACATGGCTCAACTCGAATAAACGTTCCGGGCATCATTCGAACGTTTTAAAGCTTGCATCATGACCAACAAATTCATGCGGAAATCTTAGCAACGGAGTAATTGAAGCAAAAATATGATGTGTGTGAGCGAAAAGAGGAAATTCCAGATCCAGTTCCATACACAAGGTTGATCTTAGAATACTTCAACAATTTGCATACTGTGCACAAATCCCTCCAAACTTGGTTCAAATGCAAGCAAGGCACGAATCCATAAACCAGGTCACTCAACCAAACGACAAAAAGTAGAGCGTTTTTGTCCTCTGGTGCCGCAAAAAAGTTATTGCTCCGGGTGGGGGTCGAACCCACGACATTCGCATAGCCTTTCAGGTCATACTTGTGCGAGGACGAGTATAAGAACGACGCGCTACCACTGCGCCTAGGGAAATATCAGCATTTGGATTGACAGGATCAAGGGTGGAAATTTACTGACCACCGGGGCTGTTGCATGGCAAAATTTTCGCGCTATATGGTTTATAGAGAGCAGAAACTTGTTAAGGGCGGGGTATAAACTTTTAGCTCCTACCCCTCGTTCTTGGTCCGATTTGGCTTGGAACACCATCCAACACACCTCTCCGTTGTCTTTCAATGTCTCTCGGATAGTTTTTCCCGTTCGTGGATAGGCTTGAGGATTGTAGTTCTGGACTTAGCAGCCCCCTAACATCTGTCCACCCAATCCTAGAATAAGCTGTTAAGATAAGAGCGAGGCTGAAAGAAAGTGCAAAAGATAGCCTTGCTAATAATCGTTGATAGGGAAAAGACAATCGGATATTGGTTCTGTGTACACTTTCTACTCCCTTTCGCGAGTCGTGACGGCGACACTTGTTCACCCGACCGGAAATTAAACCTCGGTGAATTCAACCAGCCCCTATTTCTTTCTTCTCCTTTCCCTTATAGCACTCCGTCTTATCCCTTTCATTTTCAGACCTTATTTTGTCAACAAACCATCGAGAACATCTATAATTCCGCTCATGAAAACCTATGACCCGATGGAGCCGACATGCATTTTTAAGACCCCTGTATCGACATCTCGGTGGACACAGCGAGCCTATAATACCAGCTCGAATGTAAGGGCCTTCATCATCTACAATTCTTTTGCAGGTTCGCACACTGGGAAGCAATGAACTACTTTGCCGAAACAGCCGCAATAAACCGAACTTGACATTCCGAACAGATTAACCCCATTAAGAGAGTGGATTATCTTACTTCTTCTTCAAATCCTTGGCCCCTTTCTTCAGCCCCTCAATCTCCTCCCGCAGCACCGCAACCATGTCAATCAACTCCCCATTCTCCTTCCTCAATTTCTTATTCTCTTCACCATCTTTCTTCAACCCATCGACCTCCAGCCTCAGCGCTCTGATAGTCTCCACGAAATCTTCTTTCTCCTTCCTTATCTTCTTACTCTCGTCTATATACAGCTCATTGACCCCCTTATACTGTCTTACATCTTCAAAAACTAACCACATATGTTCAATGACCTCACCATAGTCCCAGCTCTGGAAAACCTGCTTGAGCCAATCGACGTAGATAGAGGAATCATCGGCATCCCTTGCGGCGTCGTGGATGTCTTGTATGTCTTTTGCCAGTTGAACGTAGCGGCGGCCGATTGGGGGAAGGGTTGGTAATGTGCGCTTGGTGACCAGGGTGTCTTGCGACATGTATTCAGTCATGTTGAGGTTTGGGGTAAGTGATTTCTGGGGAAATATCACTGTCGACGGTGCGGTGATTGGCGGTCGGTTCGAAGGCCTTATGTACAACAATCTGGCCATGATTGCTGATTGGGACGGTCGGTAAGACATCAAGAAAGAAAGACATCAAGAAAGAAAGAAAGAAAGAAAGAAAGAAAGAAAGACAACCCACGAACAATAATTTCCAAGTAACTTGATTTGGTATTCGCTCAGTCGTAATTCGCCCGACCATGGCAAAATTGAAAGGCGAGTTCCCTGCGCAATGTCTTTAAGATTGGATCACTGTCTCACATTTCAATCCGACTTCAGGAAAACAACGACAAAGACGAGCTCAGATCCTGAGACTAGTCCACTCCAGCGCAAAATCAAACAAGGAAGATGATTTCACTCGACTGCGAATTTTTTTAGGTAACATCAACGGAGCAAGACTTATTTCTTTTAGCGTCCCGAGCGTAGAGCTCATCAAAAATTCAAAGATCAACTTCGCACAAACTACATCCAAGTCCGACCTTCAAGTACTGCCCCCATCTTCCATAAAACCCTCCTTCCACGCTCCACACCCTAGGAACATAAATCTTTCGCAAGCCTAGCATTTACAGCATTCCGATCTTCTCCCAACGCCTCCTCCCTCTCCCATGGCCAGTCAATTTCTTCTACGAGATTATTCCTTTCTTTCGCGCGTCACTCGAAATCAGTTACGATGTCATGTAACATTTCTATTATCTCGTTCTTGGGTTTAATTTTGTGGTATTCCATAAGGTACCCACATAGTGGTGGTGCGATGCCTTATCGAGCGCGGTGGTTTCTTCCAGCCTGGCCAGGCCTTCGTTTCTGATTGCTGCTCTACGATTCTCGGTTAGGGTAATGAGGTGTCATTTGCGGCCAAGAGCTTCGGAGAGTTCAACTTGATATTGCAACCCTGGATTCAAGGAGAGGTAAAGCAACGCAATTTGCATACCTGATTTCCAACCATGGATATCAATTATGATCAGGCACGCAATGCCTCTACTCTCTCCTTCATATATTTAGTTATTCACCCCCCTATATTATCGACAAGGCTTTTCAGCCTTGCAGCTCGGAGCTAACTCCTCATGTTGTGATGTCGTCAGTATGCGCCGTGTGCCTCTTCCCGACGTACGTCATGCGTACCATTTCCACAAAGCAGAATCACGAGTAGGGCATGCATATCGAAAGGGATATGAGGATCATCGATGACGAAGAACGGGAGACTGGTAATCGGAGACTGGTAATCATCCTGTCACCTTGATGCAGGTTGACGGGACTTCCTATAAGAAGTTAACTCCCCGTTCGCACCATCGAAATAATCCATCAACATCAATCAACTCCAATCACACCTCTTATACAAAATCAACCCAAACTTCCAACCCGTCACAATGGAAAACGAAAAAGGCCAAGGCGTCTCGCACGCAACATCCTCCTCCGTCCCCCAAAAAGTCCAAGAAAAGGTACCTCCTCTCCCCATCCCTCCTCTCCCAATCCCATCCGTGACCAGTCCACCATTAACAAGCCACAGGCTCCCTCAAAGCTAGAGCACGAACTCCCCGACTCCGTCCACGACACAAACAGCAACAAAGACACGGGAAAGGTGTCCCACGCAGTCGGCGACTCCATAGTTCCACAGGCGTTGCAGGAGGCTTTGCCTGAGAAGGTGGAGAGGGCTGTTCCCAATGCTATCCATGATACCGGGGATAAGAAGTAGATACTTCTAGTTTCTTGTCCTCTTTGAGAGATAGTGGGCGCATGAAAAAGAATCGAACGAGTTGACCTAGTAGTGTTGTGTTTGAGCTCATTGTGATTACTGTTGTGAATGTGATCAAATTAGTATGAGTACTGGTGAAAATTTGAAAATGCTTAAGGCGGGCGGTACAGTCTGCTCCAACGACTGATGATTAATGCTTTTCGAGCGAGATTCGTACATATTGTCTTTTACGAATCGGTTTGTTTTTACAACTGAAAATATTGAAGGTACCCAATGAGGGCCTGCTAGAACCCCTTTCTTGATACTTGCTGTATTCAACTCACTGAAATAACCATCTTCCAACACTCCCAAGACATGGAATATGTCGACTGTGAAATTCGGAGCCTGCACCACCTCCAGCGTCCTCAGTGTATCCTTAATATCCTTCTTCATCTCTTGCAGGCCATCCAGTTGTTGGATTGCGATCTGAAAACACCAAGTCGAACTCTGCTTCCAAGCTCTTCACGATACCCTACCTCATCTGTACCCTTCGTCGACAAATATCACGACATCTAGGAGTGCTTCAGTAAGCTCGGAGATGTCTAACGCGTGCTCGATTACCGAGTAGATACTTGGTCGCTCCACACCAAACCCATTCCCGTAAGCGGCGATGGTTCTGTCCTGGATAGAAGCCTTATCCTCCATCGCGGCGATGGAGTGCTCGGGGCTAGGGGATAGCTTGCAGTGGCACTAGGAAAAGCGGGCGGTCGCGAGGATATAGAACGCGAGGAGCCGAAGTAATGGGTTTGAAGAGAATATCGCGACTATATCAATTGAGCACCGGTATCGGATTAATCTCACTAGACGATATCTATTAGCATAGCTTCGATTATGGAGATATAATAGGAATTTTGAGTATACTGGAACACTTTACCGGTTTACCTTTTGGACTACTTGATAGCGGACCTAACAAGCTACAAAAGGTTCTCAGGGTCGATTAGATTATTGAATATCATATCTAGTTCTTTCTCGCTAATGCTCACTTATCCCCATATCAACGCCGTCAATCTCGTAGTTCCTCGCTAAGAAATGGAACATTAGCAGAAAATTACCACATCCTAGCTTACAAAATCCATCCTCTTATCTGAATACCATTACAGCCACCTCAATTCCAATTTCTTCTGAAACAAATACCAGTAGAAAACCCATTACATCCCAACTTACAACATTACCCTCCGACCATTACAACCCTCCATCCATCCCAAAACCTAAACCCGGCCCTCATCATCCCGTCCCGAACTTTCAGAAGATCCACTCTGCTGCGACCCTGCACCTCTTACCTCCCCTCCCAGCTCCTGTCCCAACCCCCTTTCCAACTTAAAGCCCCCAGGAACCTGCCTCTGAAAGACCTGTCCGGGGTCATACTTCCTACTAACCTCCCTCAAAAACCCCAAACTCCCCTCCCCATACCCTCTCATCGGATCCTGCCACCCCGCCGCATAATTGGTATAAATATACCTACTAAACACCCCATCCTTCTTCGCCATTCCCTGCGCTTCATCAATAAACTCCTTCATAACTCTATTAACAACTTCATCCGATGCACTAGAAGGCCAACTGGTCGTCGCAAGAACGATTACAAGATCCTCGTTTGAGTCTTCGAGACCGAGGCTGTTGCCGCCGGTTTGGGCGAAGGAACGGGCGCGGGAGGTGCGCCATAGGGGTTGGAAGACGAGTTGGATTCCGGAAGAAATTGAAGGCATTTCCCTCCCTTTTTCCTTTGCGAATGTCATTAATTCTTCCATGAAAGGAGCGGAATTTGCATGTGTCATTGTTGCCCAAAGAACGCGTCCGCCCGCATCCATGATCGCAGCGTTGGTTGCAGCAACATTACTAATCGTTGTCTGTCTGGTCGTTGCACTCAATGAGGTTCTATGAAAGGGTTGGAAGATGGCCGGCGCATCGGATTGCGGTTTCGAATACGTCGCGAGAGAGCCTCCACCAGATACGCCCATGAAGGAGCCGAGACCAAACATGGTCATGCCATGGGGGTCCCAATCCGGAGCTGAAGAGTTGGCAAAGTTCTGGAACCACTCCACGGATTGAGTCTGGCGACCACCGCCCACAATCATGCCGCCCCAGATATCGCTATGTGGGAAAGCTTTGACGTAGAACCGGGTTGCAATTCCGAAATTGTTGCTGCCGCCTTTGAGAGCGCGGTGGAGATCGGCGTTTTCCCGAGGATTGGCGTTCACAATTGTACCATCTGCTAGGACAACCTGTGGAACAGTGTTAAGGCGGTGTATGTAGATGGAGAGTATTGATAAGTACCTCATGATTCAAAACGCCATCACAAGCAAGACCCTCGGTACCTTGGAAGAAAGAGAGACCACCTGTTCAAATAATCAACACTGGTATTGCAGAATTGTGGAGAGCATCCTCGTACCGCCAGTAAGAAGCCCCCCTACTCCAACGTTTCCTGGAAAACTCGTCAGTAACCACTTAATTAGCAGAATGCCATAGTCTCACCCCATCGTCCGCCAGAGACAGCCACACCCTGATCCTCTAACTGAGGATAGACCTCACCCCATCGACTTCCCGGACCAAGGGTGACCATTCTTCTATCCGCCGAAACCACAACCTCCTTCATATTACTCAGGTCAATCGTAACACCCCCTTCAATGCTGCTAGCTCCAGCCCATCCTGTGTGGCCTCCACTACGAACTGCAAATCTACAGGCAGGCAGGGTTCTAAATTGAGGTTGCGTCAAAATCTTTACTGCGACTGAAACATCCCCCCCATTCGCTGGTTGTAAAAAGCAGCTAGGTGAAACTGCTCCGGCTTGATTGGCCCAGTATGAGGCTTTGATGGCTCTATAACTGGATCCAGAGTTGACGACTTTGTCAGGGAAGCTTGCGGCGAGAGCTTCACACTGTGATTCATAAACTTAGCAAATCATTACCACTGGGAGGTTCTTAATACGTACGCATGGATTGGAAGCTGCGGATACTAGAGAGCCTAATGCCAACAAAGATATTAAACGAGAAGAGAGGTCCATTACGAAGAGCTTAGAAAAGAACGAGAGATGGTAAAAACCTGAGGAAAGAGGATGAAGAGGCCACTACTAATCGCCCAAATTTGGGCCCGTCGAGATGTGTTTACATAGTTCCACGGACACCTAATTTCATCATAATCAGGCGTGTGAAAATGTAACTTGCCCAGAACACTGAGTTCTCATATGAGCAAATTGAACTTCAGATCATGCTAAGTGGCTCGTAAAACGAATAGGCCCGAACTTCCAGATGTAGACGCAGACAACTCATTCAAGGCCTTCCACTCAAAGACGAAGTTATATGAGAGAAAGATCAGACCCACTCAAACGTAGTTCGTTGGGTACGGAGTACAGACAATAATCTGAGGTGTCCGAGCGGGCTCATATCTGCGTGCACAGACCTAACGAACGACTTTCTAGGCGATGAGGGCTAAGCAAATGGGCTACCCTTGAAGTTTCTCTCTGTGCCCTAGGAGATATCCGGCGAACACAACATCGTGCCCGGTCCCGGTCTAAGAACCGATATGAATCAACAAATTGAAAAGACTCACAACAAATTCATGAGGCTCACCGGCCCAAGAAATTGGACTGTGGGGAAATACCGCTTTCAGGCTCCGGTAGGGATGTCGTGAGTCGAGAGAGTGCTGCACATGCATAATTGTTTGGACCTCATACTCCCACACTCCCGTGGACGAATTTACGACTTGCGGCCGAACGCAGCTCTTGTTCATGTCGCCTTCTTCTTGTAGGCCTAAACCACCAGGAACTCAGCCCCATGAGAACGTGGGGCATCAACCAGAGCGTATCTGCCAGTCTCTTCAACCTCAGAGCCCGGAAGGAGGCGTCCGCAAAGGTGTAATCGAATGCTTGACTCTGTCTACCGGTAACCTTGTTCTCTGACGAAGGTATTTGCCCAAATAGACAGAGAGAGGGAGAGTTCCGGCTGTACCACCTCTACCTCCCTACGTATCTATCTAGCCTTCTCTTCTGACTAGTTTGGCGATCCACGATGCCATCCTGTCGGGTGAGATTGGGAGAGGCCCTGATGCGAACTACTGTAGCAGTCGTCGGCAACCTTGAGAGGGTGGACGGGAGGGTGGAGGAGAGAAAGGTACTCAAGGCAGCGTGAGGTTGGGTAGCGGGTGAGCGGTGCCATCTTGTCGCTGCAGGTGCAATATTCGCAGCACGGCATCCTGTAGATGAAGTGTGATGAGATAAGCGATGGGACTGCGTAGATGTGAGACTGGACTGCGTGGCGAAGTTCTCGATGATATGGCGTTTGGAGCTCAAACCTGCCCCCTGCCCCACCATAACCATCTGCTTGTACACGTACCAGTGACCTTAACGAGCTCCACACTCCGACTCCCTCTACGCCCTCACTTCACCCCAATTCCTCCCCCTCCCTCTCAATCCCCACTCACTCCCCCTCTCAATCCCTACTCACTCCCCCTCTCAATCTCTACTCGCTACATCTTTCAATACTCCAACCTCCAGAAACTCCACCATGGCAGCTCCATCTATCCCCCCGGGATCTACCTTCTTCGACGTGGTCAAGCGATCCTACACCGATGTTCCGATTGACAAGGAGCACGGCAATGCTGTGTCCACGACCGAGTTCTTGGAGGCTTCTGAGAGTTTGACCACCTTGTTCGGTACGTCTCTTTTGGCTACATATCAGATCGAATTGATCAGCGGGCACCGACTGACACCACACCGAATAGATGTCCTCGGAGGTATGGCCTTCAAGCCCGTCAAGAACGATATAATTGGCAACGTCAAGGTTAGCCGCCACGATCGAATGAAACTCATGGTCAAGAACGACGAGGCGAGGGCATGGCGAGTAGTGGAAAAGGAGTTCAAGCACAAGCACATGAAATGTGTGAGGGTACAACTTGTCTACTGACCCAGAGCCTGCACTCTAAACCCCTCTCGATCCTGATATTAACCAAAGAACAATTGATTGACATTCTCCAACCAGAAAATCAGAGACCGCCAGCTCGCAGCTCCTACACAGTCTGAGAACATTCAGGATCTCGTACGCAATGAATTGGCCACCAAGAAGCACACCGCTACTGAGGGACTTCTATGGCTTGTTCGGTAGAAATGCCTTGAATTTGTCAGTTCATACACAGACGGCTGACATTCCCCCACAGAGCTCTAGACTTCACAGCTCAAGCTCTCCGCCGCAACCTCACCACCGAAAGCGAAGAGCTCGCCGACTCATTCCGCGGAGCCTACACAAACACCCTCAAGCCACACCACAGCTTCGTCGTCAAGCCAATCTTCAGTGCTGCCATGAGTGCCACTCCATACCGCAAAGACTTTTACAAGCAATTGGGTGACGACGATGCGAAGATCAAGTCGACATTGGAGACGTGGCTTGCTGCCTTGGAGAACATCGTGGCTATCCTCAAGGCATTCTTGGACACGAAGGAAGCCAAGTGGTGAGAGTATTGCATTCAATTACTTGTCGAATCCACAGCATAGCCTCTTGATTTGGGACGGCAAAGCAGGGGCAGTTCATTTCATACAGAATGACATGAAGTGATGATTTTTGATTCTTCCCAGGATGCATGATGAATCCCATGGAGACTCAATCTTCGCTCATTAAATCGTCCACGAGCCGAAGGGCGCACCTCAGTTTCACCTTTTCCGAAGGTAGCACAATCTCTAGCTTCAATCCCAGTAGCAACGCCCGAACACGAGCTTGCCATGCAGCATCTCGGAAGATAATATGCAGGTCATGTTCCGCCCCTTTCTTCATCCCCGCACTTACGCTGCAATCCTCGCCCATTATCACGTCGCTCCCAGCCTTTCACGGTGGTTGCAACGCTTTCGTGCTTTCTTTATCAGTCAACGTACTCCCGAATCCATGGATTATGCATGAGGTGAGGGCGTACCAATGTTCCTCTACTTCTTGACCAACATATTGCCAGCCTACCACATGTCGTGAGAGTAGTAGTGGTAGCCATGGCGACCTCTGTTATATCTATCTCAACCTTTGGGCTGTCTTTTTTCTTTCCATCATACCGAATCTTTGCCTCTGATCGTTAAAAGCCATTCGTTTTGAACACTTCGATTCCTCTAGATCATTACCTTTTCAATTGCAATCGTCAGCATGCATTTCTACGTCTCCCTCATCATTGTCAGCGTGCTGCCTGCCGCCATCGAAGCAAAGGCAATTGCCCCAGGCATGATCAAACGCGCCTACGGCCCTGGGCACGACTGGACCAGCTACGGTGACGGCTGGACTTCTTATGGCGGCGTGACGTCTGTGTACAGTGCCCCAACTGTTTATACGCCAGAGGTCCCATCATATACCACGTCAATTTCTGAGATTTCGTCATCCACCAAACCCTCCCCTGTCATCCCTCCTGTCACCTATACGACTGTAGAAATACCAACGCCAACTCCGTCCACGACTGTCACATTTCCTACCACTTCTATCGAGATCCCGACTTATCCAGTCAGCACCACACCCACGCCTGAGACCACACCAGTACCCACCACTCCTGTTGACACACCAACGCCTTATCCAACTTACCCCACCAGCACGCCGGGAACCACCCCACTTCCGAACACCCCAGAGCCGACACCGAGTCCAAGTACGCCGCCTCCTTACCCAACGTACCCTGTCGAAACTACCGCGACGACTATTTCGACAACGTCTTCTACTACGTATTTTCCATCTGAGTACCCTAGCTACACCTATAGCAATTCTACCATTACTTCGAGCACGCCTGTTTCACCCGTCACTCCTACGAAGCCCACAACGGCCACGACTGCAGTTGGGCCCGTGCCATTGAGCAACGATGCCATTAGCATGGGTAGTCATTGGGGAATGGCCATGATGCTGACGTTGGTTTGGGTCTCGTTTTAAAGATTTTTTGAAAGTGTCAGGTGGATGAGATTGGGATGGGAATGTGGAAAAATTGGGAGGGAAGGTCATGGAAGGTACTTCGTCAAGGGAAGCAAATGTTAAAAGCTGGGAATTGACAGGGTTGTGGAGTCGTTCTCAGTTGGCCTACGACACAGACAGTATATCAAGCTGCAAACGTGCTGCCGAACGTCTCGGACGAGTCTTCAGTAGTACGATCGAGAAAAAATATTATACGAAGGGATTAATGTGGTAATGATAGGTTTATCGGTGGTTCGTCCCTTTTTCGGGTGATGCGTAACGATTATCACGGCTGAAGCTGTATATCGGAGTCGATGTCACACCTCGATCATGGTACAAGGTCACAGGATATGTTTGCTTTACATTCTTGCATCACGACCGAGTTTTGATTTGTTTTCTTTCATCCCCCCTCTCTCTCGCTTTCTTCTTTCACCAAACGAAAGCCAAAATATTCGACTGACTGCAATCCGTTTGCAGCGTTATTTTGTGCTATCGATACTATGCATCATCTTCTTTTCCTCCTCTTTCTCGCTCTCATCTCCCCGAGAGATATCTTCGCAGCATCAGATCCTCCAACATGCTGCGACATCGATCCCAACCTCATCCCCAAACAAAACCGTGCATCAATATGCAATACCATGATAGAAACATGCAGTAAACTGTGTCCGTATAGATTAGTTGATCTTGTCAAATGCGATACTGTATGTATATTTCCCCTTCTTTCTTTGCCATGGCCCTATTATACCCCATATTGATACCCAGTCCTAGGATACATTCGAATGGTCATGTTCCTGCCGCGGTGATTTGGGATACTCGACACCGAATGTGACGGATTTCGCGGAGACGATTCCGAGTGTGCAGTGTAATACGTGGAAGAGTGAGTGTAGGAAGGTTGGGATTGACAGTAGGATCTGTGGGGCGGTCGTCTGTGGGAGTAGGGATGCTGATGCCTATCAAAGGGAGCTTGATATGAGGTTTACTGATTCTGGTGGGTCGGTGGCGAGTACTTCGGTCTCTGTGGTGGCTTCTTCTTCGATGGCTTCGGTATCAAGTCTTTCAGCGGAACCGAGTACAACTGTGACGATTCCATTGTTTACGGGGGATCCTTCTACGGAGGGGTCATCGACGTCGATGACTCCTGAGACTAACCCAGCTCCTTCTACGCCTTCGACAATTTCGACATCTTCTACCCCACCTGCGGCGGAAACTCCAACTCCATCACCAGTTCCTACTACGCTTCCCGCACAGTACTCGCCAACAACTTCACTCCCACCACACGAACATGCATCAGCTTCGGCAGGAACCCCATCTCCGCCAGTGACAACTTCAAACACTCCCAACTCGCAAACTTCAAGCCCAACCAACGTTAACGTACCTCACAAATCAGGAACTATCAACACACCAATCATCGTCGCCATCGCCATCGGTTCCGTAGTTACCATTGCCCTCCTCCTCATCCTAGCCTTCCTCCTCCACCGTCATCGTCGAACCAAAAAATACCCCCCAAAACCCACACAAACACTTCACGATCTCCACACCACCTCCCCAAAACTCCCTAATGTATCAATCACCTTCGACAGAAAGGAAATGGAATTGCAAAACACCCTTCCGGTGAACGATACCACACCCTCTCTTCCACTGATGGCAGAACTCCCTTCACCATATGGTGGGAAGGAGAAGGATGGTATGGCATCGAGGAATGTTACTGCAAAACCGGATAACGATAAGGCGGAAATCCGACAGATGGCGGAACTTCCAAGTCCAGGGGTTGGGAGGGGGGATGGGGAGGAGGTTCATGAAATCGGAATATAAGCTATTGGGATTTGAAAAGGGAGGGTATTCACCATTCGTGAGGAAACTCTTAACGTAGGAAATAATGGATCTAGGGTTGAGGTTGGGGATGATGAGAAAACATATATTTTCCATAAGAATTTCGAGTCTGAATAAAACTTCGAATTCGTAACGAGACCCTCGTTTAACCCGTCTGTTGAAATCGATAGATTACTCGTCTTGAAAACAGATTTTTCTAGCTTCTTCTTCTCTCGAGGGAAGGACAAGAAGGAATACCTTTATCTAGTATTAAATAGGTCAACGCCGTAGAGAACCGAGGGTTCTTTCTATTAAAATAATTTAATTATTTTAAGAATGGGGGCAATACCGAAGATAAATGTCTGCTCTCAGTGTGAGAACGATCAACAGAGTGAGGAAGGCCTGTAGGAGAAGCAGTCTCTAATGGTCTATCAATCCGTTTCTATTGGTTAAAACATGAATGTGAAGGGAATTGTCTTGCCGTTGCCCAAGCCTACCTAACAGAAGGACATGAAGTCAATGAGCGAGAACGGGGGCAGGATTCGACAGAGTAGTATGACCCTTGTCGGATCTTGGCCCAGTTTTCGCCCATTACCTTTATATCCATCCTTCGTAAGAAATCGTCGCGCTCGCATGACATGCCGTAAACTGACTCAGGAAGACAATGATTAGCTTAGCAAAAAATCATATAAGAATCCTTGGAGACTCACAAGACCATTCCAGATCCTAAACACCACATCAAGACCCGCCAAAAATCTTCCTAACAGCACCCCAGTATCTGTCAAAATCCTCCATCATATGCCCAACGTGTCTACTATTCCCAAACCTCTCTCTTTGAACAACGATCCCATCCTCTTCCGCCTCAGCAGCATGTTCCTCAACCGTCTCCCAATCCACCATCTCATCTGTCTTAGAATAAATATAAACCCTCCTAGCGTCCGTCGGAAACAATAACGGATCATTCAATTCCCTCCTTACCCTCGTAATCACATTTTCCCGTCCAAGTAAATATCGCTGTAACCACATCACTATACAAGCAACGTGCAGAATCAAGATCCCAAAAATCCTGATTGGAAAGAACGTAGGCAGACCAACAGACATGGCAGCAATGGAGCGTTTGTAAGTCGCGCGTCCGGGGGCTGAGTCCAAAACCGTTCCGTTCAAAGGTAAAGGTTGGGAATAGTATTTCCGATATAACTTCGCTAATTGACAAATCGTATGCGCGCCCCCATTACTGAAAAGATGCAGCACAATCTTCGCCTGCGGATCTTGTTGATGCGTTGATCGGATCACGGAGATGGCAGCGCGGAGATGTTTTTCATGGTGACTGGAGGTCCGGAAAAAGTCTTGGACTCCATTGGTGAGGACGAGAAGCGAGGCGTTTGGATAGATCTTTTGGTATGCAGCGAGGTATTTGAGAATGTGTTTTGAGGCGGCGCCCATCCAGGTTGAGATGATTACGAGATCGGGTTGTTGTGACGAGTCGGGTTTTGCTTCGGACCCTAGGGGTTGGTAGTACCATGTTGACGGCGCGAGCTGGCTGAAGTTTGGAAAGGGGGATTTGATAGTGGACGGAGTGGCCGCTTTATTGTCCCCCATGTTCGACAGTTGGTGTGACTTGGTAACTGGCTTGGTTGTTTTGGTTTAAGCCAGTTGGAATGGATTTGTAGGTGCAGCTGACTTGGCCTGGTTTACTTGAACTTTGTAATCGTGATGGCGAAGACTGCTACCTATCTTACTCGTGAAGGTGTCTACGACGGCGGAGCGAAAGTACTTAAGCTCACGATAACAAATAATGTTGGGATAACGGAGTTGTTCTTCACATGTGGGTGAGGCTTTGATGTGGAGGGTTCAAGACCGACCGAGGCTGAATCGTGCTTGGCGCTGATTACAAACACCAGTTCGTCGTATCTTTCAATATGGAGTTCGACAAGGGACTTCTAATCGCGAGGGATTGGAAATCTTGATTCCTTTGGTCTGAATAAACTTTGACGGAGCAGGTAGGAAATGATTACTGACCTTCTTGAAATCGTGTCTAGTTCTATGATTTGTGTTTCCATCTGTGGTATCAATCGTCCCCGCCCTCGTCCAACACCTCGATCATTGCAGCAGCTCAAGCCCATCATTCGTAAGACAGATACCTGATGTTATACATACTGACATGTCAGCTGACAAGAGAAACAAAGAGATCCCATCACACCATCTCATCATCGTCCCTCATACCTTCATCTAAATATTTCATCGCTCCCTCGCTCAAACGTTCATCACAGAATCTCACACACATTCTATCACTTCCCCTTGCCCTTGCCAGCATCCTCCTTCAAACTGACTATTTGATTGAGCACAAGCCTATCATCCGTACTCTCCGGATCCACGCAGAAGTAAGCCGTCCTCACAGCCTGAAATCGGACCAAATCATCACTCGCTCCCGAGTCAGGAGCAACACTATTTCCCTTCTTCAACTCATTGATTCCGGATTCAATCAACGCGTTCTCAAGAACGATCTCACTGTTGGGGTTCAGGTGATCAGCATAAAAATCTTTCCCTTGACTACTCTTCCAGTCCAATCCATTGGGTTCTTCACACAAGAAGAGATTGTTATATTGGCGTGCGGTGACCTTGATTGCAGAAGCGCCGACCCAGTGGATGTAAGCCTTTGGCTTCTCGCCTTCGACTTTAGTCGCCTTGATTTCGGTGACTTTGCCGTCAGAGCCCTTAGAGAACGATGTAATCTTGATGGAAAAAGGTGCATTGAGAAGACCGACAACCTTACCAGGCGCAGCACGGAAAAAGTCGGCACTGTCCTCTTCGCGGAAGTCGCTGCGGTCGATGGAAATTTCCTTGCTGAGCTGGACGATACGAGATCCCTTTGATGCATCCTTGGGGTCGAATGGGACGGTCAGATCTTCCATGTGCCCATCTGGTAGGTCCTCAATAATGACCTTGATTGGATCCAGCACTAGCATCAGTCGTGATACTGTGCGTTCCAGGTATTTCCGTATGCTGGACTCAAATCTGTATGTCATAATATTTGAGTTGGTGGTCGTAACACCGAGCTCCGAGACAAAATTGAGAACAGCACCACCTGGCACACCACGTCGGCGAATTGCAATGAGCGTGTACAACCGCGGATCGTCCCAGCCACGGACAGCTGGCGGCACCGACTTGGTGGCCGTGGTGCCATCATCCTTCTTGATCTCAAATGTAGCACCATTTACAAGGGCTGCGATTCGACGTTTTGACAGGATGGTGCCCTCGACGTTCAGACGGCCGTACTCTCGCTGCATTGGACCTTTCTCTTCGGATTTTGGCGTCTTCAGGTCTAGAACTTCAAGCAGCCAGTCGTATGAAACGCGCGACTGGAAGAATTCTGTGGTGCATAGAGAGTGGGTGATACCTTCGTAATAGTCACAAAGGCAGTGGGCGAAGTCGTAGGTCGGATATATCTTCCACTTGTCACCAGTCCGTGGGTGGTGGGAGTTTTCCACTATCCGATATGCCGCGAGATCCCACAGCTGAGGATTGCCTTCATTTGGATCCGTCAGGCTTTGCTTCATGCGGAGCACTGCCTCTCCTGGCTTGTATTTTCCATCCTCCATAGCTTTGAACTCAGCGAGAGATTCACTGGTCGGCCGGTCACGGTGAGCGCATCCGAATCGCTTCCCTCGGTTGTCTGGGCCGCCACGTTGGAGGTTTACTTCTTCCTCTGGACTATTGTTAGCATGAGCTCACTCTTGGGACTTCGTGAACTTACTCGAACAGTAGCAGACATATGCCCTGTCAAGCTCAATTAATTTTATGGCATGCTCGTACAATTTGTCAAAGTAGTCACTGCTATGCGTGATCTGGTATGGTTCAAATCCCAGCCATTCAACCATCTCCTTGATCTTCCGAAAGTATATGTCCTCTTCCTTTGCCGGGTTGGTGTCATCGTATCGCAGGAAGCAAATTCCGTCATATTGCTTCGCGAAGCCAAAATTAGTCGCGATGGCTTTGGCGTGTCCGATGTGAAGGTATCCGTTGGGTTCGGGAGGAAATCGAGTCCGCACAGCTCCCGGCTTTTCCTCGCGCACAGCTTTCAGCCAGCCTTGAATAAAAGGATTTGCCGGCGCTGCTGAAGCGGGAGTGGTTGTAGTAGCTGAAGCAGGCTTTGGTCTTGAGGTGAGCTCTGTTTTGTGCTCAGCCTTCTTTGCTGCTTTCTCAGCCTTCTTCTTTTCCTTTTCGAGGGCTCGTTTGGACATCTTCGGGGCTTCTCCTTCTGCTGGAACCTCAGCACCTCCCTTTGGCGGATCTGCCACGGCGTCCGCCATAGCGGAGTGAGCACTTGGTGTTGATCTGCGCGTTCTTGTGATTGTAATTTGGAATGAAGCGAGAAACAATGAGGTAAGTCAAGGAAGCGACTATGGTGAATTATCTGTATTTTTCGAGACTTTGAAATGAGGAATGTGTTACTGGTGTTGTGCCAAAGCGACGTCCCTGTTGACTCAGAAATTGGAAGAAGCTGGACCCTGTTCAATCGATTCAATTGCCCCTCGGGAGTGAAGTCCAAAGAGAATACTCGGAAAGAATACTCGGAAAGAATAATACTGTATTCTCAGTGTTTGACTATCAAAGTTATGCGTCGTCCCTAAAGACAACTTGAGATACCACAGGTACCAATAGAGTGTATCAAAAAAGCAATTGTGTGCAGGTGGTAACTTCATGCCAAGAGGCCGGACGCGGCATCCGCCTACCATAGAATAGAACTAGAATAGTACGCCATCCGCCATCCGCCATCCTACGATAAATGTCTTCTTAACAGGAACTCCCTTCCCATCGCAATTCCACCCCATCGCCCACCATGCCACTCGTCGACAACCCCCAGATTAAGTCGGCGTCGCTGCATAACCCGCTCCCTCTCAGCCTGCACACATATGTCTGGCCCTTTCTAATCGCCTGGCCAATCTTCCTCGCCTTCTACCTCTCCCCCGAACGATACGAGAAGCACATCAACGGCCAGGAATGGACTTTCGTTTGGACCACTGCTATCTTCTCCGTCCAGGCTTTAATCTGGCTTACCACGAAATGGAACGTCAATACCCGCGCCCTATTCACTGCAACAAAATCCAACAACGTGTCGAGCGCGACTTTGATCAAGCTTGTCCCTGTTGAGAATGCTGGATCAGCCGAGATTGTGCCTCTCGTACGCGAAAACATCAATGGTCAGCGCACCACTTCATTCTTGTTCCAAAAGCGCCGATTTCTGTTCGACGGAGAGAAGGGATCGTTCGCTCCTCTGGCATACGCTATCGACCAGGAACCGAAGCCAGCACTTTCCGTCTTCCAGAAGTCAAGAGGTCTCACCAAGGCAGCTGATATTCGAAGACTGCAGCAACATTATGGAGACAACAACTTCGATATCCCGATTCCGACCTTCACCGAACTGTTCCAGGAACACGCTGTCGCGCCTTTCTTCGTTTTCCAGATATTCTGCGTTGGACTCTGGCTTTTGGACGAATACTGGTACTACTCGCTCTTCACTCTCTTCATGTTGGTTGCTTTCGAAAGCACCGTCGTTTGGCAGCGCCAGCGGACTTTGGTCGAATTCCGTGGCATGAGTATTAAGCCATACGATATTTGGGTATTCAGAGAGAACAAATGGGAAGAGACGCAAAGTGACAAACTCCTCCCAGGAGACATGGTTTCAATCGGACGCACAAAGGAAGACAGTGGTGTGGCCTGTGACATGCTTCTGGTTGAAGGAACTGCCATTGTGAATGAGGCTATGTTGTCGGGAGAAAGCACACCTGTTCTCAAGGATTCTGTACAATTACGACCAGGAGATTCACTCATCGATCCAGATGGATTGGACAAGAATTCTTTCTTGTATGGCGGCACCAAGGTCCTTCAAGTCAGCCATGGCATTACCGTGGAAGACGCCCCTGATGCCGTCCCTGTTTCCTCGTCCGGAGTTCCTCCCCCACCCGATAAGGGCGCTCTCGCCGTGGTTCTGAAGACTGGTTTTGAGACCAGCCAGGGAAGCTTGGTCCGGACAATGATTTTCTCCACCGAGCGCGTCTCCGCCAACAATGTCGAAGCACTACTCTTCATTTTGTTCCTCTTGATCTTCGCAATTGCTGCCTCTTGGTACGTTTGGGTCGAAGGTGTCGCCAGAGATCGCAAGCGTTCCAAGCTCCTGCTTGACTGCATCTTGATCATCACCAGCGTGGTCCCACCAGAGCTACCGATGGAATTGAGTTTGGCTGTCAACACGAGTTTGGCTGCTTTGAGCCGATATGCCATCTTCTGCACGGAACCTTTCAGAATCCCGTTCGCAGGGCGCGTCGATGTCGCTTGCTTCGATAAGACTGGTACATTGACAGGCGAGGATCTTGTTGTCAACGGTATTGCTGGCCTCGCTCTTGGAAAAGGGAAGGAATTCGTGGAAGCGGCTGGTGCGCACGACCAAATTACTCCACCAAAACAAGCAGGTCCTGAGACGACATTGGTCTTGGCCACCGCTCACGCTCTGGTCAAACTCGACGATGGCGAGGTCGTTGGCGAACCTATGGAAAAGGCTACTCTGATCTCACTTGGCTGGACTTTGGAACGCAACGACATCTTGAAGAGCAACAAATTAACCGCGTCTTCGGGGGCCAGCTTCGCGACGCACACCGACATGGTTCAGATCAGAAGACGATTTCAATTCTCATCGGCGCTCAAAAGGCAGAGTTCTATAGCCACTGTCATTTCTACCAATGCTGAAACGAAGAAGCGACACAAATCAACCATTGTGTCTGTCAAGGGTGCGCCTGAGACGATTCGTAAATTCCTTATCAATACGCCACCGGGCTATGAAGAGACTTTCAAGCATTTCACCCGCAAAGGTTCTCGCGTATTAGCTCTGGGGTACCGCTATCTGACAACCGAAAACGAGCTTGGCCAAAACCGTATCAATGATCTAAAACGGGAGGAAGTAGAGAAGGATCTTATCTTCGCTGGCTTTTTGGTGTTGGAAACGCCGCTGAAGGACGACGCCAAATCGTCTGTTCGCATGCTCAATGAAAGTAGCCACCGAGTGGTAATGATCACCGGTGACAATCCTCTCACAGCTTGTCACGTCGCTCGCGAAGTTGAAATCGTAGATCGAGAAGTCCTCATCCTGGATGCGCCTGAACACGACGAAAGTGGCGAGAAGCTTCACTGGAGAAGTGTAGATGACAAAATCAGCATTGACGTGGATCCCACAAAGCCTATTGACTCTGGAATTATCAAGAATAATGATCTGTGCGTCACCGGGTATGCCCTTGCAAAGCTCAAGGACCAGGTTGCCTGGAAGCAGATCATTCGATATGCCTGGGTCTACGCTCGGGTTTCCCCCAAGCAGAAAGAAGACATACTGGTGGGGCTCAAGGATGCTGGCTACACGACGCTCATGTGTGGCGACGGCACAAACGATGTGGGTGCTCTCAAGCAAGCGCATATCGGTGTTGCCCTTCTCAACGGTACACAAGAGGATCTCGTCAAAATTGGAGAGCATTTCCGCAATACAAAGATGAAGGAGATTTACGAGAAACAGGTCAGCATGATGAAGCGCTTCAACCAGCCCTCTCCTCCAGTCCCGGTGGCTATCGCTCACCTCTATCCACCTGGCCCGACCAACCCTCATTATGAGACGGCAATGCAGCGGGAGATTGAGAAGAAGAAAGCGGCAGGAGCGGAGGTCGACGAATCGGCCGTCATCCCAACGATCACCACTCCCGGTGCAAAGGCACTGCAGGAAAGCGAAAAGGCGGCACTTACTCCAAAGCAGCAGCAACAAGACAAAGCTCAAAAGGCCATGGCTGGCATGGCTGACAAGCTATCGGCCTCATTATTGGAACAAGAAATCGACGAGAATGAACCCCCAACGATCAAACTTGGAGACGCTTCGGTGGCGGCACCATTCACCAGTAAGCTGGCGAATGTCGTGGCCATTCCTAACATCATCCGTCAAGGTCGATGCACGCTTGTTGCCACGATCCAGATGTACAAGATTCTTGCCTTGAACTGCTTGATCAGCGCGTACAGTTTGAGTGTCTTATATCTCGATGGTATCAAGTTTGGAGATGGTCAAGTGACAATCAGTGGGATGATGATGAGCGTTTGCTTTTTGTCCATCTCCCGCGCAAAGGTAATTCACGAATCAAATCAACGCCATTCAGGCACAACGCTAACGTGTGACAGTCTGTCGAAACTCTTTCCAAAGAACGGCCGCAGCACAACATTTTCAATCCGTACATTATCGGCTCCGTTCTCGGACAGTTTGCAATCCACATTGCAACTCTCATCTACATGTCGCAATATGTCCAACGTACTGAACCCAAGGATAAAAATGTTGACCTCGAAGGCGAATTCAAACCATCACTGCTCAACTCGGCCATATACCTTCTCCAGTTGATTCAGCAAATCTCGACATTCTCCATCAATTACCAAGGTCGGCCGTTCCGTGAAAGCATCCGCGAAAACAAAAGTATGTTTTACGGTCTCGTCCTTGTCGCTGGAGTCGCTTTCAGCGGCGCAACCGAGTTCATTCCTGAGATGAATGATAAACTCAAGCTTGTTCCCTTTACTACTGATTTCAAAGTCGTCTTGACGAGCGTCATGGTGATTGACTACGTTGGATGCTGGATTGTGGAACAAGTTCTCAAGTGGGCATTCTCAGATTATAGACCAAAAGACATTGCGATTAGACGTCCTGATCAGTTGAAGAGAGAAGATGACAGAAAAGCGGCCGAGCTAGAAGAGTTGAGGCTCAAGCAGGAGGCGGATGAGGAGGCTAGGTTCGCAGCTGTGCAGGCTGCAGGGAGATAATTGGGGACTGTGGGACTGTATCATAGAAGTTGCTTTTTAGAAGGGCAAGATGGATGATTAGACTATTGCCAGCAAGCCACTTCACCTCAGCCTCCCTGATGTTCGATCCCTCCCTCCCAAGACCACCAAAAGACCCTGGTGTCTCATGGCTGCTGCCAATGCGCTGTAAAAGTGTTGAGAGGACACTTGTGGCTGGTTGAAAAAGGCAATTATGATCATATGGTGTTTTGTCTCTGCGGCGCCTTGTTCGGTCTGTGAGAACATCCCCAGGCGGTGAGTTTGCTGTGCATGAAATCAGACATTCAGACAACACACCTGCAGTCGTGGGTATCCATCGTGTCTAGCACCAGGCCTTGTGGGCCCGTGATTGGTGTTACCTGGCGTGGAGGGGTATTTTTGACTAGAGCTAGGGTAGAGAGCGGACAGCTCGAGAGCTTTTAAAACCTCGAGTCTTCCTGCTTCTCCCACTTGCGAACATCAACTCAATTCAATCCCAGTTCCCTCCCAATCCAACTCATCTTCAGTTGCCACACACTCAATCAATACCAGAGACACTTACAAAAGACCACCACTCACAACAATTGTCATGTCTGCCCCTCGTCAGAAGGTAAACACCCCCACTACAAGACTTTTTCCTTATCATACATGAGCTCCCCCTCAGCCATTGAAGCAAAAATGAAACAAGGAAACCGAATTGAAACTAACAACATCACTCCCAGGTCACGTACTGTCTCTTCGACTGTGACAACACCCTCGCTCTCTCCGAGTTCCGCGCCTTCGAGGCCTGCACCGACCTCAGCAATGAGATCCTCAAGAAACACAACATCGACCATGTCTACAACGTCCACCAGCTCCTCGAGACATTCGTTGGACAGAATTTCCGCGGCATGTGCAACAAGCTCCAACAGATCCACAACTTCAAGATGGACCCCAAGGAGGTAGATGACTACGTCGACATGGAGGTCGGTCGTGTCACCGCCAAGCTCACTGAGAAGTGCGACCCATGCCCAGGTGCCCCAGAACAGATGGAGTGGACCAAGCAGCAAGGCTACAAGATGAGCGTCGTTTCAACCAGCGCCAAGCCCCGTGTTGTCGCCTCCATCAAGAAGATTGGCATCGACCACTACTTCCCAGACGAGCACGTCTACAGTGCCGCCACTTCTCTCGACCCACCATCCTCCAAGCCAGACCCAAAGATCTACCTCTATGCATGCGAGCAGCTCGGTGTCAAGCCATCTGAGGTCGTCACCGTCGAGGACTCCAAGAGCGGTGCCACCGCTGCCATGCGTGCCGGTATCCCATGTGTTGCCTACGTCGGTGTATACGGAATTGAGGAAGGGAAGGAGAAGATGGAGCAAATGGCCAAGCTCTTGACTGAGGAGTGTAAGTGTGTTGTTGTCATGTACGACTGGAAGGAGTGGCCAGCTTGCCTTCAGAAGGTTGAGGAGCACATTGCTGCCTCCAAGTTGTAAGGTACTGGACGCCCGACGCCTATACACTTGCACGAGGGAGGCCACATTGTGTCTGTATTTTTTATGGTCACATTCGAGCGTTGAACGCGACTAAAGGAGCGTTCTTGTTCCGCCTCCCAATCATGAGTTGATGAACATACTACCCCTAAAAGCATACTGTAACCTATAGATCTAAACAATGCAAGCAACCTTTTGCATCCATTGAGCGTCCCTCACTTGTCTCTCCCTCTCTCGAAATTGTGTTAAGCGAAATATCTACTGCTATCCGCTCCAACAATGGCTTCAATCCATACGTCACGCGTGAACTCCCATCTCCGTCATTAGCGAGACTGCATCCTATTCTTTCGCCCTCCTCTCCAGCATTACCCACATCATAAAACTACTAGCAGTCATAATCTATCCAAAAATTCTCCCTAACATCTGGTGTTCAATCGCAAGCGCACTCCCTCCCCTCCAGACGAGTATTGAAGTGGTTTGGGGGTACCAAAGTTGAAAACTCCAAAGCATGTATCACTGCTTTCTTTGGAGTCCCCAAACTTATCAAGCAGGTTTTGACCAACGTATGCCCAGCGTAACATAACAAGCTGACGAGATGGTCTGCAATTGATGATTGGCAGTACTAGTATCGTAGAATATGCCGGATGCTCGGTTTCCACACCGAGAGGCCGGAGTTTTTTTCAGGAGAGTCGGTCGTGATTTCGGTCAGATGTACTCTCGTTGTTGATTACGTGTCTAACTCGTGTCTAAGGACACCAAGACTTCATACTTGACGATCAGGGGATGGATATGATTTGCCGTGTTGAGAGATGGGATGCAATGGAGAGGATGGCGCTGGAACTTTGGGTTACTGGGTTAATCACGTGATTAGAGACGAGATATCTTCCTTTCGCTTTGACTGCTGTATAGTCGAGTACGAAGAGAAACTCTTGGGCAGTCTGATTATTTTGTAGGGATGTTATGGTTCTGGTGGTGATGATAGCAGTCAATATATACTACAACACCACGATCATTCACCATGATCAACTCGAGGCCCGTTCAAACCATCGACCGAACATCAACAACCACGTCGCAGCTGCTGTGAAACATGGTTTGCCCAATTATCAGCCTTTCTCGATTCTTTTACTCAAACTCCGAATCGCCAGAGTATGATTGGTCTTCGTCGTATGAAGGAGGGGTCGATATTGACCAGTAGAAATGATGTGGACCGGTCTTATCTGACGCACTCTACTGCTACCATGGCATTCTTTGATAATACCTACCGAACATCGCCAATGGATCTGTTTCCCTAATACAGGTATTACTCGACTGTCCGTTCTAGTGCCTCGAGATGGACCTCGATAAAGTGCAACTGGCATACACCCCTTCTGTAGACGGACATGACTGACTTTATATTCCTACTCGAGTTTGCTACTCAATCATACTAATCTCATCATGGATTCGCTGCCAAAGACGTTGCCTGCTTCCTGGTACAGGAGCTCACCACTGTACCAGCTTGAGAAGCGAGGAGTGTTTCTGAAGGTGAGCTATTACTCCACGGTTGCAAAATGAAAAATGATCTGACGCGAATACAGGCATGGTTCTTGTTGGCGCCTATCACGCGATTCCAAAGAGAAGACGAAGTCGTTGACTATGAGATGGCAGGCGTGAAGCTCCACGTTCGCCGACATTCGATGATACAAAACGATATCGCTGTGTTCGACGCAGAGACTGGGGAAGAGTTCCGAAGCTACGTGACCGAGTCTGGACTCTTGTTCTCAACAATATCATCCAAGGCGCCCAGCTTCAAAGAATATTTTCCAGATCTTGAGCCACTACTGGCTCGAGTGGACTTCACGAAACTTCCGTATCGCAAGAGCATCAAATACGAGGGCAAGTTCAATTGGAAAACTATGGTCGATGGCTATCAAGAGTGCCTGCACTGTCAATACACTCATCCATCCTTCTCAGTCTTTTACCCGCCAGCATTTTACGCAGTTCACAATCACACCAATTTCTCACGCCATATAGCTGATCCAAAGAAGCCGGATGACGGGCTGTTTCTGTATTTCTTTCCGGTTGTGACTTTGAATGTGTATGGCGGAGGCATGAGCTCTTTTCGAGTCTGCCCAACAGAAGATCCTGGGGTCACCCGTGGGCAGTCTCCAAGCATGCAAGGCCTTCACAAAGACTAACGGCTGGCAGGAATGGAGTTCGACTATTATCACGTGGAAGAAGGCGAAAAGTTTGCAGAGTACTACAAATTTGTTCGCCAAGTCGCACTCGAAGATTTTGAGCTGTGCGAAAAGGCGCAAGCAAATCTTGAAAGGGGTATCTATCACGAGGGGATTCTCAATCCTGAGAAAGAATCCGGTGTGGCATGTAAGTCAATTGTCGTCTTTCAACGGAGTGCTCCTGACATTATCAAGGGTATCAACAAGAAGTCTTGAAGCGAGTTGTTGCACAGCATGAGGCAGAGAAGATTGCTTCTGATCTCGCCATGGAAGCAATTTCTCAACCAAGCATAGACACAGGCAATCGCATCGTCTCAGCGGAAGCATAGTCCGAGAGTCCGGGAAACTTTATACAATCAGAAGTCGAGCAATTGATTATCAGTTTCAACTTTTACCGTTGCAAGGCTCGATATGATCGGTCATGACCATGGTCCTGGAACTCTATGTAAGCATCGTATTGGCTCATGGAAATCAACGGCGCAGCGATAGTGCCACGCAACCTGGACCCTGCTAACAATCATTGGCCCAGTCAACATGGACTCGTTTTCCTTTTTGGGCGTAAGGCAGCGCATAGATCCGATTATTCTATGCTTCGCGAACACGACACGAGCCCATAGTTCTCTCCCACTACCAGCATTCGCGAATATATGAAACAATCCGCAAACTTGCGGTATCTGTGGTATCATTTTGTGGTACATAGAAATCCCCATCTCTGACATAATAATGCAAGCTCAAGAAGATCTTCTGATGATCGCTGTTGCGACCAGCCTGCTTCTCATGTTAGCATCGACAATATTTCTGTCTCGGCAGTCACTGAAGTGGTTATTACAAAGAGTCATTGCACCCACAACTGATCATACCCGCCCGTCTTCCGAGATCGATTTCCTTCATGCCTCTGCATACGAGATCTCCAAGAGTCAATATGTTCCCAAGGGATGGTTCACAGATGCCAAAGTCTTCTCGCTCGAGCGTCGCGCTATCTTCGCTACGGTATGTGAATACAAAAGCCTTCGTACTGCTGTTCTAACAAGCATAGACGTGGCTGTGCATCACTCATATCTCACACTTCCAACGCCCTGGCGACTATTTAACCTTTAGCATATCGGACTACCCTTTCTTCCTGATCATGGGCAAAGATTCAATACTGCGAGGGTTTCACAATGTGTGCAGACATCGGGCGTACACTGTGACGAGAAAGCCTGTTGGTTCATCGCTTGTGCTTGTAAGTTGTTTTCGTGATTGAAATAGACCGAATCTCACCTCTCAACAGGGATGCCGGTATCACGGATGGAGCTACAACACGAAAGGGAGATTGACCAAAGCCCCAAAATTCGACGACATTCCGAGCTTCAAGAGAGAGGAGAATAATCTCTATCAGATATGGGTCAAGACGGACGACAATGGATTTGTCTTTGTCAACTTTCAGGGCGACTGGTCGGTTCAGGATCCAGATACGAGAGGCCTTGCCCAATTTGCCAATTCAGCTCACATATCCTCCACCTCGTCAATGGTTGAGTTTTGGCAAGCCGAAGGAGATTTCAATTGGAAGCTTGCGAGTAAGTCACAGTCGGTCCCAAATAAAACCATTGCTCAATAAGACTAGGTTCGCTGTTCGAAGCCTCCAACGATCATCCCTTCGTAGGCTACAAGCCGAAAGCATCACTGCTCGCCCGTCTTTTCGGTGTGAGATATCAACAACAGGCAACCTGCCAGCCTAGTTCCATCTCGGCCCTCCGCTCAATCCCAGGTACAAATCTCTGGTTCATGACAGTCGTTGAACCATTATCAGCGACGCGCAGTTCTCTTCGACGAACCTTGTACTCCACGAATCCAACAAGCAAACTCTCAATAAATCAAAAACTCATCGACGACGTCCATGACGACTTCAAAGCCGATCTCCAAAGTTTGATCCAAAAACAAATTAACGTTATCACTTCCACGAATTCGGCTGAAACAGAGATGACCATGACACCCTCCCAAACCCGCCTCCTCGAACAAATCGAAGCACATCTCAAGCGAGAAAGAAAAGCAGGGACCCAGATCTTCCCCGCCGCTCAATCAACTGCTGACAAAGATGGAAATAGCAGCGCCAATGGAGTGGCTGAAAGACGTAAGATTTCCCTCTCCCGTTCCCTTCTCCCTCTCACCACCTCCTTCCCGGCCTCGATCTATCTTCCAAACTGTTAGATTAAGGACAAAGCTGACTCTGAATAGTATGCCGCGACCTCGATAGCCTAGCCGACGCAGGAATCGCCTGTCTCAAATCCGGATCCGACTCAAGAAGACTGGCTTGGTAATCGTCAACAAAACCGAAACTTGGTTATCGTGTCTACTTTCCTGAAGCAGAGACATCAAATACCTCCCAGTATCCCGTCCGGTCATTCATCGAAACGATAGAAATCTCTCGCTATTGACAAATATATCCACACCATACTCTTCCAAATCATCGATCGTCCCATTACCCGCATCCTCTCAATCATGTTTCCACACAACTAACCAACAATCCCTACGCCCACACGCTCCTCCCTCCCCATCTCCCTACAAATCCAAAACACCAAAAACGAAACCACACATAATCCCATAATCCGATTCAAAACACCCAAATACAAAATACAGCCAAAAAAAAAAAAAAAACTCATCCTTCCCTAGTTCCTCTCCCTAAAGTCCCACCCATCCTCCACTCCTCCATCTCCAACATCCAAGTGACATATTTCATAACCGAAAAATACAATAAACCCCGGACCGACGTTATTTCTTACTATGAACGCCTAGAGATATATCTGACTAGGCATTACCAAAATACGAATCCCCCTCTCCCAATCCCCAACCCTCTCAAAGCTACAACCACCCACCCACTCACCCCAAATATTTCACAATCAAAAGCCTCCATTACCAAATCAATCTCAATTTCAATCCCAACTACAATCCCAGCAGAGCTCAACACAGTAAGACAAGAACAAAACAAAGCAAAGCAGAGAGCTCAGAAGCGAAAAGCATAGAAGAATAAACTCCATTTATCCACACAAACAACAAGTGGAAGACGGGATACCCAAATCCAAACGCCACGCTCGTACAAGGCGAAAAGGCTCATGCAGTTCTCAATCAGGAGAAGCAGCAATACACGTGCCAGCACCAAAACCAAAACCAAAACCAAAGTTACCAACGAGCGTTCCAACGCCAACCACTCTCCCCGATCTCAATCCATCTAATACTCCTCACTATCACTAACACCCGCCCAAGGCGCCTCACTCTCATCCAACAGGTCGTCCTCATTCACGCCAAAGTACACCTTCCTCTCCCTACTCTTCGTAGTCTCCTCTTCCCTCCCAGCACGGATATCCTCGAGTGTCCTCTCCACCTCCTCCGGCAACGCCTCCTCTGCCCTCAGCTTCTCAATGTCAACCTTGTGCGCCTCAACGACATCATAAAGCGAATAGATCTGATCACTCTTGGCATTAATAGAGCGGTTCAGGACATCAACACGTTCATGCAAAAGCTTGCGAGCACTCTTAGCCAAACTGGGATCATGCGTTCGAACCTCCTCTTCCACAATATGGAGGTTGAGTTTAAGATGGACAAGTTCGTCATTCAATTGCTTGAGAACGAGAGATAACGCGTGAACAGGACCTTGAGTAGGACGCATCGTCGCATCGGCATCAGCGGCTGTGCGTGTTGAGACAGGGATTGGAATCGGAGCCTGGATACTGTCAATATCCAAAGAATCAGAATTGACAATGCGTTTGCAAACCGAGCAGTGCTTTGAGTCATGCGCGGGCACGTCGTCAAGAACAGAGTCGACCCTCGCATTGGCGGCAGGCTCTTTCATGGTGATGTCCGGGAGAATGAACGCGGATGTCATCTCTGTGAATCCAGTGCTTTGTCGGCGACCGTTCGTATGACTAGCACGGCTCATATTCGAGTGGACAGTGTCTTGCCTACAGTCTGCCAAGTCATCATCGGAGAGAGATTGATCGGAATTGGAGTCCAGAAGGTCGTCGATGAGGTTTCGGGCACGACTGTGAGAACGCGCACGACTCGATGCTCGTGAGCGTCCTGTGAGGTCCTTCTGTGAAGCCTTGCGAGTGAGGTTACGAGTACCTTGTGATCGCGAGGTCAAGTCGTCAGGCTGGATAGCACCTGACTTGGTAGCGTTCCGACGGTTCCGATTCGCGATATACTCTTCCTCCAGCTTCTTCCGTAGTCTTGCGATTTCGTCCCCATCGATGAAGCTCAAGAATGTTGTATCGCCCGTGTGCTGTGGAACAGCCGGCGCTGAACGACGTGACTTGAGAGGTATGGTGCGAGAAACACCTGCAATCACAGCAGGGTCGAATGAAAGATCAGTGGTTGATGCATCGCTTTCATCTTCAACTGCCGGTTGTGGAGGAGCTGCTGGAGCAGAAGATTGCCTAAGATTCTGGGAAGCCTCAGGACGCGAGAGATGACGAGATTGTGACTTTGATCGAGCACGAGGCTGGTTCGGTGCGCGGCTAGTTTTGGTCTTTCGAACTTCAGACTCGACTTGCTCCAAGATGCTGTCATCGACATTCGCTCCAGTCTGTCCTGCAGAACGGCGTTTGCCCTTCGATAGCAGCTTCGCAGGCTGAACATCATTTCGGAGCTCGCCCAGCTGTCGATTGATAGTCACAGCCTCGCGTGCCAAGTCCAGCTGTTCCCGTAAGCGGCTCTCTTTTTTAGCCCATCGCTGCGTAGCATCCTCGCGTTGCTCGGTGACCTCCGCAAGTCGCTGGCGCAGCTCAGCCTTTGGCGTTCCTTGGTTCTCAGCATTGAGACGCGCCAGTTGTGCCCTCAGATCATCGTTTTGCTGGCGAAGCTGATCATTTACCTCGCTTTGGGGCACTGTCGACTGCAGTTGGTGAATGGTTTCCTCCCGCTGCTCCATACGTGACTTCATGTCGGCCTGCTTACTTGCCCATCGCTTGATTTCAGCTTCTCGGACAGCCTGCGCTTGCTCCAATTCCTGCTTCAAGATCTCGTTCTCTTGCTCGAGTTTCGCATGTTCCACTCGCGCCTTCTTCTCCGCTTCCCGCCGAGCCTTGTCTTCTGCACGAGCAATTTTGCGAGCCGCATCTTCTTGCTGTTTACGCGCTTGTGCAAGTTCTTCGCGTAGTGTCTGATTTTCCTGGTAGATGAGACGGTCCGTAGTTGCTGCCTTTCGGTTAAGAGCAGCTTCTCTCTTAGTCCACTTCTCCGTCTCTCCTTCGTGGCGATCATGAGATTCATCGAGATGATCTCGAAGTACTTCGTTCTCTGCAACAAGCTCCTCTTTCTCTGCCTGCAGATCCGTGACTTGGTCCTGAAGCAGTCGATTTTCGTTGCGTAGAGTCTCATTCTCTACCCTAACCTCTTCCGCGTTGTAAAATGCAACACCTAATTGAGTGACCAGGCTGTCTCGTTCCTGGGTGATACGCTTCGTGGCAATGTCGGCAAGTGTTGTTTTCCGGTCTGCTCGCTCAAGACGATTTTGTAGAGATTGTATAGATGTCTCAAGCTCTGCATATTGTTAGCGTTTGATCTGGTAATCAATCTGGCAGATTCTTACGCGTCTTCTCAATCTGCCATTTGGTTTGAGCGCTTCCATCCTCGCCATCAGTCGACCCCAAAGCACTATCGCTCCGTCGGAAATTTTGGCGAGCAACGAATTGTGCTCGTAATTTCACAGCTTCATCCTCGTATTCCTCAATTTTGCGATCTGCTTCCTCTTTCTCCACTGTTAATTGCTCAAACTTGTCCTTCATCAATTGCAAAGCAACCAAAATTGCCTTTTCGTCCTCAGGAACAGCCATCCCACTGAGAGGAACGAAGTTTGGTTGGCTAAACGGCGCGGAAGGAGCGGAGCTGAACCGCGTGTTGTTTCTTCCACTTCGTGAAAAGATTGGAGTTCCATCTTTGAAGTTTCCAGAGACGAGCTCAGTCAGGTTAGGAAGGTCAGGAAGCATGAATGATTGTGCTGTGCCATTCGCTACAGTACGAGGAGTGCCAATTGCTTTGTGTGTCCAGCCTTCGGTGTCGCTGCCAGAGACATTTCGGCCGAATCGGGAACCTCTGACACCTCTCGTTGTCTCCTCGGGTCGTTGTCGAGGACTGTTCTTGTTCTTTTTGTGCACATCGGCCATTTTGCTAGCATTTCCGGAAGCGTTGCGTACAGCTTCGCGACGCAGACTGCTTTTCGGTGTAGGTCTCGATCTGAGAGGCGGCGTGCCGGCGTTGAAGCTGGTGTCGTCGAACATGATGTCCGAATGTAGGCGTGCGCTTGATCGGTTTGCTCTGCTTGGGGTGTGTCCCAGTCCGCGGCCTATTTCGATGGATTCTTCTGTTTCGTCGAAGTTGTTGTTTGGAAAAGTGTTGTTCTCGTCAAAGTCCTGGAAGTTGCGGTTCACAACAGAGGTTGGGACGTGTTGTGCTGGTTGCGGAGGACTCCATTGTCCCATTTTTTGGGCGGTAGCGCGTATCTTTTGCTCGAACTTGGGCAGGTAATGTGAATTATCGTCGTCCAGGTCGATATTCCGCGTGGATGCTAGAGCATCGTTCTCAAATTTGTCGGAGTTGAAGGTGGTCGATGTGCCGTCACTGGAGTGGGCGGTTGGAAGTGCTGGGCTGCGGCGAGGTCGATCAGAGGAAAATTGGCGGATGGCGCTGGGGCTCCTCTCGGTGTCAGACATTGGAACAATGCTCAATTACAATGTTGGTTGAGCGATGTCGAGGTACAGGAGAGTTGAGGGACAGACCTGGATGAGAGGAGAAATGTAAACAAAAGCGCTACGCCGGCAGGACTATCAACAAACGGGCTAACCCCTGTAACGCCAAGACTCTTTTGCCGTGCACATGTGCAACTCAACACCAAATCTGTCTGTGCAACAATAACAACAAGATTGCCATATCCAAGGTTAAGAACTCGACAGAGAAGATGGCGAGAAGTAAATTGACTCCTCATGTCCTTTCGGGACCGCAAGTGTGTGGTTCCGGCAGGGTTCGTTACACTTTATCCATTTCTTATTCCTGCGTATGACCTTTTACTGTATGATCAGATATCGTGACCATGTTGGATGACCAGAGAAGCATGCTCATGATATCCACCAGGCGCATCGCTGAGGAGTGGAAGCTGCGGATATCTCTTACTCTACAAACACTGACACGAAACTTACCTTCCATTCAGTACTAATACAAGAATCGACTATCACAAACAAACCTTCATCCCCCAGATCTTACAAACACTTTCGACAAACCAACCGCGTCGAGCGCCGACCAGCAACGAACCAAATGTGTACTTGGGAAGACGTCAAGTTCATCGACTGCAGGAACAACCGTCACCTTCAGAGCGTCCACAACCCTCTGAATAAACCGCCAACCAGATTCTGCGCCAAATCAAGGGGACATCCTTGCAAAGGGAACAGTAGACAACGGAAATCGGTGGAAAGGCCATGTAGTCTTTGCAACGTCCAGGACTACGATGGTTATGAGCAATCACGGCCACGGTGTGCAAGGAAAGTCAAGAACAAGGCTGTGATCAAGGATGGTGGCTCCTGTACTATTCTTTGAGAGAGAGAGAGAGAGAGACTGAGACTGAGAGAGGGGTGGGGGATTCGAATTGTCATAATCATATGTTGTAGATGGCTGGGAGCTGGCTTTACCTTGATGTGGACATACATGAGTATGAATTTCGAGGTGGAAATGAGAAGGCTGCTCTCAAAGGAGCTTTGAAGCAATAATGGAACTTGACTCTGAATTCCTTATGATGCTCGAATCATCTCCAAACTTCGAATTGCCAGGTTAGTACTGAATTGCTCTGACTTGACGAAGTGTCTACCTAGATGCAGATGTCCGCAGTCGAACAGTTCCGACCTGCAGCTGCCCGCCGTGGAGGAAGGTTCAAGGCAGTACTCAACCTTACCGACCTTCTGTTATACTAAAGCAGAGTCTGCTCAACATGCGTGTGGGTCAAGCGGTAAGGAAGACGATTCATACCAGGATAGACATTGTTGTTGTGGTTCTTGAATCCTGATGCGCGGTGAGACCGGACGCCTTTCTGCGGCATGAGAGCCGCTTGCAGGGACGGCACTTCGGAGGTGACCCGTCTCATTGGGTCTCGCCTGAGAGCCCGAGCAATTGGGGTCTAGCGTCCCGATTTAGAAGCACTTTCTCACCTCCAGGCTCCTCCCTCCTGTGCCTCCAAGACCCTCACCACGAACGACCTGCAGTCACCACTGGCAGTCCATCACACTGCTGCTTACCGTGATGTTCCCATCCTCCATCCTGGCTGCAAGGCGAAAGGGGCAACATGGCCATATGTCACCAAGAGGCTTTTCATAGGCCATCCTTCCGTTCTCCGCCGTTACTGGCTGCAGGAGATACCTGTATGCGAGTTCAAGCCACCGACTTCTAGCGGCCACTCCGAGCCATCTCTAGGACCCCTCCTTTTTTCCTATATACATGCTGTCCCAGGGAAGCAGTCATGGTGGTACTTGTGCATCTCTCAATTGAATCCGTCGTATCTGCATGTCTCACTTCTCCATGCTCCGTACTACACGTCTCTGAATAGCCACTGTCTTATCTATATCAGTCACCACCGCCCTGCTTACCTTTCCAGCATGAACCAGATTATCATGGCCGCTCCTCACCATCGTGAGACGAGAAGATTGGTCAGAGGCGAAGCGCCAGCAGCAACAGTGCCTCCAAGTCGAACCGGCTCTCCTGTTCGCATCGTATCATCGCGTCCTCCCTCCATAACCATTCCAGACGAGCAAGCACAAACACAATCTAGGCACCATCGACAATTCCCCAAGAGACAGCACCCTCAAAAGACGATAGATCAGTTCTGGTCAACTTTTACATCCAAAGAACCTGGGAAGCCTTTTTCGGTGCTTCCAGATAATGGCTACGCGAAAAGAGCTGCTGCTCAGACACCAACAGGGGTGAAGAATGTCCTGGCATCTTATGGCGAAGCTCGCGCTTCGTGTGAAGCCAAGGTCGCGAAGATTGTCAAGGAGTGTATGAGGACGAATCAGAAGTATACGGATCCGCATTTCAATATCGAGGCTGACTTCCGCCGATGGGGTTCTGAGAGACATTTCAGCGATTGCTTGATGGGACTTTTGGATGACAGGACACAGCTTAGACCGGCGAGTGTGAAGAGAGTGGAGGTATGAATTTCCCCTTGGAAATAAAGTGGCGCGAACTGATAGAAGATAGGACATCTTTGAGAAACCACAATTCTTCATCGAGGGGGCGACGGCGAGCGATGTTCGACAAGGAAAAGAAGGAGATTGCTGGTTCATGAGTGCATTGTGTACCTTGAGTAACAAAGAAGGTCTTCTCGAAAGCATATGCGTTGCGCGAGATGAAAAGGTGGGCGTG
This sequence comes from Venturia pyrina ICMP 11032, assembly GCA_000738655.1. Lineage (NCBI taxonomy): Eukaryota > Fungi > Ascomycota > Dothideomycetes > Venturiales > Venturiaceae > Venturia > Venturia pyrina. Next base: position 42,644 of record JEMP01000039.1, on the reverse strand, counting down.
TACGGATTTGTGTTCCATCGAGGTGAGTACAGTGATTGGCAGCGCTTGATGGATTGAGCTAATGCGTGCAGATGGCGAATGGATATCCGAAGTCATAGACGACAAACTCTACCTCATCAAAGAGGACTTCAACGAAGCTACACTCGAGCGAAACAAATGGCTGGAGCTGCAAAATCGGACAAGCCCGGAAGAGGAATATCGTACTGTCATGCAGACTGGTTCGCGAGCTCTATACTTTGCGCAGTGCAGTGATCCCAACGAAACCTGGCTACCACTTCTTGAGAAAGCATTTGCGAAAGCTCATGGCGATTATGCTGCCCTCGAGAGTGGCTTCGTCGGCGAAGGCATCGAAGACCTCACAGGCGGCGTCACCACCGAATTATATTCCACGGACATACTTGACAAGGAAAAGTTCTGGAAAGAAGAGTTAATGAATGTAAACAAGGAGTTCCTATTTGGATGCGGTACCATGGGTGGAAAACATGGGGAAAGAAATGGCATCCTTGAAAAGCATGCGTACTCGATCATGGAAGCAAGAGAGGTTGGAGGCAAGAGGTTGCTCAAGCTGCGCAATCCCTGGGGCAACACCGAGTGGCGAGGTGCTTGGAGTGATGGAGCGAAAGAATGGACGCCAGAATGGATGAAACTCCTTGACCATCAATTCGGCGACGATGGAGTGTTTTGGATATCCTTTTCTGACCTTTTGAGAAATTATCAGCATTTCGATCGCACGCGTTTATTCGGTCAGGATTGGACAGTAACGCAACAATGGACGAGTCTCAATGTTCCTTGGTCTGTGGATTATTTGGACACCAAGTTCAAGTTTACATTGACGAAGCAGAGCGAGGTCATCATTGTGCTTTCTCAGGTATGCTGATTCAACTGACATTCATTTGATATCTCTGACAATATTTAGATCGATGAAAGATATTTTCGCGGCCTCGAAGGGCAATACGAATTCCACATTCAATTCCGGCTGCACAAAGACGACGAGGATGAGTACATTGTCAGAAGCAACCAATCATATTACATGAAGCGCAGCGTCACGACCGAACTTCAGCTCGAGCCCGGTGATTACACTGTGCTGCTCAAGATCGTCGCGAAACGCTACCCAGAAGACCCCACGGTGGAAGAAGTCGTTGCGAAAACCTGCCAGTTCCGCCGCGAAAAACTGCTACGCATCGGTCTCAGCTACGATCTTGCACACGCAAAAGGTGGATTTCGAGAATTGGAAGCTGAGAAGAAAGAAGCAGAGACAGCCGATAGACGGAAGAAACGCAAGGAGACGGCGATGAAAATGCACCAAGCACGCGTGACCTTGCACAAGAAACAGAAACTTCGAACGCTGAAGATGAATTGGAAGAAGCAAGCAAAGGCTCTCAAGAAGATGACAGAAGCGGCCGAAGAACAAGCAAAACAAGAAAAGCGCGACAAACGTGAGCAAGAGAAACACGACACGCTCGAGAAAAGAATGGAGGAATTTAAATTCGACGACCCAGAAGGCCTAGGTATCGCCGTCAACGGCAACGGCCATGATCAAGGCGGCGAGGTGATAAAACCACCTCAAAGAACAGAAACACCAGAACAAATCCCCCTCTCCTCGCCCCCAGTCGGACCACCGCGACCAAGAACAGATACATGGACACACCACTCAGCAATGAAGCAAGCCGTCCGCCCATCACAATCACGCTCCATCTCCTCGGGCTCTCCATACGTCGGCGCAACACCCGGCTCCAACATGCCTCGAAGAGATACCCTCACAATCGCCCCACCCGTTGCCATTCACTCCCCAGGCTTCGGTATGCCGGGAATCCAAGTCCATAAACCGAGTTTATCAGACAACGGAAGACCAACCTTGAGCGACATTAGCGATGACGACCTATCATGGGATTCCGAAGTCGACGATCCTTCTGATAGTGATATTGACGAGTCACCCAACGTACCAACACAATCAGACGCCTACTCCTCGTACCCCAAAAATCCCAACACCAAATCCTCCTCCCAACCAGAAGAAGAAGACGAATTCGCAAAAGATCCCTGGAACGCCGTCTGCGTCGTCGGTCTCCGCGTTTACAGTCGCGACTCGGAGTTGAGAATTGACGTCGAACGTGGCAACGGTGCATTGCGGAACGGGGATTTGTTCTTGGAGGATCAGATGAGAGGCTTGGATGTTGATGATGCTAGTAAAGATCCGAGTAGAGAACCGGTCAGTCCTAGTTCGGGGAAGTTGGAGGGGAGTGGGAGGGGGTATGCGGAGAGGAGTTTGATGGGGGTAGTTCTAGGGGGGTGAGTTGGGTATGAGAGGTAAGGGTGGTATGGGTATACTCGGATTGTAGTCGTTTCATTGGACCTTTGGTATGGGCTTTTTTGTATTTGGAGATATCCCGCTTAGTATTAATTTCGTATTGTATTGTATAATATCTATTTACACTTTCTACTATCAATCTATTCTCTATTCTCTATTCTCTATTCTCTATCTCTATTTCCCTATCCCCAATCTCAACTCCTCTTCCTGAATCCTAAATCCCAACCCCCTAAATATTCTAAGAAGTAACCCATAACTCTCCCTATCCCATCCCTCCCTCCCCTATTCTCCTCCTCTCACCCTTCCCACCCCTTCCAATATACAACCAACCACCTCAAAACTTCAAGTTCCGCTCTAAACCAAATAAACGACTAACCTACTCCAAGTCCCCTTCCGAATACCCATCTCGCTAGCCCAGCTAATTATTAATATATCCAAGTAGACATATAGGAGGTAGATATAGTATAGAAAGGCGAGATGTAAAGGACAGGCGTAGGAGACGGGTAGCTTGAATAAGATAAGATATTCAAGGTAAGAGTCTTGTCTCACCTTCTTAGAGAGAGGGGGAGAGAACCCTTAAGCGACAAACAAGAAAAGAATTCTAAACACTTTGAATGGAGTATAACTAAAGGGATCATGCAGCGCATCTCTCATTTATTCATGTTTTCTAAAAGATACCCATCAATCATCGCTCACCATGCTCATCAATCACCACTCCCAATGCTCATCAACAAAGTACAACTCCACTACTGGAGCAAATGATCACGCCAATGTTTCTGGCTGTTACCCTTCAACCCCACCCTTGCATCGAACTTGGCCTGATCTCTCCTTGCCTTCTTAGCCTCTCGCTTCTCAACAGCAGCAATCTCGCTCTTCTTCTGATCACTGACACCAGCCATTCCCAAAGCATTGGCACCACGGTTGGTGGCAAGCTGTCGACCACGGTCGTGTCCACGTGGACGCGACTCATCAGCCTCATCATCGCTGCCACCGTGAGTAAGTAGCTTCTGGTCGCGCTCCTCAGGCGTCGGGTAATTGTGCAAGTTCTGGCGGTAGTATTTGTTCATAGAACGATGGCCGGCAACGCGGCCGGTCGGCAGGTGAAGTTCGTACTCATCGTAGTAGACTGCTTGAGGCGTGGGGTGGGCATGACTGTGGAAACCATCTGCGCTGCGATGACGCCCCGTATTGCCATGTGCATGATGAGGATTCTTCTTGAGACGCTCTTTCACCTCATCGCGTTGTTCATCCACATACACACGCCCAATCTCTTCACTAGGTATCGACGAGATGTCCGTATCGTCTGACTCCCAGCCTTCATCGTCGCCATTTGCGTCAGGTAGTTCCTCTCCATTTTCGCCAACAACCTTCGCAGTTCGCTTAGACCCAAGCTTGACGCCGCCGCCAGGTGCCTTTGCGTCTTCCATTTCCTCATCAGAATCCCAGTCTTCATCGTCAGAGTATGTACTGCGGAAGTCATAGAATTGTCCAATTTCCAGCTGCTGGTCCTCTGACTCGTATGCAATCTTGCAATGGTTGGTATCGCGCATGTGGGTCTTGATGCCATCCTCGGACCACTTCAGCCGGCCACAGCATAGACATTCGTAGTCCTCGGTGACTTTCTCGTTCAAGTATTTGACCAATCCTTCGAGATCCGTCAAGTATGTGCGTTCTGGAATGAACATGCTGTGAGTTTTCGACATGTGTTCCACGCTCGCGTCAAGGGATTCGAAAACTTGAGTGCAGAATAAGCATTCCTTGAGCGGATTTCTCTTTGCGCTGTAATCAACGGTTGTTCTGGTGGCGACAGGAGGTAATGTGTGTTCCGATCGATCTCCTTGAGCAGAGACGTGCGGCCGTGTTGGATGGCTTGATACTGGCTTTCCGTCTTCTAGCGACGCATCCTTCATGTGGTTGACAACGTCCTGGAGGTCTTCTTCTAGCTCCTCATCAATTCCGTCTGCTTGAGACAGCTTCTCCATAGGCTCTCCAAGCGAATACGTTGAACTCATGACAGATTTGCTATCATCATCCGCCACCTTCAAACCCCTCCTCCCAGCCTTGACCACATTCTGCTTGTGCTTTGAACTGGCCAAGTGGTTTGTGTATGCATTGTCGCTATAGTACGTCTTTACACAAATCTCGCAGCCTTTTTCATATGACGCCTTTGCAGCAGTGGCAGCAGCGGATGCCTTGTTCGCAAGGACTTTCTCGGCAAAGATCTCGGAGGACAAAGGAGGGAGGGAGGCTACTCTGCGTTTGAGGTTGTATCTGTGCCAATCGCTCTGCATATGGGTGCGTTGCAAGTCGCTAGACTTGAAGGCGACCTGGCAGGTATTGCAGGTAAACGGGTGGGTAGACTGGCCGCTCATGGTGTCTGATTTTGACGTGTATTCCGACTTGTTGGTGATTTTGGAGGTCAGAAGCGGGCAATATGTTGTGGGAGAAGTGACTGGGTAGTGGGGTTGGGCGCTGGTATTGGTGACTCGATGTCTCCCTCTTATAAATCTCAGGAACAGTCGTCCAGACAGTCGCCACCGGAAACTAGGAGAAGGTCGGCTAATAACTCGGAATGTGATGAATGTATGGTTGGCGCTTGCTTAGGAGAGTCGGGTGTACTGTGTATCACGTTAGGAGTGCTTGCATTGACAATCACCGCCCAAGAACAGACTTTCTTCCTCAGGCCTCACTTATCTCGCCTCAGGCTTTTCCTCCTGCACTCACACTGACGTACCTCCTAGTTTTTCCGCGCTCGATTGGTCAGCATCACGTGCCTATCAGCAACCTCAACCTCAACCTCCGAGTCTTCTCGGACACCGGATCGTCCTCCTAAGATCCCTCTCCTACCCTCTTCATCTCTCCCTTATTCCTCCTTCATCTCGACCTCATCCGCTCAATATACTCTTACCTCCAGCATCTTCCGCAGCGCAAAGCTTCCTTGTGTGAAGCGGAAAGCTGCTTTCAAGTACAAATCAAGATCGATATATATCATTCATTGCGAAAGCATTTGCGGCATGTTTGCCAGTGATCCATCATGCCAATCTACAGGTGAACATTTCATCTCGGATAAGAAAATTAAGAGGAAGGGAATTCATCCATTCCGCTGTGCCTCCGGTCTCAATCAGCCACATAAGGGACAGAATGTGCCAGGATCGGCCATCTCTGCGATGCTAGTGAAGGTTTAGATGCACTCTCTGAGGTCTGTAACTTGAATCTCCAAGGTCTTCTTCGCTTTTAGAGAATTAAAGATGATTCTTTCGAACCGGTGATAATTTCCTCAATGTTAAGGTATTTTGATGCCGCGGAATGGAATTCTCAAGTCATTGCGTCTAGGCCTAAGCGTGCTGTTGGCTAAGTGCTCCTGTGGCAACCGAGAACATTCAGAGAGGTGTTGGTGTCGATGTTGTCAGCATTAGGTGGGCCACATTGTCACGATCCGGGTGTTGAGCATGTTAACGTTACGGAACAAACGTCGCAAATCACGAAATAGAAATCGGACAAGCGAGAGAACAAGTATTGGTTTGACATGAGGGAGCCAAACAAATCAGACTTCGAATATGGGAGACAAACTTACTTTCAGCCATAGAATCCGTTCATCCCACAACACTTACTAATCGTGGTACCGAACACACGAAAATTCCCCTGACAACACCACGTGCGAACGGGTCAGGTGTGTTGAACATCAATAAGGCTTGAATAAGAAACGGTATCCCTTCCTGTATAACACCTAATAAGATGCTGGATTCTAGCCATACCCACCCGCACCCTCAGCCAGATAGCGACGACAGTTTCATCATGATCGACCAAGACGGCAATACAGCCCGGCCCATCACCCCGATACAAATCACCGAGACACCTAAGCGCAAGAGCCCTGTTCCAAAACCACTCTTTACCTCGCCCATAGACACGACGGACGTGTTTCAAGGAAGCTATCCAGAAGACTTGATAGATGAGAAAGACCTCATGAACGAAAGCCACGAGCGTCCGTTGAACAAACCACTGGAGGAGAAGATCAATGATACTATATTCGCATGGTCCTGGACACATGCTGCTGATACTCACGCCATCGCCGCCGAATTGAACGACGCAAAGCCAGTCATGTCTCCAGAAACTCCTTCGGCCGACCTTGACCGAGGCACTCCAATGGACATCGACCCAAAGGCTGACGACAACTATTCACCAATGACCAGAGCCTTTGGAATGTTAAGCACTTGGATGAGTACCAACAACAATTCGTTGGATGCGTCGAAGACCGAAAAGACCCAACTGGACACTATTTCAGAAGAGGACAGCGAGCCGAGGGACAACCCTACAGAGCCATCTTCTCATCAAACTTCTCCCCATCTGCTCCCTGAGTTCTCACAAGAAGCCATACTGATTGGTCAGCCACCAAGCCTTCTCGACGACGTCTCAGAGATATCATCGACTCTGACAGAGAGTGCTAGTACCATGACACTTACGCAAGACAGCTTCAGCACCATGAAAGATGACAAAGAGAAGATGACAGAATTACCACCAAACCCGAGGCCATGGGGTTGGAACGAGCCAACGACTTTCCTCTGTCTTCCCCTACGTCTGCGCCAGGCCATCATGGTCGACACCGTCAGCATCAAAGATTTCCATGTCCAACGTCTCCGTGTCACAGTGGTTGACGAAAACTACAACACCCCAGTCAAATCGACCTACAAATGGGGATCAAACTGGCGCTGGAGTGGTGAGAACGAATCTGACGATGGCGGCATTTTGCAAGATTATTACCAGGCCTTTGTGTTTGATGACAAAGTCAAGGCTTGGGGAAAGGTGCTAGAAGAGGTTGATGAGAATTTGGAGGGCGATATGAAGGGTGTTCGGCGCGGATGGAAGAAGTTGGGATTAATCGCGAGGAAGGAAAAGATCAAGCAGATGGGATGGAGGACGATGAAGGGGAGTGGGTGGAATGGGAGGTTCTAGATGAATCTTTGAATACTTTTCTCAGATGTTCTTGGGAAAGTCTTGTGTGAGCGTGGGATGGAAGAGATGGAAATGTTGATGGTGTGGCCATGTTGGCGACATGGCATCAGGCCATGTGTCGGCTTCAGGTGATGCTTGATTGTGCATCGATTGGCCGACCGCGATAGACCAGATTCTCCTGTTCTGCCTCATCACAGATAATGTTAAAGGAGAAGAAAAGGTCCTAACAGATTTGAAATCCCTCATTCCCCATTGGCGGTGTTCAGCCTCGCTGGTATCGGCTGCTAGCCTTAACCTAAGCATCACACACTGGAATCGAATTACAGCGGATGCCATCGCGCAAGATTTCTATTTAGGCTACTAGTATCATTGGGATTTCTCGCGAGACTACAATACATCTATATTGCCGAACTTAGAAATAAGATTGAAATGTGACACGATGAGGAGATGATATCTAGTCTTGCTCAGTCCTCTACGAGGCAACTTACAGGTAACATACACTGAATGCTTTTATACTGTATATCTACCACAGTCGCGGATTTTGGGAATACATTGGATTTAAGCTTTAACCCGGCTCTAGCCTATTTCTCGTAGCGTCTGTCGTGATCGAGCCCCTTTTGTCCTCAATCTTGCGTGTCCAGAATTCGAGGGTAGGGAGATGCGTTTGTGCTAGTGGACGGATTGAAAAGTACGCGGTCATGCTTGGTGATACGCGGTGGCCCTTCTAGTAGTGCAAGGACCTCCCTCGCGATTCCTCACTTGCCCATCAAATCCTTCATACATCAAACCTTCACGCTTCCAAGGATCGATTACTCAGCCATCGCGTCTTCTAGCCAACACTCTTTCGCCCATCAGTCCTCTCGGAGCCGACGAGTCCGGTCGCTCTGATCCAAGTCGACAACAATATACGCGCTGCCCTCCTTGACTACTACTATCATTTCTTTAACTTCACCAAGTGCCACCGCGGACGTTCAACTTTCCACTCCGAACCCAAGACACTCGATGCATTGAGCGGGAACTGCTCTTAATGATCTATCAATCGACTAGCCACCCCCGCCGATCCGTGGTTCCTATAACAACTTGGAGATGTTAAGGTGGACGAGCGATGGGAATTTACAAATGCACAATACAATCATCATCTCGATTAGGACTTGAATCGGAGCTTCAAGCTTCATAATTATACATCAAAGAATACTGCCACGCCGGCACAGTACAAACGAAGAACGCCCACACGAAGAAGTATCCAACAAGGCGTCTAAGTATCCAATGCTGACGCCTGAAGCGCGTATCCACCCAGGTGTCTTTTATGACTCGTGCCAGGAGTGTCTCCAGCAAACAAACAGCCCAGTTTGTTGTCCAGAATCGAAACTCGGCCATGATTGTATTTTGACGAAACAATGCCCAGTTCATCCTTGAATGACACGCCGCCGACATTGCAAACACCCAAAGTGAGCGCAACGCGTTCTTGCAAGTCGTCATCCAAAGAGAGTCGCCTTTCTGGCGATGAAAGGATAGAGGCATGAAGGCTTCGAACGGCACAACGTGTATTTTATGCCAAAACGAGCCCCAAAATCGACGCAATGAGAAGGCATTGAAGATTGAGCTGTACAAAGGTGGCCATTCGCTTGCTGAGTCCCATCCGAGGACGGAGACGAATAGGATGGCACAAAGATCATGTGCGGCATTCAGGAGACAGTAGGTGCTCCAGATCCATTGAGTGGATAGACTGGCCCGGATTACGAGGTCGCGGTACACCATACTCGGCAGCAAGCTCTGTTTATCTGGAGCAATGTCGTCGAAGTTGATTTTCAAGGACTCTAGCGACCGTGGGAGAAGTATTCTGGAAAGCAGGTAGTCGAGTAACCAGAGTATCGCTGCGTGTGATAACTTCCATATCGCAAAGGACAGGCGGTTCTCTTCGCCATCTTTCCTTTCCGATCGAGGTTCGCCATGACGAAGCATTCCGCTAAGCATTCCGCGTAAATCGAACAGAAGGGGAATGATCGTTCGTATTCTCTGTGAACGAGGAGTCGTACAAATTTGGAGGGACGCCTCTCTCGACAGAAGAACCCATGTCGCCTGGACCGTGAACCCATGCACCAAAGGCACAAAGAGCGTGGAGTGAGGAAAAAGAGCCAGAACTTTAGGACCGCTAGCCAAGAAATAGAAGACCAGCAGGATGTGCAGAATGGCTGCGACTCTTCTGATGCGGCCTTCCAGTTGTACACCGATGAAAAAAGAGATGAACAAGAGCAGAATCCTGGTAAGCGGCCTGACGATTGAGAACGAAGTGGCAATCATAGTGGTGCTGAAAGGTTGACAACAGATTCTCTACAGCTGGGTTTGTGTAATGGGCAAACGAGATGGCGAGAGATGAGCTGCTGGGCATGCTGTTACCCAGATTTGGGTCAAGTCCAGCATTTTCAGCTGCATGTCCTAGTCTTGATAAGGTCTGTTGACACGATGCTGCATTAGTCTCTCTAAACGTCTATTTTCGTCTCAAATCCACTCTAGAGGGACTATATTCGATCGTGCGGAGGATATCCCGGGGATCTCGACCACCATCGAAAACATGGAGGCATCACCGGCGTCGAATCCCTCTAACAACCTACGCTTTTGTAAAACAGCTTGATAAAGTTCATGAAGTTGAGTTGGCCGAAAGTAGGTGATATCGAAGACTCCGCTGCGGGCTCATGACCGCTATTTAAACACCTGCACGTGTTGGCGAGGCCGGACGAAATCTAACCCCACTTCCGGCCGAATTTTAAAGCGCCCGCGATCTGTTCCGAAGAAGCACGGTCGGATAAGATAAATTATAAATACGAAGCTCACCTGGAAATTTAAATTACCTTGCCATCACTCTGGAGTCTATCTTTACTGTGGTACCTACAGTACTGTGTAGATGATCCAGCGTGGTATCCAGCCAAATGAATGTCACTGGAAGGATCCTTATCTGATCTACATGTAAGGTCATCTCTCGCGGTAACCTGAAGGAGAATTGGGGTGGCTTTCACCGGACCTTCTGGATGCTGTTCTGATCGCCTTTCTATTTGTACTGAAGTTAGAATCATTATTATACTCCTCCGCCGGGTAGGAGAGGACTAGGCTGTAGTGGGATCTACTAATAACTTTTGTTTGGTCGAACACTATACAGTACCAAAGCACTCCGTACCACACAGTATGGTATGTTTTGACTCGGATGGGACGGAAAGCATATTAATCTAATATACAATTGACAGGACTTCCCGGGAGATCTACACCCGCACGGAGCCGAAAGCGAGTCAAAAAATACTAGGGATTTATTCTAGCATCTACTTTTTACATGGTACTGTATCGACTCCAACAATCAGACGAGTCAAAAACCCCTCACGACTTCAGTAGCTAGATTACACAGTATTAATTCTTCGTCACGACTTCCCTCTTCAAACTCTCGCGATCGGTACTAATGATGCTGAATCCCCACATTGCAATATCGAACACGAAGAAGACTGATTTTAGAATCGATGGGCTTCAAAAACTCGATTGTAGGGTTCATCGTATGCAGGACTGGCAGGGAGACCTTCGTCAAACGATGGGGCAGACCTCGTAAAACTTGTATAAAGAATACACTCTTGCTCGAGGCTATTTTCTTCACTTAACGCTCAGTCTACTCCAAAAAAATCCCGTACAGGGCCTCCTCCATTCAGGTTAGTCAAGTCTTATACACTCTGATCCACGTTCTTGAAATAAAGATATTTCGATCGAATATATATAGAAAATCTCAGGCGGCTTCATGTCCCTGGTTTCTCTTGCAGATAATCTGTCGATAGCATGGCAGACTTAAGCATATCTCATCCCCAAAAACCACAATTCACACTTTCAATTAACAATAACCCACCCTTAGAGCCTCCTTCCCCCCACGATTAAAAACACCACGAGCTAAACACCACGAGCTAAACACCACGAGCTAAATATTACCCCGTCTTCCCAAAGATGCCCCTCCCTATCGTCGCCGGCCTCGTTACCATAGCCGTCAGCCCGAAAGTACGCGGAGGCGTCAAAAACGGCATTAACGGCGTCAGAAATGGCGTTAACAATGTCAAATGCACATTCTCAAGATGCAATTTCGTAGTCCCAGACGTGCAATTCCAACAAGACCCCTCCACGGGAAATGTTACCATCTCGGACCTCAACTTCACCTTCGGCGTTTCGGAAACGCTCAACAAGTTCAAGACGGGCAAGGGCGCACCTTGTGGGATTCCGACTGTGCAGTTTGAGCTTTGTAACAAAAACATGGCGGGTTTGGTTATTACATCTAGTGTTCCGGAGCCTAATAGTGAGTTTCCCACCCTTTCTTTCTTGTAGCCTTTCCTGTCTTTCTTGAGGCGGTTTGTTGGAGTTTGGTTTCTTGGTTGGAGAGGAGTGTTAACTGATTTCTCCTCTGTAGCTGTGCAATTCGACGGTGTACCTAAGAGTTGCATGGACCTTTCCAAAGCGATGGTCGCTTCCTGTGCTATCGGTCCCCAAGTCGGCCCAATCACTTGTGGCGAGGCTTGTCTCAAATACTCTGATCTCAGTGCCGGGCAACTGGCGCAACTGACGTCTATCTTGAAATCTGCTTAATTGGATCGATTTCGTCGTGGATGGGAACTGGTTTTTTCATCATCATTAACGGAAATCCTACCTCGAAAAGGTGGGGGACGGGTTTTAATTCTCTTCTTGGATGTAATGGCGATGTCTTTGACGTCTGTTTTCAAGGAATTTTTTCAATAGCCTTTCGGGGTGTCAGATACCAGCGATGGTCGAATCACGGTCGCTATATGGCTTTGATAGTTCATATACCTGATATCCGTGCGCGGATCTATTTTTCATCTGTCCCTATCTCACCAGCCCACGCTGGCATCACCCTAGAACTCAGAAAAAGCGAAAAATGAGATGGAGACTTCGATAGGGGGAGAAAGCAGTGGGAACCCCCCGTTAGAGGCAGAGGGAACCAAGGCATCGAAGAGAGACGAAACGCGATTATGCGGTTTCAAGCATCCATCAATCTACTGACGATACACATCAAAGCTTTGATATGACAAGGAAGCTCTACGAAGTCTCTCAGTCTACTCCCCACTCGGAATTAATCCTGCGCCTCGAGGAAGATGATTTCGACAGCAGGTAGTCAAGATTGAGAATATATATCTGACCTCGAGACCAAGACTGATCACTTGTATCTGCCTACCTGGCTCTTGTCATCTCTACCTCGGTCCTCCAAGCCAAGTACATCCAATACACAACGCTCTCTTTCCTCGAAGTCATGCAAATCGAGGTCACCCCCTCCCAGATCTACCATGTGACAGGCGCGCTGAGTACTCGTGGACGGAATCCTCATCTTTACCCATCTACCGAAGCAACCACCGTTATCGACACGCAAGAGTTAGCATTATCAGACCGTGAACGTAGAGAAGAATGTGAGATGAAAACCAGAAACCACCGTATTGCGCCTAGACTCGGTACAACGGATGAAATGTTCAATCTCGAATGCGTCACTCCTTAAACTTATCCACAGTAGCTACATGAACGTCGTGACAATCGCAAAAACCAAGTATCTTCAGACGGGCTGATTGGGTTCCTCTCGAGGAACAAGATGAGTACAGAAAACTGTGCAACAAGATACTGCAGGAAGGAGACTACTCGGAAAGATGCAGTCAAGCTATGAAAGCGATTATAGAGGCTGATTGGTAGGCTGCGCACCTCATAGCCAGCACACAGGGCAGATGCTGACGCCGGCATCGAACAAGTCAAAGATTCTCAATCAATCGCTCTCGCAGCAAAGAATGGCAGTTCATCCATGGAGACGATTGCACAGCCATGACCATGCTCTTTCTTCGGCCAGATTCATTATTGCCACTTCATTTGCAACACCGATGCTGAAGTGGGAGAGCCCGCAAGTGATCCAGCCAGCATTCTGGATCTATAGCGGTTTTACTGGACTGTACACAGTCATCCTCATCCTGCCCTGTTTCTAGATCACGAAAACGCAAAAGGCGCGAGAGGCAAAGACAGATTTAGAGGAAAGGGAGAAGGTTGGGCAATAGTCTTGAAGTGACAGTGGCGGTAAACGCAGGAATCCCTGTTATCGAGACCAAGGCAAGGAAGCTTGGAGACTGGCTACTGCGGTGGCAGCAGGATGTGCATGTTGTAGGAGGGGATAACGAGATTATATGAGACTGGAAACACACGGGATATGAGTCGGATGATGATGCTACTAGATTAACCAGCGGATATTTTGCATGCTCCATTCTCGTTTGGTATGAGAACTGCGCTGGACTCGGCCGGCCTGGGAGGGTCTCTTCATCCTTTCCGAATCAGAGAGTAGTTGTTCTGGGGGAGATCAGTGACTTGAAGTGCCGCCGGGGTTTGGCTTGTTCCAACCGCTTCTCGGCCCAGCGACGGTTGTCGTTACATGGTCTTCGTTGAAGCAGAGAGGAGGTCCCACCCGTATATCTTACATATCTTACAGACCATGTCTTGGCCATGTTACCATGCACCCCCTAATCAGCGGTCTTCCTCCACACGCCAACAAAGCCACCACCTATGATCATCTTGCCAACCTTGGGCCTACAAACCATAACAAGTTTCTGCTCCTCGACAGCCTTCTTCGCTGCCTCCTCTTCCACAGCCTCAACGTTGCTCAAAGCATCAACTTCAACCTGGCTCTCGCTCTCACCCTCACTTTCCATAGCCACCCTCTTAGCTGCCTTTAATCTGGCCTGCTCCATCCTCCTCTCCTCGATCCTGGGAGTTATAGCTCGAACATCCCAGACCTTTCCGCCACTAATATTTTGCCCTAGTTCGAGAACTGTTTCTTGATCGAGAGGGAGGTTGAGGCGTTTTATTATTTCGGTGCAATCGCCGATTTGTGTTACAGAGGGGTTAAAGGTTATGATCGTGCCACCAGGGAGGAGATGTTTGCAGGCGAGTTCAATCTGTTTGTGAGAGGATGGGGTGTCAATTATGATGTGAGAAAGGAATGGTGAGATGGAGGGTTGAAGTGGTGTGTAAGTCGACGTGGGAGGTGGGAGTGGTGTTTCTGTCGTTGCTGATATCGTGGCAGGGGTTTCGCTCAGCGAATCCATAGGTGGGCTTGAGGACGCTTGCTTCTCATTCTCTCCAAATGTGTTTTCCGTAACTTTACGGAAAAAATCTTCCATCGTTCCAACGTGAAACTTGACATTGCTTGCGTACAGCCCATGCCTGAATCCTTTGACTATCTTCTCAGCATGTTGAGCATGCTTCTCCACTACATCTGTCGTGTGGAGTATTGCTCTACGTTGGTCGTTTTCGAGGCTGGGTTCAATGTCTGTGACATTAGACAACAGTTTCAGTCTGGCTCTTTCGTTGTAGCCATGAATGGCTTTGGCAATGTGTAGTGTCAGACTGCCCTGTCCAGTCCCAATCTCCAGAATTTGTAGAGGTTGATCATCGTAGGTGGTATCTTCAGGAGCTGGAGGATGTAAATCGAGAAGATTGACAATCAAGTTCGCGTCTGGTGGATATATCTATACGTCCGGGTGTTAGTATTCTCAGCCATAGCCAGTCGAAAGAGAAGCAACTACGAACAGGAGTAACCAGTCTTGTTGACAAGGTGACATACTCTGCAAGACTAGGTTCAAACGCCCTGAATTGTGCTCCCTTGTGCGAGCGAACGAGTGCGCCGCTGCGACGACCTATGATTTCTTGGTGTGGTATGAAGCCTTTATGCGATTGGATCTTTTGGGAGTTGCTGAGGGTAAACATCCATCCGTCGTCTTCAGTGTGATTGATTTTCTTGACTATGACTTTGTCGCCCTCTGTGGTGGGAGTTAGTGAGTATTTCCATTATCCGGAGGGATATGCATACCTTTGAAGACTCGACCTTGAGAAGCCCATCGTCGGCATTGGCGGCAGACGAACGAGTCTTTTAGTAGCCGTGATGAGCGAGGCAATAGAGAATTGTTCATCTCTCTGAGAATATCCTGAGGTTGTACGCGCGAAGAGACGAAGCAATACTGGAGTCGTCGAACTATTCTGTGAAATATATCTACAAAGTCCCAATCGGGAGTGGTCACTTTTCCCCAGACTGGCTCCTCCTGACGGTCTAACATTATATCCCTCCGAGTCATTCCTCAAGATATCACCACCACTATTGACACAACCATGGCATGTACTGGACTACGGCGACCGAGATAGCACACATATCCCCTTTGCGCTCGAAGCCCTACGACTACAAGTCTCCAGGTCGACACATCACCAGGCGCATTCGCCATGACACGACGGATAGTCCGAACAACTCTCCAACTCGCCTTCCTAACCTCTCTCCTCTTTTTCCTCGTCTACCTACTCGACTCTCGCTATCGAGTACTCCCCCAAGCAGTTCATAACTACCTTCCAGCCCACCATCCCGGCCTCGTAATAACAGATATCACTGTCAAAACGTGTAGCTTCACATCATGTAAACTCGATCCCTCACAATGGCATCGCGTGGAGAAAGACTTGTTGCTGAAGAAAGGATGGATCACGAAGGCATATGTGCATATCCAGAGGAAGAAAGAGGAGGAATTGCGGCCCGAGGAAAAGGTGGTCATGGATGTCAAGATTGGCAGACTAGATCCAGGGAGACTGGATGATGCCAACGCGGAGCTGTGGGAGAAGAGGCAGGCTGGGGTTTGGATCAAGAGGAGTAGCAAGAGGCATGACAGCGACTCGAAGAAGGTGGTCACGGCTGTGGATGTACTGTTTGGTGCTGATGCGGTCGAGGCACGAAATGGATGGACCATCACCGATCAGGCTTTGGATCTGGATTACCCCAAAGGAGCCCCAGAGGCACGGTTGACCATCAGGAGAGGCACTCCGAAGAATCCTGATTTGCCTGTTCCCAGGGTGAGGAAGGATGGAAAGTTCAAGATTATGCAATTGGCCGATCTACACCTGAGTACGGGAGTGGGACATTGTCGCGAGCCAGAACCGAAGGGCGATGGTATTTGCGAGGCAGATCCGAGGACTCTTGAATTTGTGGAGAAGATGTTGGATCAGGAGCACCCAGACATGGTCGTCTTGACTGGTGATCAAGTCAATGGCGAAACGGCTCCAGATGCTCAAAGTGTATGTATCACGCATTTCACAGTGAAACGCACGCTCTAACCTCCCAACAGGCAATCTTCAAGTACGCCGCCCTCCTCGCGCAACGGAAAATCCCCTACGCAGCAATCTACGGCAACCACGACGACGAAGGTTCAATAACCCGACACGCATCCACCGACCTCCAACGAAATCTCCCTTACTCCTTAACTCAAGCCGGTCCGAACACGCTTCCCGGCGTGGGAAACTACTACATCCGCATCCTCTCGCATCTAGGCTCTCACGCTGCTCTCACCCTTTATTTCCTCGACACCCACGCATACAGTCCCGACGACAAGAAATACCACGGATACGACTGGATCAAGCCAGAACAAATCAAATGGTTCAAAGATACAAAGAAGCGTCTGGAAGCGGACGATAAGAAGTACTCGCATATCCACCTAGATATGGCATTCATACACATCCCCCTCCCAGAATACAGAGATGCGGGTATCACGGTTGGAGAAAGTCGTGAACCCCCCACGGCACCAAATTATAATTCTGGATTCAGGGATGCGCTGGTGGAGATGGGTGTCCCGGTCGTGAGTTGTGGACATGATCATGCTAATGATTATTGTCTTTTGAGCGATAAGAAGGATGTTCCTATGAGAGAGAAACGGGATGAAAAATCATCCCCTGATTCTTCATCTTCATCCTCATCTTCAGATGAGAAAGTCACCGACGTGAAAGGAAAGGAGTCAAAATCGACGAAGGATGAAAACTCAAAAGCACCGCCTCCTCCACCACCCAAAACCCCCAACCCGAAACACAAAACCGATAAAATATGGCTTTGCTATGGTGGCGGTGTCGGCTTTGGTGGATATGGTGGTTATAATGGATATATCAGACGTCTACGACTATTTGAGTTTGACGCTAACGAGGGGAAGATTTCGACATGGAAGAGGGTCGAGAGTGGAGACGTGGGGAGGAGGATTGACGAACAGATTGTCGTTGACGGGGGACGGGTTGTTGAGACTGGACCGTAGGAATAAATGCTCTGAGGGGGCCTTTGTGGCGGAGAGAACAGATTGGACGATTGTGCTGTCATCATGCGTTAGTTTGGGGACACGGAATTGGGCTATGGGATCGGGTAATGTTTGCAAATTGCAGGTTTGAGCATCATGAGCGTTCTTTGTTTGGCGTTTACTGGACGGGACGGGAATTATGGCTTTGGCAGGACACGCTAGTCCTGGAGTTCAAGTTGGAATGGGATGGGATGGGATGGGATGGGATGGGAAGGGAGGGGAAGTCTACTGAGAGATGGAAATGACGGCTTTCTATGTTTCGGTATTTTGCTATTCTGGAAAATTGTTCAAGGCACTCTCTTCTTTTTTTTGTGAAGTCTTCTTGTCTCTGGTTTCTGCTTTTTATTTGGGGTTGTTTATACTTACCTCTCTCCCTTTCCATCTCTATCTTCCCTTTCTTCCTCTCTTCCTCTACCATGTTCATTAACATAGTTGACCCTCA